>CP126892.1:99655000-100032500 GCA_030440675.1 Furcifer pardalis
ACTTAAGTTTGTTCATTTTGGCAGTCCAGGGTTTGATCAGGACATGAAAGAAGACTCTTAGTACAGTATTAACCTGCCAACAAAAGTCTGCATAGTTAAAGCGGTTATCTTCCCAGTAGTCATGTATGGCTGTGAAAGCTGGACCCTAAGGAAGGCTGAGCACAGAAGAATAGACGCCTTCGAACTGTGTTGCTGGAGGAGACTCTTGAGAGTCCCCTAGACTGGAAGGAGAACAAATCAGTCCATCCTGAAGGAAATCAACCTTGACTGCTCCTTGGAAGGATAAATACTAAAGCTGAAGCTCAAGTACTTTGGCCACCAGGTGAGAAGAGAGGACTAACTGGAGAAAGATTGAAGGCAAAAGGAGAAGAGGGTGGCACAGGATGAGATGGTTACACAACATAGTTGATGCCATGGGCATAGATCGGAAGATAGCGGCTGACAGAGGAGCCTGGCATGTGGTGCTCTATGGGGTGGCAAATGGTCAGACTTGACTGTGCAACTGAACAACAACTCTAGTTGTTCCCACCTTAGCTCGGTAAAGTTTTTAAACTACCAGACTTCCTCCCTGAGCAATGAAGAAGCAGCCGTAAGACAGCCCATTAACTGATGGAGCAACTAGTCCTGCCGTTTGTAAGACAGACAGTTCAGTAGAACAGGGTCTGCTTCCACCACAGAGACCTTTTGACAGTTCATTGCCCTGCTGGCCCAGCTCTGTAAAGCCACATTTGCAAAGATCACATCAGACCAAAAGCCAGGTTTGACTGAAATGTCACCCGCATCTCAATTAACACTGCATTATGGCATTAAAGGGTCTTCTCACTTTGGGGATTCCTAGCAAACTACATTTTACAGCCTATGTTAAGCCAGTGGATGTCATGGCATTGTATATCCTGGCAAAAGACTCTGGCCCTGATTAACAACATTTTCTCTCCAGGATAGTTTCAGATGCTTTAGACCAGGGGTTCCCAACCTTCTCAAGCCAGGGGCTGGGTCACACTCTCTCAGTGGCCATTTTGTCCCAATAGCTTCAAAGGGTTGGTCATTTTGTTTCTCAAATGCCTTTGGAAGGGTGGGGCCCCCACATGACATGGCACCATTGGCTGGATCTGGCCCACGGGTCTTAGCTTGGGAATCCATGGTTTAGACTGAAACTGTACTAATTAATTATTGTCACAGGAGTATTGCTAGATTCTACTTTCTTTTCCTGCACAGAGTGGGAGACTATGCCAGAAGGGTGGGAAACAAACAAACAAATAACCCTTTCAAATATTTCCAAGAAGGTAGCCTGTTGCAGTTAAAGCAACAAATAAGAGATTCTCATAGCATGTCACAAACTTTATTCATTCATTCATTGGGTCGGGGCGATAGTTAACGCTTCTTTGTGGGAGGGGGCGTTTCCTGTACCATTGAAACACGCATTGGTGTGCCCTCTCTTGAAGAAGCCATCACTCGATCCGACAATATTCGCTAACTTTCAGCCTGTATCCAACCTTCCTTTCCTAGGGAAGGTATTGGAGAAGGGAGTGGGCACAACAGCTACAAGGGGGTCCTGGATGAAGCAGATTATCTTGACCCTTTTCAGTCAGGATTCAGGCCCAGATATGGTACTGAGACTCATTGGTCATGCTGTTCGATGATCTCTGGCGCAAATGGGAAGGAGGGAATCCGTCCGTCCTTGCTCTTCTTGACCTCTCAGTAGCTTTCAATCATGTCGACCACGGTATCCTTCTGGCTCCAAGGATTGGGGATCCAGGGTACTGTGTTGTCTTGGTTTTCCTCATTTCTGACGGGCTGGACCCAGTTGGTGTTGCTGGGGGGCAAGAGGTCCTGTCCTAGGCTCCTACATTATGGGCTGCTGCAGGGCTCGGTGCTCTCACCTCTCCTGTTTTATATTTACATGAAACCACTGGGGGAGATAATCCATTCCCATGGGGTGAGGTATCATCAATATGCAGATGATATTCAGCTGTACCTCTCGGTCTGTGGTGATCCAGGTGATGCAGTGGAAGTCCTATCCAGGTGTCTGAGGGCTGTAGGGGTCTTGATAAGGGACAATGAGCTACAACTGAATCTTGCCGGGGCTGTGGGTCAGCGCCCGCACGTTATCCCAGAAGCTACCATCTTTGGTATTGGATGGGGTTCCTTTGCCTCAGACAGACCTGATGCGTAACCTGGGGGTCCTCCTGGACTCACAACTCCTGCTCAATGAGGAGGTGGCAGTCATGGCCAGGAGGGCTTTCGCACAACTTTGCATCATTCACCAGTTACGCCCGCTCCTGGACCATGACTCCTTACTTATGGTAATTCACGCTCTGGTCACCTCCAGACTGGATTATTGTAATGCGCTCTACATGGGAAGAAGAAGCCAGGGCAGGATGAGGACCTTGCCGCCCCTCCCCCTGTGCCTAAACCAACTGCCAGGGGAAGAAGAAGCCAGGGCAGGATGAGGACCTTGCCGTCTCTCCCCCTGTGCCTATACCAACTGCCAGGGGAAGAAGAAGCCAGGGCAGGATGAGGACCTTGCTGTCTCTCCCCCTGTGCCTACACCAACTGCCAGGGGAAGAAGAAGCCAGGGCAGGATGAGGACCTTGCCGCCCTTCCCCCTGTGCCTACACCAACTGCCAGGGGAAGAAGAAGCCAGGGCAGGATGAGGACCTTGCCGGCACCGGCGCCCCCCCTGTGCCCACCCCAACATATTGTAATGTAATGTAATGTAATGTATTGTCTGTAAGCCGCCCTGAGTCGCCATGGCGAGTAGGCGGCAATATAAATTTGAACTAATAAATAAATAAATAAATGGGGCTCCCTTTGATGACTATTCGGAGGCTACAACTGGTTCAGAATGCAGCTGCCCACGTGGTGATGGGGTGTGGGTATTATGCCCATGCCTCACCCCTATTGCGGGAGCTGCATTGGCTACTGGTGTACCTCTGGGTGCAATTCAAGGTGATGGTGATGAACTTTAAAGCCCTACATGGCAGTGGACCAGGTACTTAAGATACCGCATCACCCCACGAACATCTGCCTGTCCCACTAGAGCAGATCGGAGGTTCTCCCTGATAGTTCCATCTGCTAGGGAGGCTCACCTCTCTAGCATGAGAAGGAGGGCCTTTTCTGTGTTTGCTTCGGCACTATGGAACCTCCTGCCAACTGACCTAAGTCTCCAAGCAGAGCTCCTACCCTTTAGAGCTCCTACCCTGGCTGGAATGGCAAGTGTGGGGGAGCGGCTGGGATGATGGCCACCCAGGGTGGCTCATAGGAGCGCTACTCGGGCCTTCAGCTTCAGTTCTTTTTAAGAATTTGTATTATGTGGTTGCTGGGGAAGGGTATGCTAAATTTTAGACAATTCATATTTTTAAAGTTGTTTTGTATTGTTGAGATTTTTATACGTGTAAGCCGCCTGGAGTCACCTAGGCAAGAGGGCGGCAGCATAAATGTGACTTAATAAATAAATAAATAAATAATTCTCCAAGTCTGAAGCACTGAAATTTAAAACCACCATTTTAAAAAAAACTAGTCATTTCAAAAGCAAGAAATTGCAAGTAGATAAACAGAGCCCACTTCGGTGGGAAAAGATCTGGGGGACAGGAAAGGAGCCTTATTCAAGCATCCCCCGAGTGGAGTTTCTCCAACAACAAAAACTCCTTTCAAAGAAGAAGAATATCTGACATGAAAGTATTACGGTATATCTAAAAAGGATCCATACATCTATTCTGCAACAGGGATCAGATGAGCTGTGTCAGTCGATAGTCCTTTGTAGCTGTGAACACCTTTCTTATCAATTTCTTGTTGTTTACTGTATCATAGGCACCTGTGAGGACAATAAAAGCTGTCCTATAAACTGTCTCGTATCTACCCTCTATGTGCTGGGTTACATGAAGCACATATATGACCAGAGCATGTTTTTCCTGATTGTTCTTTAATTATCATTCCATCACAGGCTAACAGGCTTTTATTCCCCATAAACTTTTATGACTTTTCACACCTCTTGCATTCAAAGAAGGAGTCTGTGGACCACAGAACTTTCTGCCAAATAAAACTGGTTAGTTCTTGATGTGTCACAAGACTCTTCACTGTTTTTGCTTTATTCGGAGATCCTACTTTAGGGCAAACACAGGGCAAGTCATATGGCAGGTCCAACTCTATCCTTAAAGGGCTGAAATCCTATCTTCCAGTTATTCAATTAGTGCAGCTTTTGAAGCAAATTGCTGTAAGTTAAGACACCTCCATTATCTGTTGCATATTGAGTTGCGGGATTTGACTGGCAACAGGTAATGTCTACGGAGATTTCTTAACTCAGGGCAATTCGTACCTAAAATTTACAACTGTGCAACAGGATTTCAACTGCCATTATGAGCTCTAGTAGCGGAGTGGTTACACTGCTTTACTGCAGGCCAAACGTGAGTTTGATCCTGATGGGGATAAGGTTGACTCAGCCTTCCATCCTTCTGAGGTCAGTATAATGAGTACCCAGCAAGTTTGGGGGCAAAATGCTCATTATCTTGTGAATGGCGCAGAGAGTGCACTAAGCACTATGGGGTGGTCTATATGTGTAATTGCTAATTGCCACCCGCCTGCTAGGCTTGCTATGTTGCATCTCTCATGTGAAGCAAATACCCCACTCTGCCTTATGACAGGGCTGGACTATCACATCTGTCACATCTTCCACTGAGGAAATAACAGCATAGTGGAAGCTCAGCTTTCCTAAACTATGGTTCACACCTGTTCTCTGTTGCACTTCCCAAATAGTAGTCTGAAAATTAAAGTTGGGGTTTAATGTCAGAAGAATACCATGTTTATTTTGGGTGCGGAGTCTTATGTGGCATAGATAGATCTCAACAACAAAAGTAACAAAACAAAACATCCCATCTGTTTTCTCAGCCCAATTACGATTACCAGAGACTTTGACCTTTTGGATGATAACTTTGCAAGTTGAAACAGGAGCTGAACATTAAAATTTCTAATTTTGCCTGGCTTCTGTTTGCTCAGTGTGCATCAAGTCCTGACCTATGAGATTGCTACCATGATACGGGAGGAAAGGAACAACTTCCTAGCCTTCAACCTCTGATTCAATTTGTTTCTAGCTTTCTGCTATCCCTGTTGTTTCTTTATTGTACATTCCTCATCCTTTCTCAACAGCACCATTCAATTAATGTCTAGTACACTGAAGCCCCAAGAGGTGCGTAAGAGGGATAAAATTAGGTGAGGCCCTATTTCAACTTTGACATCCAAGTTTCCCATTTGACAGAAGGATTTGCTGGTTTTCAATTTTGGAGGAACAAGCTCTTTCTTCACGCCACATGTTCTGAATTGAATGGTGAAAACCAGGAGATGCTCACAGAGCCTATCTGCCACCACTGCCTTAAAGCTGTCAGTCTGCACTCAGAAATATAGCAAATCACTTTTCCTTCCCATATGCCTTTCATCTTGGAAGATCTTGATACGGCGAGTGGGCGGCAATATAAATCTGAATAAATAAATAAATACCCATTTGAGATGTCAATTAATTGTCCCTTCTTTGGATTTGAAGGAAACTACTCAATGGAAGATCTCTGTGCAAATGAACATCCTAGGATTCAGAGTTCCAGGAGTCTGTCCAGGTTATCCTGCTATGGTACTAGAGTAGACTAGTGATGGAGAACCTTGGCACTCCAGCTGTTTTTGAACTTCAATTCCCAGAAGCCCTGATCAGCAGGAGTGTTGACTTGGGCTTCTGGGAATTGAAGTCTAAGAACACCTGGAGTGCCAAGGTTTGCCATCATGGGAGTAGACCCTACAACCAGCAACTCAATGCCCATTGTAAATTGGCCGTTAACTAACCTGACAACCCTGAGAACTAATGGCCTTGGGTGCTGAAGTCCACAGACAAGGGTGATGGTCCCCATGTGGATTAAATCCCACTTGAATCTATCTTGATGGAGAACAGCAGCTTTATCAATACTGGCCTGGGGCCTGAAGAGGACTTTGATGCCCAAAGGGCTCAGGACCAGAAAGGGACTCATGGAACTGAATCCGTGGTATGGGTGTCACCACTATAACATGGAAGGCAAAAGAAAGGCCACTATATTATATTGTTCTCTGGACAATCTTGATGACTGATTGCCATAAGGATAGCCAATGTTCGGAAGCAGATACAGCACGAGGAGGAGGAGGAACTCAACGTGCAAAGTAACCTTCTCCAGGGTCCCATTAGTAGTATATTCCAGCCTTCTCCAACGGCCGACTAACTTCAGGCTTGGAACTGTGACTCACGAGCAAAGGTTGTCTTACCCTGAACTATGAGGCTCAGACAGACATTTCACATGACGTTTCTTCAACCACCAAGGTAAATGGTATAAAAGCACAGCACCAGAAAAATGATTGCATATTCTTTGATGTCCCTTCCAGCTCTGTACGTCTGTGAGTAACTCTTTATTAAAATGAAGACATAAAATAAGAAGAGTAAATGCCTTTATCTCAGGAAACCTATTGGTACATTCTTCCACCCTCCTGTTGACCTCCCATGTGTCCCTTTTCAGTTTCCTTCTCATACTGCTGCTCTACAGGGCCATGAGGAGGCGTCTTCTAAACATCAGTGCTGACAAGCCCAATGGGCAGATTGTTTCCTTTCAGCTTGAACTAACCAGCTGGAAGCTGCTGTCAGATAGTGCTTCCAAAGGCAGAAGGAACCTGCCAACTGCATCTGTACAGAAACCAATAAGCTACCCACGGTGCGTACAGGATGTGATGGTTTGATCCTCACCCTCCAAATGCCAGTGAACAGCCTGGCCTTACTGCTTCCATTTCTTCTGTTCTTTCAAGCCAGATCATGGGTGCCTGTCTATTTAGACATGTATTCCCCCTCTGCCCCAAGATGTTTTAATTCATCTAGGTTGCAACAGCCTAAAACATGAGGAATGGTAAATCTACCAACCTGTGCTAGCAACTCTCTTTTCTTATGTGCTTCCCAAAACAAATATCAAAGGAAGATTCCTTTATGTCCCAAGGCCTTCCAGAAGTGAAAAGCAGAGAAACAGCACCCTCCACCACTGGTGCTCAGAGTAATACGAAATTATTTGTGTTAGGAGAATACATAGATCCCTTGAGTTGGTTCAGAGACCAACTGGGCAGTTCAAGGTGAATTGCAATTTAATCTGCAGGAATTTGGGCTACATCTGATTAGATTTCTACTTTGAAAGTGAACTGTTTTGTAAATTTGGATCACCAGCCTCTTGTTGACTTGCATGGTAAAACCAAAAATGGCTATAACTGCCTAAGATGCTGAACTTGACAACTGGAAGGTTGGCAGGTCAGCAGTTCGAGATCCGAGTACTACATGATGGAGTGAGCTCCCATCTCTTGAAAGCAAGACATTGTAGGGCCATAGCCAGGATTCTAGATATGGGTGGGCAAATATTTTTTCAGGATGGGCAGCAATGTCATCTATATATATTGTTCTTGTTACATATATAAGGAGCCAGGAGTTTGAGGGTGGCCAAACTACTAACTCAGAATGGACAATGCCTGCCCTGACCACTCCCTGGCTACAGCCCTGAGACATTGCAAGTAGATAAATAGGTACCACTTTGGTAGGAAGGTAAACAGTATTCCATGCACTGTGTCTAGTCATGCCTGCCACATAACCACAGAAACATCTACAGATGCAGACAGCGCTGGATCTTTGGCTATAAACAGAGATGAGCACTGAACCCTAGAGTCAGATACGACTGGCTTTCGCTCAAGGACGACCTTTACCTTTACTGAGGTCCATGCTATTTGAAGAAGTAATAGACCCAAAAGAGGGATAGGGGGGAAATCTGCCAAATTTTACCTAGGTAGTTTCAACAGGTTGCATACTCGGTGTCTTTAAAGTGGTGTATGCTGCTTCTCTAACCAGAAAAACCCTTCAAAAGTATCTCTTTTAAAGTTTGCACACTCAAATGAGTAACCAGTTTCGCCTATTGATAGGTAATTGGCAGCACTTTGATAGAGTCTTTAGAAAATCCCTGCATTTGCAATTGAAGAACTGCACTAAAGAAGGGCTGGTTTAAGAAAGCAAATAAGGATTGAGAGGCTTGGTTAAAGTACTACGGCACTCTGAAAGATATAACAGTCAGAACTGGAAAGCAAACAGGCCAATGTGCTTGGCAGAGACAGATGGGCAATTAAATCAAAGGTACCGTAATCTTTCTTGCAAGGAGATACCATAATAGAGCCTAGAGAATATCTTTATGCCTCACACTTCAGAGTTGCAAGTAGATAAATATGTACCACATTGATAGGAAGGTAACAGTGTTCCGTGCACTCCGTTTCTAGTCATGGCTGCCATATGACTACATAAATATTTGCAGATGCAGACTGTGCTAGCTCTTGGGCTGTAAAGGGAGATGAGCACTGAACCCTAGAGTCAGATACAACTGGCTACATGTAAAAACACATGTTAACTGGAGCAAACAGGATGCATGCAGGAGAGATAGAATGAATTGCAATGTCTCGGGTATATACAGACTCACACAAGTGAAGAGATTTTACTACTCAAGGAATAAAGAAATCAGAAAATCTTTGTGACTCCCTAGAAACTTCATGCTCAGTGACTAACTTGCCTTGTTAGGGGAAGAAAAGCCGTAAAAATGTACAAAATCACTCTTTGTTAACCTCTGTTGTGATGACTTTCTGATGCTGCTTTACAAACCAATTGCCAAGTTCAAGAGCCAATATGAACAAAGGAAGATAAACAAGTGTCCACATTTTCACTACAGTGTAGGGGGAAAACATGTTAAAGGGGCAGCTTCTTCAATCCAAGAGATTGTAGGAATGGCAACACAAAAAGATACATTTCACAAGCTCTGATTTTCTCCCCTCTAAATGGGTATTTAATAATGAACTGTGCAGCTGCCTGGATAAAGCAGTCAACAGAACCTGTGATTTATAGGAGTCCAGGATAAATAATCTCATCTTTTCGGTTACCGATTCATCCTGGAATCCTTCCAGGGCTCATGCACCAATTTATGGAACTTTCCCTGTAAAGAGACCTGACTTTTATCACTCAGGACAGAAGACAGACAGCCAAAAAGGCATCAGCAGCCGACGGGAGGGATAAGGCGACAAACGTCAGCATGCAAATCCTGCCCAATTGGGCTACTAGTTGCTTGCCCTGAAGGAGCCAAGGAGATGTATAAATACCCAGCTCAAGTGGTCTGAACATCGGTCCCATTCCAGGAGGGAGGCAACAAGCCACAGCCGGCCGGCCACCTATCCAGCCAGCGTGAGTAGACCTCATTTTGCTAAGCTCCCCTTGCACTGATTTGCCTTGGATGGCTTTGTGGCTCACATTCCACAGGATTGTGTTGCTGGTTGGAAGCAACCTCAGGAGCCTTGTTGCAAATAATGTGTTTTGTAATTATATTCTAAGGGACTGCGGTGGCTCAGAAGGTCAGCATGCTTGCCACATGTCCACAGAAATGTCTGCAAACGCAGACGGCGCTGGCTTTTTGGCTATAAACAGAGAGGAGCACCACCACCCTAGAGTCAGATGCGACTGGCTTTTGAGCAAGGGCAACCTTTACCTAAATATATTCTACTGGGCTGTGTCAGGTTCCTTTATCACACCATGAGGGGTATATAATGACGGCAACAAAAATTGCTCCCTTTTTTTTTTTTACTGATTATGGTTTGCTCCTTTGCCTTGATCTGGTGTGAGAAAGATTAGCCAGAAAATCACCTGGGATAGGTTGCTTTTGTTTATTTTGCCTGTGCGGAGTGGGGGATATCCCAGATGGGTGATATAAAAGTGTAATAAATGAGCAAATAGAAATAAATACACCCAGTTGTGGTTCAGAACTGTAAAAAAATATCCACAATCTTTGAGGAGGCTCTTTGTTCGCACATATACTGTACATTTAATTTTGACCAACGACCAAGTCAAGAAAGTGGGTTCATTTCGGTGGTCCATAGTTGGATCTGGAGACGAAAGAAGAAGAAATAGGTTTGTTAAACAAGGTTTGACCAAAGACGCTTTGGACAGCCTCTATCTTGACATATTGGTAGACAGCTGGTTGAGGTTTCCTCCATGTAATTCCTTGCTCAGCTCTATGAATTATTTAAAGATGTGGATTAATTACAATTGAAACATTCCTGCGCAGGGAGAGATGCAATTCTCCATGCAGTGTTCGGAAATCCAGGCAATGCCTTCCTCTTTTCAAGCTCCTGCATCAGGCAGATGATGTGAGCTGTGGTTCTCCAAGACATGTGTTCTTATCCAATAGAACGATTCTAACTGCACATTAAAATACCTGTCCTTGGTCTGCTTATCCTGTTCAGTAGTATCTTTCCTAGGTAAAGGTCACCCTTGTTCGAAAGCCAGTCGTATCCGACTCTAGGGTTCAGTGCTCATCTCTGTTTCAAAGTCGAAGATCAAGCACTGCCTGCTCCTGCAGACATTTATGTGGTCATGTGGCAGGCATGTCTAGAACCAGAGTGCACGGAACACTGTTTACCTTCCCACCGAAGTGGTCCCTATTTATCTATTTGCAATTTCTTGCTTTCGAATTGCTAGGTTGGCAGGAGCTGGGACAGAGACGGGAGCTCACTCCTTCCTGCAGTACTCAGGAATCGAACTGCTGCCCTGCCATCTTCCAGCTAAAAGGCCCTGAGGATTATACAGTCAGTGAATGTGGGTGCGGAAGGAAGAAGCAAGAGGAATACTAGAGGAATGTGAGCATTAATGCGTAAAGGACTATGGGGTTGTCTGTTTTGGCTGCAGGGTTCCTGTTTCCCTGTGAACAAATCACACCACATTCTTCCTACCACCATCACCACCACAATAAGGTGTGCAGGACCCAAGAGGATAAAGTAAATAGCTGAGAGTTAAGAGGATGGGTTAAACTTTATTGCAGTTTCAGTTTGTAGCTGTACTTTATGCAGGTTTAATAGTATCTGAGGTGAGTGTGAGTCATTTCACTATTTAGGTAAAGGTTGCTCTTGCTCAAAAGCCAGTTGTATCTGACGCTAGGGTTCAATGCTCACCTCTGTTAATAGCCAAAGAGCCAGCGCTGTCTGCATCTGCAGATGTTTCCATGGACATGTGGCAGGCATGACTAGACACTGGAGTGCACAGAACACTGTTACCTTTCCCACCCAAGTGGTACCTATTTATCTACCTGCAATTTCTTGCTTTCGAACTGCTAGGTTGGCAGGAGCTGGGACAGATGACGGGACCTAACTCTGTCACACAGCACTTGGGTCTCGAACTGATGATCTTCTAGTTGTCAAGTTCAGCTTCTTAACCAATAAACCTGACAAATTGAAGTTTAAATGCTTGCATGAGGAGGAAGCAATAATAATAATAATAATAATAATAATAATAATAATAATAATAATAATAATAATAATAATAATAATAATAATAATAATAATAATAAATTTATTTATTTATTTTGGGCTGAAATGATTTTTGCGGGAGAAACTCTGCTCAGTAGACGCCCAAATTAGACTCCTTTCATGTCCCCAAGAGATGGGACAAAGACAGGTGCTCATTCTGTCATACAGTACCCAGGTCTCAAACTGCTGACTTGCCAACCTTCCAGCTAACAAGGTGAGCTTCTTAACCACTGAGCCACCACAGCCTTTAACTTCTGGAATAAAATAATAAGTTAAAGTAGCAGGAAAATCTGCAAGGGAAGAGAACTGAACAGAGACTTTCTCCGCATTTGAAAAGTTGTGGGTTGGGATTTTGCAGGGAGCAATTCCAAACTTGACCATGGGATGCCAGAGGTCCTTCCTGCTTTTCTTCTGTCTGATGCTGATGGTCAGCCTGCATCTGTCAGCCGCTCAGCACTGGTCCCACGGCTGGTACCCTGGAGGGAAAAGAGAGATCGATTCGCTTCAGAGTACCGAGGTAAGTAGGTGCCGCTCTTCATGCTGTGGTATCATTTGTCTCAAGTCAATCTTGGAAATCTACATCCTGTTTTGCTTTGTTTTTTTATTTTTGTGCATTTCCTCTTTTTATGACTCATTAGGAGTTCTCCTTGGAAGGAAATGGCCAGGTGTCATTTACAGCTTCCTTTCTGCGTGGCCGTTTTCTGTATCCTATATGGCAGTGATGGTGAACCTTGGCACTCCAGGTGTTTTTGGAGTTCAATCCCAGGAGCCCAAGTCCCTGTGAATCCACATGAATGGGTTCACTGCACAGTAAACCCATTTGTGTGGATTCACAGGGACTTTGGCTTTATGGGAACCAGTTTAGGAGAGTCATCTTTCGCTCTTCAACTTCCAGAATCCCCAAATGAACTTTCTTTCTGGGGCATTTCAAACGCTGCATCCCTCAAAAATGATCCCCCCCTCAATCATTTGTCCAAAGCTGCTGAGCCACATAAACTTACTTCTCTCCCCCCCTTCCCCCCTCCACCCCCCATCTCAGGTCTCTGAAGATATTAAACTGTGTGATGGAGAAGACTGCACATACCTGAAGATCCCAAGAGATAAAATTGTGAAGACACTCCTGGTAAGCAGTATGGAAGAGTCAGGAAGTTTCAGAATCTCTCCAGAAGAGGGAGAGAGAAAGAGACCACAAAAACCCTGGATCTTCCCATAGTTCAATCCATCACTTTCCAACGTAGCTCAGCTGTTGTCAGCCTCAATGTAGGTCAGGGATCCCCAGCCTTTATAAGCCAGAACCTGGGTCACACTCTTTCAGTCAGCTTCGAGGGCTAGATGGGCATTTTGCCCTACCTGAATGATTGGGGAGGGGGGGTATTATGTCCCAACGGCTGGGACCCCCTGATGTAGATGGCTCAGCTTTGAGGACCACCACGTAGTTTTTAATCTGCTTTGATTTGGATTCCTGCCTTGAACAAGGGGTTGCATTTGATGGCATCACAGGTCCCTTCTAAGCCAGTTATTCTACGATTCTGAAATCACTGCTCATAGAGCTCCACAGCACCTCCATAGTCCAATGCAGTGTACCACAAACTGGGCTGAATATCATTCCTTCTTTAATGATGTCCTGACACGTTGTAGCTGACCGCTCTTTTATGATGAGCTACTAGAACCAAATGCTACATGACAGAGTGAGCTCCCGTCATTGCCGCAGCTTCTGCCAATCTAGCAGTTCGAAAGCAAGAAATTGCAAGTCGATAAATAAGTACTGCTTTGGCGGGAAAGGTAACAGTGTTCTGTGTGTTCCAATGTCTAGTCATGCCTGCCACATGACGCAGACAGCACTGGTTCTTTGGCTATAAACAGAGATGAGCACCGCACCCTAGTTGAATATGACTGGCTTTTGAACAAGAGAGACCTTTAGGTTTAGTAGGTTGAAGCTCAGGAAAAATATCTTTTTCAATGTCATTTTCTCAGAATTCCTGAAAGCTGGTACAGCTAGTGCCGTGACGGTGAACCTTATCACTCCAGATATTCTTGGACTTCAATTCCCAGAAGCCCCCGTGAATCTACACAAATGGGTTTACTGCAATTCATCCAGCCCACACTGCCTTCATCGCTCCTGTAAGCGGAAGTAAAACACGCCCATACGGAGGAAAGGTTAACCCGGAAGAGCCTTAACCATACGGGCATGTTTTATTTCCACTTCCAGGAGTGACGAGGGCAATGTGGGATGGATGAATTGCAGTAAACCCATTTGTGTGGATTCACGGGGGCTTCTGGGAATTGAAATCCAAGAACATCTGGAGTGTCAAGGTTCACCATCATGGAGCTAGTGAATTAAAAGGACTCTCATTCTGACCATAAATATTTTTTTTACATGCATCGGGTGATGCTTTCCTCCTATGACAGCTTTGTTGTTGTTCAATCGCACAGTCGATTCCGACCCTCTGTGACCCCATGGACCACTGTCCGCCAGGCACTTCCTCAACTTGCTCAGCTCTGTGCCCATTGTGTCTACAATACCATCTAGCCATCTCATTTTTGGCCGCCCCCTTCTTCTTTTGCCCTCCACCTTTCCAAGCATCAAGGCTTTCTCAAGTGAATCCTCTCTTCTCATTTGATGTCCAAAGTACTTTAGCTTCATCTTTACTATTTGACCTTCAAGGGAGCAGTCAGGATTGATTTCTTCTAAGATTGACCTATTTGTTCTCGCTGTCCAGGGGACTCTCAAAACTCTCCTCCAGCACCACATCTCAAAGGCATCTACGTCTGTTTAATGGAAATAACACCACAGCAGTGTTGAAAGCCAAGCTGAGGACCGTTTAGAAAATGGCAGCCGACCCAGGCAGTAGGACATGGGTGGGAGCAAAGTTCTGGCGAGACATTTCAAGCAGATTTCCAGCTTTAACCAAGCGGCAAAACCCAGGCACTTTGGAGACGTCCATGTGTAGAGTCAACAAGAAATCTCCACTGTGATTCATTTCCTAATATCTAGTGTTCAAATGTATGCCCACCCCATTAATCTATCATGCTTAAAGGCATTTCCGGATGTTGTAAATGTTGCCCTTGCTTGAAAACCAATCGTATCTGACTCTAGGGTTCAGTGCTCATGTTTATAGCCCAAGAGCCAGTGCTGTCTGCGTCTGCAGACATCGTCGTGGACATGTGGCAGGCATGACTAGACACCAGAGTGCATGGAACGCTGTTTACCTTCCCACCAGAGTGGTACCTATTTAGCTACTTGCAATAAGGACCAACTTTACCTTTCGGCAGAATGAAGCAGCTGCCTCAGAGAATATATTTTTGCCATCACACAAAGGTAGCAAATCCTTAGCAATTTAATAATCCGTACTGTACTATATTTTTACCACCATGGATTGGAAATACTTATTCCTTCATATGCCAAACTAGCATGGCTGATTTGGTATGCTGCATGCTTGGATGTGGTGCCCGTTTGCTGCTCTGCTTCAGGCAGCAAAATGTTTGGGTCTTCCACTCAGTAGGACGGGGGAATCAGCTCGTGTTCGGTAGCAAATCCTCAAAAGCTACCCAGCCGATCTACTCACATAGGCCTTGACTTGCTCCAGCCTTCCAGATGTGTCAGGTTACAGGTCCCATGATCCCCCCCCCCCTTTATAGCCAATTGCTGTATCAGCTGGGAACAAGGGGTTTTGTCTAGTCAGGTTGAAGGGTCATTTCCTGCTAAGAAATTATGCTTCAGGAAGGAAGGAGTACCTCTCAACATCTTTCTGGCCAAAGGGTAATTTGGAGTATTGCTGACTAGTTCATGATTATGTTTTCACAGGCTGACATGCTAGCAAGACAACTTCAGAAGAAGAAATGACGCCTTTGTGCGATTTTGGAAATTGTCTGCACGAAGGAGCTGCCTTCCACCCACTTGGGTGTTTTCTGTTTTGCCAAAGTGTTGTGCATAGCCTGTTAATGAATTTTTTGTGTCAGAGATATTTTGAATTTCCTGAGAATTTGATAGTTGCCTTTGTTCGCCTTCCAAGCATGTAAACTTTAATTAATTTAACAGCTGGAAAATATGTTTGTGTTGACTGTTACCCAGTTGGAATGAAGTCCTGGAGGAAGTTCTCTTTATGCAACCGTAAGCCTCCAGTAAATCGAATAAAATACTTTATTTTGCTACATACATATATTTGTGAACAAGTTTCCTTTAAGGGTGGATTCCAACACATGCCACCATGTATAGAATTGAAGAACATTTTTTTAAAAAAGTACTGGAGTGGCTCAAGTCACTAAGACGCTGATTGGGAGGCGGAAGGTCAGCAGTTCAATTCCCGAGTACTGCAGGACGGAATGAGCTCCCGTCTCTGTCCCAGCTCCTGCCAACCTAGCAGTTCGAAAGCAAGAAATTGCAAGTAGATAAATAGGGACCACTTCGGTGGGAAGGCAACAACATTCCATGTGCTCCGGTGTCTAGTCATGCCTGCCACATGACTATGGAAACGTCTGCAGAAGCTGACAGCGCTGGCTCTTTGGCTTAGAAACAGAGATGAGCACTGACCCCTAGAGTCGGATACAACTGGCTTTCGAGCAAGGGAAACCTTTACCTTTACTATATGGTAGAAAAAAAGCCAAAATGGAATATTACCTATTGTAATACTTTGTATTTAGTATAACCATATTGTTCGTCTGGCCAGAGAAACCACTATGGTAATGGGAGTAGACCGTACAGCCAGCGACTCAATGGCGAGTGTTGGGCGATGGTGGTAAATAATCTGACTCCCTAAAGGGGCCAATGGCTATGGGCGGATGAGCCCCTTTAGGTGGGGTTCCCTCAGTGGAGGAAATGCCAATGGAAACCATCATATTGGGCCCAATGGCAAAATAAGCAAAGGAGGAATCTCTTCACTATACTGATTCCCAATGATCATGGAGGCCATGCCAGATGGACTGGCTGTGAAGAAGCAACTTGTTATTGCCTACCACAAATACTTATCTGACACATGCCAGCCATTGGTACAATCAGTGGAAACCCTAATCTGTAGTCACTAAATAAGTATAGCTGGAAAGCATTACATTTGTTGGGAAAGCTCACATGCTACTAACCAAAGGGCAGACTCTTGGCAGCTGCTGTTCATTTCCATTCTTACCAGCTGAGTGGTTTGCAGAACTTTTTAAATCCGTTACCTCAATATGCTACAATTCTCATAGGACTAGAATACACCCCACATTCCACTGAAGTGTTTCTCCAGTGTTCCATGTGTTGTAGTGTCTAGTCGTACCTACCACATGACCACCCCTTATAGAGTCAGACACAACTGACTTTCAAGCAAGGGAGACCTTTACCTTACTAGCTACTTCATTTTGTTGGCCATCTGTCGCATGCCTAGACGTGTGACAAAGTACACAACCAACTGCACACCCCAGGCATGTTCAGATGCACTATAGACAATCAAGACTCTGCACATTGCTTGTGCAATTTCCAGTTTATCCAGCGCATTATTAAACATCTTGGCTAGCGTTAATTAACTGATGTGTTTTACCCACCAAGGAAACCAGCTCATGAGCTGCACATATGTGGGTTCGTGGTGGAACATAATGGAGCATTACAGAGCTAAGGTCTTGAAAGGAAGAACAAAAGGTCATTGTCTGTCCAACACACAAAGAGACAGAATCCTAGCCAAAATTCCACTGTTTTATTCATGGAAAACAGGAGCAGCTACTCTTCAAAGAGGAGCTTCTAAGTTCTAGAAGCATAAAGCCCTGAATCCATCCCACCGAAGTGTCTCAAGACAGTGTTCCTGACAACGGAGAGCAAACTTGGTTCCTTCTTTACCAGTGGCTGGATGGAAAGGAGAGCTAAAGTGCTCCACGACTAGAGGTTCTCCCAGATGTCCAGGTTGATCCTTTCCCAGTCCCTTAAAACAAGACAGTCCGTTTGGCTATCCTTCCTTCCTTATCAATGGCAAAATTGTAGTTCTTGGGGTTGTCCAGGCATTCCTCAATCCGCTTGTCCAGGTTTTCTGGAGTGATGAAGTTCTTGGCTTCCTCCTGCAGGAAGAAGAGAAAACAAGTGCTAAAATCAACATCTCAAAACGCTCAGATATGTGCATTTCAAACCTGTTGTTGCATTGGTGGCTGGAATATTACAGATGAGTTCAAGGAAGTGGATTTCATTGTGTTTACTTGACTTGTATCCCACAATTTGCCCAAAATTTTAACTTTCTATGACTCACAACAAGACTAAAAACAAGCATAAGTTTTAAAAAATATATATAAAACAAACATAGACCAAAACAAAAAGTTACCCCATTGACACAACTAAACTAATCTTAATATTAAAATGCTATTGAATTAAAAAGCCACTTCAGAACAAATCAAGCTTTAAAAGTACAGCTACATGTGCGAAGAAAGCCCCATTCTCAAGAATCAATCAATGGTTCAAAGTCTGCTTCCTTCTTGTGCCACGTCAGATTCACTATCATGATCAATCATGAAGATTGCCCCGAAAATATAATGCAGTGGCCTCCCATTTGCCTTCCACATCGCAGCGTAACACCCGTATCACTGATCCAATTCTGCCACTCACTTTCTGGTCCTGAGACCTTTTGGCACACAAAGTCCTCCTCAGCCCCAGACCAGTATTGATGAAGCTTCTGCCCAGTATCTAGAAGGATTCAAGTGGGATTTAATCCCCTTGGGGACCATCTCCCTTCCCTGTGAATTCAGCCACCAAAGGCCGTTAATCCTCAGGGTTGTCAGGTTAGTTAACCGCCGCCTGACAATCAGCGTTGAGTCACTGGCAATAGAATCTACTCTATTACGATAGCAGGATCACCTGGCCAGACTGGGAAAGCCTGCCTAGATTTTTTAAAAAGCTCTTTAGAATTAGATGCTTTAACACCTGCAAACACAGACAGCGCTGGCTCTTTGGCTGTAAACAGAGATGAGCACCAAACCCTAGAGTTGTACCCAACTGGCTTTTGAGCAAGGGAGACTTTTACCTTTGACAAGGGTGGTGGTCATGGTACACCAGCCCTTCCCTACCTGTAACTGGAGCACCTCTTCTTCCCTCTCCTTCTGGACTGCCTCCTCCATGGCAGCTCGAGATTGGGCTACTTGCAACCGACGCTCTCTCTCAGCCATTTCTGCCTGTTGGAGGCGCTCCTCCCTGGGGACAGGAACACAAAGGAAACGCAGAGCTCATACAAAGCCCCACAATGACAAAAACACCATCTTTTTTGGTAGGCAAACAGCAAGAAGGCAACAAAATAATCACTAGGATGTGTATTTTTGCTCAGCTTATAAAGGGAAAGAGACACACATACAAAAGGTACATCAGAGAGCACTTGGTCCACAGAAGCTCACATTTAAATACAGAAGTTAGTCTTTAAGGTGCCAAAACATTTTTGTCTTTGTTTTGTTTACTTTCTGATATTCTTGCACAGACTAACACGTCTACAACTTCAAACATTTCAACAAAAAGTACAGAAGCCAGTTGTAAGAAAAATTCCAAAACACACATTTGGGCAATACTGCTGCCAGGCCCACCAAAGAGCCACTTTTGAGATGGCCAGAACAATTTGCAGGGCAAAACATTTCAAATATTATACGGGGGTAGAAAACAGCTGGTTCATGAGGTCAGGGTGTTGACATTGTTGTTTTGAACCTAACAAAAAGATGAGGGTCTGCTGACTCAAAGGGGGACTCCCTGGGTGATGTGATATTAGAGTTTGCCCAGGCGTACCATGAGCAGAGCCCTGGGAGACCTTTCTAGCCCCAAAACTCACCGTATTGCTTGCAGGCGCCTGTTCTCTGCATCATTCCACTCCATCAACCGACGATGCTCCAGTTCGGCAGCTTGTTTCT
This sequence comes from Furcifer pardalis, assembly GCA_030440675.1. Taxonomy (NCBI): domain Eukaryota; kingdom Metazoa; phylum Chordata; class Lepidosauria; order Squamata; family Chamaeleonidae; genus Furcifer; species Furcifer pardalis. Next base: position 99,674,201 of record CP126892.1, read on the forward strand.
TCTGCTGTTCCACTTCTCCAAACTTCTTCATGTACACTTCTTGAAGGATGTTTGCTTTGAACTCAGCTCTGGAAAAGAGAGGAAGTTGGCATAGCATCACTACCTGCCCTTTGCCAAGGAGCTCCTTCCCTGCAAAGGCACAGTTAAAAGCTCTCCACTTGCCTCTTGTTGTTCCAAGTTCCCCCAACTGTCTCCCTGTCCACAATATTTTAGCAAACTTCTTCATGACAACAGTAGTACATCCTCCTGTAATGATGTTCTTTGCCCAGTGAGCTCCTTCCTCCAGCTTCTAATTTGGTTACACAAGAGCAAAACCAAATTAGATGATGGAGGAAGGAGCTCACTGGGCAAGGAACATCATTAAAGGAGGAAATGACTGAGGAACTCAACCTCCCCTACGTTACTTGGAGAACCCTGAATTAGGCTGAGGGTTGGAGTCCCTAAATGTGCGACCAACATGCTCAAGTGGGGACAACAACACACGATGTGAATGTGGAGAGACACAGAGTCCGGCCCATTTGCTAGTCTGCCAATTACTGCCAGAGACATACACTGGTGCCTCCTTGAGTTTGGGCAACAACAAAGTGAAGAAAGTGGCTTCATTGTGGCAGTCCAAAGTTTGATGGGGACCAAGAGTGGAACACAGAAACTGGGATTTGCAATATTTACTTATTATTTATTAGTTCAAATTTATATTGCCACCCACCCACGGCAATAATAATTATATATATTATATATATATATAATTTTATTATATAAAATTTATTATTATATATTATAATTATATAATTATTATATATTATAATTATAATTATTATTATCCAATCTACCAATAGGAATGTTCTTTGAAAACCATCGTCTTTCACAGACTGTTTTGCTAGCAAACACCGTTTATGCGACCACTTGATGCATGAAAGACAGACACTCAAATGAGGGCTACCATATCCGACACTGCTAGTTCTCCCTGGAATGGAGCTCACAACCCCTCTTCTCCTACAATGGGACCATGCAAAGATGTATCTGGCGCATTATTGGTTGACACAGAGCAAGGGGGCTTCCCATGTTCTTGATGCAAGCCATGAAACACTTAACCACTAACCTCTAACAATGCAAAGTCCCCAGGAACCTAAAGAGTGCAGACTTGCAGAGGCTGTTGGACTTGAAGGGACCTGTGATGCTTGAAAGCTTGCATGTACTTTTGTGGTCCTTGTTGGACTTCCTAAAGGCCTGAGGGTGATCTGGATCTTTTGGAAGCCCAACCACTGAAGTGGCATCCCCCCAACAACCAGAGCTTGGAAAACTGGCCTATGGTTAGAGTTTTATAGTGCATGAGTTAATGGTAACGGTACATTGCAGGGATTCTCAACTTGCAGCCCGTGGGCCAGATGTGGCCCAGAACACCATTTCATACGGGCCCACCACTGCCTCCACCACACCTGGAAGTGCCGTGTGGTGGAGGAAGGGCAAAATGGCCGCCTGGCCCTGGAAGCTGTCTGAGGAAGCGTGACCCAATGATGGCCCTCGGGGTTAAAAACCATTGAAAACTCCTGTTATATATTGGATTATGCTGGTTTTGCATTGCATGGGGTTTTCGAGTTGTTGTATGGCACAGAGGGAGTGGGAGAACATCCCAGATGGATGGGATATAAATATAAACGATAAATAAATCAATTTATTTTAAATACAGGTACTCCTCAAATTGGAAAAGTTACTTTTTTTGGAATAATAGTCCCCAGCTTAAGGGCTGGCTTCAGGATGATGGGAAGCGTGCCCCCCCAAAAAGGAACTTTTCCTAGCTGTGTACTGAGTACTAAATCTAAAAAAAGTAACTTCCCCAAGAGCCCTGTCTCAACCCCGCCACGCCATTGGATAGAGCCAGCCTGGCCCCGCCTCTGTCCGGCCTCCTGATTGGCCGCTTGACCGGAGTGATTGACGGCGGCTTCTCCCTCACCTGAGGGCCTCGACGATCTGCCTGTACATCTGGTACCGATGCCGGAGCACTAAGTGCTCGGTGGCGTCCATGGGCTGCGGCCTGTTGATGCGGTCGGCCTTGGATTTGGCCGGAGGGTCGTGGCGGGACTTGCGGCCCCGGGCAGGGACCACCAGGAGCGGCCTCAGGCCCAGGTCGAAGAGGGCGGCCCGGCCGGGCAAGGCCGCAAATCCCCTCAACAGCATCCCTGCGGCGAGAAAGAAACCGTGCGGCTGAGGGGGAAATGGGTTTCCGGGGCACGACGGGAAATGTAGTCCTTCTTCACCCGCCTCAAGAGCACTTCCGGTCCACAGCGGAAGAGGCGGGAGGAGAAAAAGGAAGTTGTTCTGAGGCATGACGGGAAATACAGTCCCTTCCCTCGTCCGCTTCACGGTATATCCGGTCCACACCGGAAGAGGCGGGAGGGAAAAAAAGTGGCCCTGAGGCATGACGGGAAGGGTAGTCCTTTGTTATTCCTCCGCCGGGTGTCATTGACCAAGCCGTGGATTCCTGAGTAGGGAGTCAGTGCCTCTCGCCCAGGGATCCTCCTCATTCCCTGAATCTCTTGAGAGGGTGATAGTTTGGGCCAGGATAATTTTTTTAATATACTGTATTGTAAGCCTCTCTAAATTGTGCTTTCATCAAAAGGACAAGTTTTAATTATAAATTAATTAATTAATTAATAACTAAGCTGTCCCATCACGTAGGCAGCCTTCAAGGGACGGTCCTTGTGAAGCCCAAGGCGACTGCGGGTACTCTAGGTCTCAGGGATGTGTAGGTCCCCATGTTGGCTCCAGGGTTGCATCGATGAAGATCTGGGGGTGCCGGTGCCGGGTCTGGCCAGTTCTGAGGTGCCTGACCGCCTTGGTTTGGGGTTTCCTTTGGGGTAAAGGTCTCCCTTGCTCGGAAGACAGTCATGTCCCAGTCTACGTGCCAGTGATCATCTCTGTTTACAGCCAACGAGCCAGCACTTCCTGTGTCTGCGGATGTTACCTTCCCACTTAAGTGGTACCTATTTATCCACTTGCAGTTTCTTGTTTTCAAACAGCCTGATTGCCAGGAGCTGCGACAGAGAAGGGAGCTCCCTTCATTGTGCAGCACTCGGGTCTCAAACTGCTGACCAGCCAACCTTCTAGTCATCAAGATCAGGATCTTAACCACTGAGCCACTGCAGTCGAAATTCTGAAAGGTGCACTGCAAAAATATAACTTTCCCAACTCTCCAATGTTTTAACGTTTCCCCCATTATTTGAATCTCTTTTGCTCTTCAATAAGAACGCAAAAGAATAAAGGACTGGCATGAGAGTGGCAATTAATGGTCATGTGGCAGGCATGACCATGCTGGAGTGCATGGAACACTGTGACCTTTCCCACTGAAGCACCACCTATTTATCTACAGTACTGTATTGTACTTGCAATTTCTTGCTTTCAAATGGCTAGATTGGCAGGAGCTAGGACAGACAACAGGTGCTCATCTCCATTTACAGCCAAAGAGCTCCAATGGCCAGGTCTGGTAATGCACCATAGAAATATATACAGTACAGTATTATGTATTTTAGGAATTTTATTGAATATTTTATGACCCATGGATAACCAACCATGGATACTGAGCCCACATGTGTGTGTGTGTGTGTTTGACCTGTATATCTCCCCCAGTATCAAAAGCAGAGTATTGTATCTCTGAATATCAGTGCAAGGAAACACCAGACATAAAGTGAAGTACTCGGGTCATGTTGGAATGTTTCTGATCCAGTTGATCATTGCTTGAGGAAAATGTTAGGTAAACAAGCCTTTAGTCTGGTCTAACAGAACTCTTCTTATGTTTATATAAGGACATCTACATCTGTTTTTATTGCAATTTTGGTAGCTTTTTGAACCGGAAGGCACATATTTATTAACTAATTCCTTTCATACTCTTGGCTTTTGGTATACCAGATTAATAATAATTATTACAAGAGGTTTCTAGACAGCTTTACTGAAAAATGAAGGAAACACAAGCTATCATTTTTGTTGTTGTTATATACCATTTATTCTACACCGTCCTGCTGGTCATTGGTTTCCATCATACATGACTGCAGCAGAAAGACATTATCATTTTGATGTGCTCTCATTGCCTGCAAGTTCATAAACGAAAACGTGGTTTTGCGTCCTTTTGATTCCTTGGATCTTCTTACTCTTGATCGCAAATCGAGTCTACCACACAGCCCTCTGAAACAACAAGGAAACATATCAGAGCAGCCACTGTGGTCATGTTCAACATGTTGTGTGTAACAGCATCTGCCTTGGGAGGGTATGGCATCTTTTGGTGTGAGTAGAACTCTTGAAGACAGGTTACATACTGAGCCAAAAAGACTCTAGATAGTAATCCAGCATTTCCCAAACTATGTTCCACGGAACACTGGTGGACTTCAATTCCCTGAAGCCGAACTCAGTACATTGGTTGATCAGTGCTTTAGGGAATTGACTTAGGTTTCTGGGAGTTGAAGTCCAAAAGCTAAAGATTGGGAAGGACTAGAGGGCCTAGGCCAGTGATAGCGAACCTTGGCATTCCAGCTGTTCTTGAACTTCAATTTCCAGAAATCCAAGTCTCTGTGAATCCACATGAATGGATGTATGCATATTTTGAGGGTAGAAGTTTTGCCCAGCAAGCAAGCTGGAGAGAAGGGTGAAAGGGAAGTGAGAAGACGGAGGAGCTTGGAAAGGAGTTACCAGAAATCAAACGAAAGCAGAGAAACATTTGTCAGGCATTAAATTTCTCTAGGAAGCCACAGTAATACACGTTGCTGCTTCTGTGTCTCGGCCAGATGTGAAACTGCCAAAATGAAGCCACCTTTTGGTGAATTTATTCTGCTGTTCCTTTCACCTGAGTGGGAAATACTAGCCAGCATAACAAGGTGGCTGTTGCCTAGGATATGCCCAATTGTGGTTCAAAAATGCCACAATCTTTGAGGAGGCTCTTTCTGTGTACCCTGGACATGCTGTCAAGCTGATTCCAACTTACGACGACCTTTTCCAGGGTTTTCTAGATAGAGAGTATTCAGAAATGGTTCCCCATTCCCTTCTTCTGGGGTTGCCCTTGGACTATGGAGTAGTTTCCCCAAGGCCACAGAGGCTGGCTCTTCTCCCAGGAGGCTTGGTGGGAAATCAAACTCCCAACCTCTGGTTCTGCAGCCAGGTACCAAGCTATCCAGCCAGCTGGGAACCAAGCCCCCACTCAATTATTGCACTTAGTGAGAAAGAAGGATTGACTTAAAATGACTTGCATTGCAACTGTTGCTGGGGAACCTGTCGGGCTGTTACTTGTGGGGACCTTGTTCTTGGGTGAGGTTTAGGTTCTACCTGGCACAGCATTGGTGTCCTTACCATTGTTGCAACAGATGCCAGATGCTGCACAGGTCCCTCCGTTGCTGCCGCATGGCTTCCTTCCAGACACGCAGGGGGTAGGGAGGAAGCTTTCTTCCTGACATCTCAGCGTTTCTGCAGTACCAAAATAGCAGCCCAGGTCTTCCCCACAGCAGATGTTGGGCCCAAAGCAGTGGCCTCGGTTTCTAGGACCGCAAGAGATGCACTTGGGGGTGGGGGTGGGGCAATGACAAGGGGAATGTGTCACTTTATGCAAGATGGAATTGCAAGGTTGGGGGTGTTGGGTTGTTGAAATGCCTGCAGCTGACAAGAGTTTGATGTTATCATAACCACCATTAATGAAGCTGTCCCACCTCTTTTCTACAAGACCATGCAGAACGATGCAATGCTAAATGAGTTAAAGATGCAGCCTAACATCAAAGCACATTAGAAAACAATATCAACCCTCGTTTAACACATGCAATGGTTCTAAATACATCAATGTTCTAACAAATGCTTTCTGATGTTTCTAGGGATTGTGGTAAAATATTTGGTATTTTCATGTGTTTCTTGGCTTCAGTTTCTTCGGTCCCAACGTGGAGTTCAAGAATATGTCTGCAAGCAAACATCACCCAAGAACTTCTGTTTTTGAGGCAAGCCTGGACTACAGGAAAACCGTCCAAAAAAAATGTCTTAAGGAACTCTTTAAGCCACAGAAGTTCATACTACACCCAAGTTCCTGTAGTTGAAGAAAAGCCATTTTGAACTTTAAATGAACTAAGTGTAAAACGTCCCTCCCTTCCCCATGCCTCTGTATACATGCTAGAAAGCAGGTAAAAGAATTTGGTGTAAGATAAAGGGGATCTGGTCAAACCAATTTTGACCTATTGTTATTCATATATCTGCCGGCTCTCTCAGCCTTGTCTATAAAAGCAAAGCAATCACACTTATATACTGACCCATGGTGCTTAGTGCACTCCCTGGGTGGTTCACAAGTTAATAAGCATTTTGCCTCCAACATGCTGGGTACTCATTTTACCGACCTTGGAAGGATGGAAGGCTGTGTCAACTTTGAGCCCTGATCATGATCAAATTCACAGACGTTTGGCTGCAGTATAGCAGTTTAACCACTGTACCACCAAGTACTGTATTGTCTCTTTGTTTTGGACATACAATAAAGCCTTTCTCTGTCTCCTACTTTTGGTTTATGTATTCCTTTTGGTACCTACAGCCACGTGAGATGCAATTTGCCCATTTCCAGCAAAATTCTCAATCTTAAACTATTACAAGATTATTTCCTCTTTCAAGTATAATAAACATAAATAGTTATGGCTCTGTGATTCCAAGAACAGCTTTTAAAAAGAGAAGAGGAGCTAGTAAAATTAACAGCAAGGCTTTTCAAAATGAAAACCTATGGTTGCAGAACGTTCTTACAATCCTAGCTAAGACTGTTTTTTCCCTTAGCATATCTAGACCTGAGAAAGCATTGTGCATAAATACATACAAATAACTAGCCTTTAGTTTTGTGTCCTGAAAGGAGAAGTAGACCATAGTTTCACACAAACTGAAAAGTCAGTGACTGTAAAACATTTTTGCACTGGATCTAATTCTTATTCTTAAATGGGAGTCCTATAGATGCCGGATGTTGTCCTTGGTTCCTAATTGCTCGCAAATCTTCCTACATCTTAAACTCCCCCCTTGACCTACCTTTCGGACTTCCATGTCGAGAACGGAGCGTTTCCCTCCAATGGGGCAATTCTGGATGTAGCAGGCGGAGGAGAAAGCCAGCAACCAAAGGAGACAGAAGGTTAGCGCATGGTAGGACATGGTCCCTTGGCCGCCCTTTGCTTTCTCTGTGAAGCGGTTATGGGAAAGTCCTTCAGGGTTTTGTCTTGACAGTTGCAGATTTAGATAGAGATATATATATTGCTGATCTGGTCTGTGAAGGCATGCCTTCGCCCTTATTACGCATTTCTCTTAAAAAACACAATGTATTGCCTTTCACACTGGACCTCTCATTTAATAAGCCAAGGTCACAAGCGTGAGGTCAGTAAAATACAGATAATTTTCTCTTTCTCATTTCCCCCCAAACTGAGTGAAAGGTGTATCAAAGGCCAAAAGTCTTCCTTAATTGAAGAAGGCTTTGATGTCACTAGAGTTGGAGAAGAGTGAACTAATACTTTTCTGTGTCCTTTTCAGGAGATCTGAAATGAAAAGCAGTTATTATATGAAGCGATGTGTCTTTTCAGCCTGTCTGAAACTACAGCTAACATTGTAGCCATCTGTTAGATACCTTAAGTTCCCAACCTAAATGCCACATCCGGTCCACAGTGCCATTTCACGTGGCTTCCCACCACTCCAAGGGCATTTCAGAAACAAAATGGCCACCCCCATCGTGGAGGAAGGGTAAAATGGCCATCTGGCCCATGAAGCTGACTGAGAGAGTGTGACCCGGCCCTCAGCTTGAAAACGTTGGGAACCACTGCCTTAAGAGAATGCCTCCCATAATTAAGTAAAATAATGTTCTTTTAATGAAAAGGGAGAAATTCCAGGCCTTCTCTGTTTTGTAGTTGTTTCTTTTCTGTTTTGTATTCTGAAATAGAACATTTAATGGCCCATATGAGCGGTCCAACTAGGCAGTGTTGCCCATCACTTGTCAATGATGTTAGGTTGGGACTAAAACTCACCAAAGTGTCCTCTGTCAGATCCCTTGGGCAAGGTGAAAATGGAGGGCAGACATCATGGTCCATCTTACAAGCAGGTGACATGATATCCAGATGGCTAAAACTCTGCATGGAGATGGACTTGATTTCCCAGGTCCATTTGCATGTGCGGAATGTCGTTGCAGAGATGTCTACCAATGCACAGACTCCTTGCTGAATAATGACTCCAAGGTATCAAAGGTATCTCATTATACTATCACTATTGTGCAATGCTACTTGTGCAAAACAGTATTTTTACCCAGCTCCCATATATCCATGTAGGAGCATATTTTTGTGCTTGCATGATTGTGGCTCAGCACAGTCCTTAGTAAAGGTAAGTAAAGGCCACCCCTTGCTTGAAAGTCAGTCATATCTGACTCTAGGGGTCGGTGCTCATCTCCATTTACAGCCAAAGATCCAGCGTAGTCTGCATTTGCAGACATTTCTGTAGTCATGTGGCAGGCATGACTAGACACTGAAGCACACAGAACGCTGTTACCTGAAGTGTTACCGATTTTCTTTGACTCTTGTGCCCCTTCCTGATGCATCCATGCATATAGTCTTCGATCGACGTGTTTTTCATTCCACTATTTTAGAGTAAAGCAAGAAAAGGAACTAACAACATATCTACATGCCTTTTTGTGTACTCAGGTGGAAGAACTGAAATAAAATCATGGCCAAAATCCTATTAGATATTTATGAAAATTGCAAAAAATAGCCGAAGTTAATTGAGAATGTTGGTCACCTGTCAATTGTGGATCAGATGGCACACCTGATCATACACCCAGCACAAACATCTGACATTTCACCTGCCACTTTGACAGTTCATGACAAATACCAGGTTTAATGGGCCCTTCTGTACATAGAAGCAGGTAACAGGATTTGGGCCAATAATCCATACAATCAAAAACTGTGATCAGAATGTTACCTGAAATTTTAAGGTCAAATACATTGTTTCATTTAATTTGTTTTAAATAAAGTTACAACCAGAGAATCACTGCACACACAGGCCAAGGTGTAAAATACCTGGAGAAAACATCGCAACCTTAGAGGGAAAAGCCAGAGCTTAATATACAGCAAAATAAAGTTTAATTTATTCAGAGCTTGATATCAAAATCTATCTGAAAACCTTTGCAAAGGTACTTGATTAAAAGTGAAGTCCCATCAGTCACATACGCAAGAATGTAAGCAATTACAGTAGATTAAAACACTGATTAAGAACTGGTTTTTTCCCCAAGAGTCCCAATGTGTCACCCAGCTGAGGATCAGCTGGAAACAATGGCACTAATCTCTCCCTTTATCTATCCTTTGCCAAAGCTCCAGAGATGACACAAGCCTTCCACAGCAATTTCCTAGCCTGCAAACAGCAGCAGATATCTGACAGCTCAACGGAGCCCTCACCTCAGATTGACACCAAGAGCCTCCCGCCTTCTACAAACCGAGCCCTGCCATTGGAGGAGAATGCCGAAGCCCAGCTCCCCATTGGCCAAAGCACGCCTGGCTTTCTACTATATGACTAGCCTTTCATTCATTCACAGATTCAGAAAGGAAGCAATGTGACAATTTACAGACTGCAAATTGACTGAAAAGGGATACTTTGTATCAGAGCTTGCCTAAAGGAGATTTCCTCATCCAGCAAACAAAGACTTTTACACCATTTTGCCATTAACCTTTGTATTTGTAAAAATGTCAATGTGTAACTTCGGAAATTGTTTTTGTACTGTTTAATCAAGGAAGTGTAAAAGACTCATTTAATTGCCCATGTTTTAGTAAACAGCGTTTGCAACTGCCATCATTAATCCAGGATTAATTGTCGACCAGAAAAATGTATAAAAATGTTTGGGAGTGGGAGAGAAGGAGCTCATTCCTAGAATAGCATGGATGAGTTCACGTGGGTGTGATTTTTGCCAGAACGGTGAGGTATGGGACTTCTTTCTCATAGAATGGCCACTATGAATTAGAATTCTGTTTAACACCAATAAACCAATGTTTGTTCTGATTAAAATCATGCCTCGGTGTCAGTTTTTGGGGTTAACAATTTATCCACCAGGAAACGGACCAAAACCTATTTTTTCAGGTTACAAGAACATCATTAAGACAACACTAAAGCTGCTACTCCCTATCTAACTGACTAAACTGTAGGATTTTTAAAATCTGTACGGTACAATAAACTCCTTGAGTAAAGTTATCAGTTCAATTGTCAAGAGAAAAAAAATTACAGAAAAATCCAACCTCTGTATTAGGGGTTCCCAACCTAAGGCCCATGGGCTGGATCTGTCCCACAATGCCATTTCATATGGGCCCCCCACCCCTCCAAGGGCATTTGAGAAACAAGATGTGCATCCCTTTGAAGCTGTTGGAACAAAATGGTCACCTCCATCATGCAGGCAGTGCAAAATGGCTGTCTGGCCCTCAAAGCTGACAGAGGGAGCATGACCCAGCCCATGGCGTGAAAAGGTTGGGAACAACTGCTCTAGATATTCTGGACCAGCAGATGGTGCCCAGGAACTGCCCTCTTTGGGACTCCCGTGCGGACGGGGCAGGGAGGCCATTGCACCACTGGACGCCGAGACCTCCACTTGCTCTGGAATCATGGACCCCATCCCGGAACCAGGGCTCAAACGCCACTACGGTGGCAGGACTCCACCGACCTCCCTTGGACTCCCGTGCGGATGGGTCAGGGAGGCTGTTGCACCACCAGACACCAAGACCTCCACCTGCTATGGCGTCATGGCCCTCCTCCTGGGACCAGGGCTCAGAGGGATGCTGCAGCTGCGCGCAGCAAGACTTCGCCATGGGGTGGGGAGGCTGGGGTATTGTTGTGTTGATGCTCAGTTTATGTATTTTTGAAATGTTTTGTATGATGTGTTGATATAGTACAGTTGTACCTCGCTTAAAGAGCATAATGCGTTCCACAGGATTGCTCTTTAAGCGAGTTTGCTCTTTAAGCGAAACACCACTGTAAGTGACCGATTGTGGGGGGGATTGTGAACCCCGATTTATTTGTTAAGCGAGTTTTTGGTTGGTTTTATTTGTTAAGCGAAGCGAACATTCAGAGAAAATTATGCTCTTTAAGCACGTTACTCTTTAAGCGAGGCGCTCTTTATGCGAGGTTTGACTGTATTTTGTAATTGTTTTGTTGCCTGATATTTTGTTATATAATATTTGTAGCTGTGATATATTGTTTCATTGTGACTTCCGCTCATTTTGTAACTTTGATTGGGGATTCCTTGAAATGTTCTTGTTTTTGATACTTTGTTATTTTATATTGTAACTGTGATGTATTGTTTTGTTGTGAGCCGCCCAGAATCGCTATAATCAATTGGGGCGGCATATAAATCAAACAACAGCAACAACAACAATATCTTTTTCTTAAGGCTGGTTGCTGCCATATAACTTATTTCAACTAGCAAAGTGTTCTTTTTTGTGTTTGAAGTTCTGAATTAAGAGTTGCAGTATAGTACTCTATCTATCTATCTATCTATCTATCTATCTATCTATCTATCTATCTATCTATCTATCTATCTATCTATCTATCTATCTATCTATCTATCTGGAAATGAAACCATCAAATTTGGTTACAGATTGAAAGGAAAATAATTTACAGATAAATGTGTGACTGCAACATAGATCAAACCGGATGGTGCATAAACTGCTTCAGCCTATTAGTTTCTTAAAAGGCACTTGAAACATATATATCTGAAATTTGAGAGATTTACTCCCCAATTTAGTGTTTGTCTTGTGTCCAATTTTCATGTCATTTGTTCCATCCTTTGTCGGTCAATTAGGGCAAACTGGAGTACTGTACTTTATGCAGAACAAATAAACATCTGACACCAGAAATGACAGTACACAAAGGGCTGTTTCAAAACTCATCAAGTCCTACCTCTGAGCCTCTGTCACTGATCTCAAATTGGCTATTGTTGATAAGAGATGGAAGGATATGAAAGGGAGAGGGAAACAGTGATATGGCCTACTACATTGATACATTCTATAATAATCATCCATAGCTAATTTCAAGTTACATTTTAAACTCATTTTTGAAACATTTTGAAATGATGTTTTGTGTCATACTCAAAGCAATGCTAATTGACAAGGGAAATGTCTCTTGGTTTTGTCCTGTGTATTTCATGTAAACATTTTCAAGTTGCAATATCAGAGTTGATCACAAGGGAGAACCTGAAAGCATTTCTTTGCATTTTGGCAATCATAATGGCACTAAATTTGGCTTCATACATGCACCATGTTAAAACCTAGATCAGTGATGGTCAAACTTGGCACTCCAGGTGTTTTTGGACTTCAATTCCCAGAAGCCCAAATCAGCACTTTTGCTGACTTAGATGTTTACCCAATTATTTGTGTTTATATTGATCATAGCCGTGTTTTTACTCCATTGGACTATGAATTTTATATTTATTATTATTCTGTTGAATTGTTTTATATTAGTTTAAATTGATTTCTTGATTTGTAGTATACCCTGAAATTTTAAGATATATCTTCAGTGACATAGTAGAGATAAGGGTCACCCTTGCTCGAAAGCCAGTCATATCCAACTTTAGAGTTCAGTGCTCATCTCTGTTTACAGCCAAAGAGCCAGCTCTGTCTGCATCTGCAGACATTTCCGTGTGAACATGTGGCAGGCATTTCTAGACACTGGAGTGCACGGAACGCTGCACACCTTTCTATGGAAGCAGTACCTATTTATCTACTTGCAATTTCTTGCTTTCGAACTGCTAGGTTGGCAGGAGCTGGAACAGAGACAGGAGCTCACTCCATCATGTAGCACATCAGTCCCAAACTGCTGACCTGCCAACCTTCCAGTCATCATGTTTAGCATATTAACCACCGCAGTCTCCTCAGTGACATACAATATTTTAATTAATAAATTAGACACTATTGCTATGTTGGTAAAACACTGCTGTAGAATTTATTGTGGATGTAGCTTAGTGGAGTAGAAGGCACTGGCTGAAATCCTGTTGCTTTTTGCAATAGGTTTGGACTAGAATAGGTCCATTGAATCAGTGGAACTCATGGAGGAGTTGATTCTGCTTTGATTTGGATTCCTGCATTAAGGAAGAAATTGGACTCAACAGCTTCATAATCTCCTTTCCAACTCCATTATTCTATAACTCTATGACTCACAAATTCCTAACTGATACTCTAGTTGTGACTACCTTAAGGAATGGAATTTAACCAATATGGTTTTCCTCTACCAGGATACAAAGACAGTGATTAATATACATTAATAATATAGACTATTAATATACCTAGAATGTGGTCCTGGTTTCTTTTTGCCTGACCTGCGTTGGTGTGAAGAAGACATTTAATTAACTGTGTGCAAGAACTTGAAATGCTTAACTCAATTGAATACATTGACTTTGTAATTTCTACTCCCCCTTTTAGTTGGTCATTGGGTGATGGATCATGATCTGAAAAATGGCCTATGCCACCTGTTTTCTTTTGCTTTAAAATTTGCCACTTAAACGTGGAACACTAGATCATTCAGAGGTCAAAAGGGATCTGCTTCCCTGCCTTCCACTGTAACAAGGGTCAATTGGCTGGCATTACCTTGGAAGTCTTCTCTTAAAAGAAAAAGTAACTGGCACAGGAGCAGAGCAAAGTCTGTTTTAGCTGAACTATAGAGCAGGGGTCCCAACCTATGGCCTGGATCTGACTCATGGTGGGCTGGATCTGACTCATGGTGCCATTTCATCTAGCCCCACCCCCTACCCCTCGGAGGGCATTTGAGAAACAAAATGGCCATCCCCTTTGAAGCTGTTGAGACAAAATGGCCACCCCATTGTGCAGGCAGGGCAAATGGCTGTCCGGCCCTCAAAGCTGACTGAGAGAGTGTGACCCAGTCCTTGGTTTGACAAGTTTGGGAACCCCTGCTATAGAGTACAACGTTGTTGAGCAGGAAGGGGCGGGGAGATCTCAGGGGCCAACAAGCACCAGCAGCCACTGCTGCAACTATAACAGATGCCATCCAATTACATCCTGGTCGCTCACACAGAAAAGGCCCTGCCTCTGTGCTTGCAGAACAGGTAGCTTCTCTTCAGCTGCCTCGAGCAAGAAAGCCAAGTCACAGACATGTTTCCACACAGAATAATTTGGTGATCATTGGAAACACCCATGGTGTCAACACAAGACACTTCAGTTGGAAGGTGCTGTAGTTGAAGGAATAGCTGTTGCTCCTTGCAGAATAGTCTTCCACCTCTCTGCTCCAGTTGCCAGATTGCCAATTGGAAGGTCTTGCGTAGTCTAGTGCAACCCCAGCATGCTGTAAGCAGAGAGACAGGAAAGACTAACCTGACCTAAAGGAAGTTTTTTTGCATTGTTTGTCTGTAATTACAATGAAAAAGTTTCTTTTCTGCCTCAGAAATCACCTGATCTTATTTGCATGTGTTAAGGCCTCTGTTTTGCTCTGGCCTTCTCTCTCTTGCTTTCTGCTTTGGAAGAGAAAAGATGTCTTTTTGAGTGCCTCCATCTTCCAAATGACGAGAACATTGAACTTGAGCCAGACATCCTAGAGAGTGAATTCAGAAAGGGCCTAAAAAGCACTGCAAACAACAAAGCCAGCGGAGGTGATGGTCTCCCAGATGAATTTTATAAACACCTAAAAGATGATGGAATCAAATTATTGCATTTTATATGCCAGAAGATTTGGAAAACACAACAATGGCCACAGGATTGGAAAAGATCCGTATACGTGCCAATCCCAAAAAAGGGTAATGCCAAAGAATGTTCAAATTATTGAACAATTGCGCTCATCCCACATGCTAGCAAGGTGATGCTCAAGATAATATAGGATAGACTGCAACAGCATGTGGAGAGAGAATTACCAGAAGTACAGGCGGGGTTCCGAAGAGGCAGAGGAACTAGAGACCATATTGCCAGCATACGTTGGATCATGGAGAAAACAAAGGAATGTCAGAAACAAGTCTATTTCTGTTTCATTGACTACACTAAGGCCTTTGACTGTGTGGACCACAACAAAATGTGGCAAGTAATTAAAAAGATGGGAATACCAGAACAACTTATATGCCTCATGAGAAATCTGTACATGAGTCAAGGAGCAACAGTTAGGACAGAATATGGAATGATGGAGTGGTTTGGAATAGGAAAAGGAGTAAGACAAGGCTGCATTTTGTCACCCTGCTTATTCAAATTATACAGAGAGCTCATAATGCGCAATGCAGGGATGGAGGAATCACAAGTTGGGATCAAAATTGCTGGGAGAAACATCAACAATTTGAGATACGCAGATGATACCACCCTATTGGCAAAAAGTGATGAAGACCTAAAGAAGCTCCTGCTTAGGTTGAAAGAAGAGAGTGAAAAAGTTGGCTTGAGACTCAACATCAAGAAAATGAAGATAATGGCCACAGGCCCTATCAGTCCCTGGAAAATAGATGGGGAAGAAGTAGAAGCAGTCACAGACTTCACTTTCTTAAGATCCAAGATCACTGCAGATGGTGATTGCAGCCATGAAATAAAAAGACGACTGATGCTTGGGAGATAAAGCTATGCGAAACCTGGGGAACATAGTGAAAAGTAGAGACATCATATAGCAAACAAAAAATTGCATAGTCAAAGCAATGGTATTCCTGGTGGCAATATATGGTTGTGAGAGCTGGACCATTAGGAAAGCTGAGCGCAAAAGAATAGATGCCTTTGAAATGTGGTGTTGGAGGAGAGTTTTGAGAGTCCCCTGGACAGCGAGGAGAACAAATAGGTCAATCTTAGAAGAAATCAACCCTGACTGCTCCTTAAAAGGTCAAATCGTAAAGATGAAGCTAAAGTACTTTGGACATCAAATGAGAAGAGAGGATTCACTTGAGAAAGCCTTGATACTGGGAAAGGTGGAAGGCAAAAGAAGAAGGGGGCGGCCAAAAATGAGATGGCTAGATGGTATTGTAGATGCAATGGTCACAAAGCTGGGCAGGCTGAGGAGGATGGTGGGGGACAACAAAGGTGCCTGGAGGACAATGGTCCATGGGGTTGCAAAGGGTCGACTCGGAATCGACTGTGGGACTGAACAACAACGACCATCTTCCAGGCCACATTGCTGGAAGGAAAATTTTTACTTTTTTCTAAACCAACTTCCTCAAGACTCCTGAGCACATGTATCTTCTGACCTCATTTTGTGAGTACTGAGTGTAAATGATATTTTCTTTCTCTAAAGTATCAAGTTCAATTGTGTTTATTAATTAAGCTAAGGAGAGTTGAACTGGGAGGCTTTCATTCAAACATAAAATTGCCTAAAACCCGCCCCGTTTTGTTGTGTTGCTGCTACAAATAACTTAACAGAAGGAAGGCCCGGAGGAAGCAAGAAAGAGTCGGGAGCTTTGCTTGCCTACTAGAGGCTGAGCAGTAATTGATGGCACTGAATTTTTCTCCCTCAAATCCAATTTATTTACCCCATTTTCATGATTCCACCTTAGCCGGACCTGTACACGTATTTCTCAGTACAGTATTCAGATACTAATTGAAGCAAATAGCTACAAATTGGCTTTGGGTGAACCAGCTGCTGTTTGTAAAACATATAATCTGGCATGTTATTCTGACATGTTATTGAGCCCTGGTGGCATAGTGGTTAAACTTCTGTACTGCAAACAAAAGGTTGCGAGTTTGATCCTGATCAGGGCTCAAGGCTGACTCAGCCTTCTATCCTTCCGAGGTCCATAAAATGAGTGCCCAGCATGTTGGGGGCAAAATGCTAATTGTGATCTGCCCATAAAGTGCACTAAATGCTATGGGATGGTATAATATAAGTGTAATTGCTTTGCTTCACCCTTTGCCTATATTTCCTGCTACCATGGAAAAAGCAAGAGCAAATCAAATAGTTTGAAGGTGCTAATATGATGAGGCATGCAGATTGCTTGGTTAATGATCATGTGTTTTATTTAGTCATGTCTTTCTCAAGTTCAGATAGGAAGAAGCTTGCAAATATATAGTGAAACTTAGACTTGGGAAAAGTCAAATTAAAGTCAGAAGCTCCGCCCCTTTTATCCAACTCTCTTTACTTTCCAGTCCCGCCTTTTGCATGGAACTCTATAAGAGGAAGACTTTTTCAGCTTTGATGGTAGAAAGTGCTCCGTATGGGTCTCCGGACACTGAATTGCTTGAGCGAAGCAAGCTTTGGCTACCTGTTTTCAGATGGGTAAGCAAATCCTTTTTCTTTCTAGCTTACAGCTTTATTCTTTGATCGATCCATTCAGATGGACGTCAAGCAGAATTGCAGCTTTCTTTATAAAACCAAAAGGGTGACGAAGAGATTGCTTGTACTCTCATGGGGATTGTTTCAAAGGAAAATGGTTAGGCAATATTTTTTCAGAAGCAATTAGGTTAGACATGAGATTCCCTCTAGTTTGAGCCAGGCATCCTTACTCAGTGACCCAGGCAACTCCAAGGACAAAATGTACTTGAGCTAAATTGAGACATTTTACCAATTTTGCAGGTATAAAATTATGACAAATAGACAGTCAGATATGCACCCAGTCTAGGTAAAAAGGTCTAATGATTTATCCAAGGAATTTCCCTTCTGCTTTCAGATTATTTCTGTCACTGATTAATCTTTGGATCGTGCAAAGAATTGAGAATATGTATAAGAATTCTTGCTTCAGAAAAACTAAACTCTGCTTAAAATCAGATAATTCTGATCAGAGAAATACTGTATGTTCAATCTACAAAGGTATGGAATGACCTCTATTTTTACCATTGGATGGCTAGTGGAAAAATTGGAGGAGCAATCTAACGTTGTTTTAGAAAGTGGAAAGTATTTTAGGGTGTATCACCCTGCAGAAGTGATACAGATTTTACTATCAATTGTTGCTTCAGAATTTTGTATGGGGTAGGAAGATCAAGGGCTAATTTGAGAAAGTGGGGTAGCCTGTATGAATGCATAGAATGCATAGAAGAACAAACAATGGCCCATGTGATACAATGCGCACGATGCCCTTCAATGTGCACTGAGGAGGACCTTATGTTGGCAAGAGGAACTGCTGTTGAGGTGGCCTGATATTGGGTGGATGTCATCTAGTCCTTTAAATTCCTTTTTGTTTTAGATATGTTAATTTTAGCTTTGTATGTTATTATATGTGGTGGTGCCTCTGGCACAAATAAAGAAAATAATTTTGTAAGGTTTACAAAACAACTTACAAAGTTGAAGTTGTTCTAAAATTAATCTTATATATTTATGCTCCCCTCCACTATCATCCCAGGTAAATATGCCTGGGGAATTTAAAAAAATATTCAATGGAGGCAACACTTGAAATAGGTTTGTCTAGAGCCGCGATGGTGAACCTTGGCACTCCAGATGTTCTTGGACTTCAATCCCCATGAATCCGCACGAATGGGTTTTCTGCGATTCATCCAGCCCGTGCCACCCTCATCACTCCTGGAAGCGGAAGTAAAATGCGCCCGTACAGTTTGTTTTGTATCCATCCTTTTGATTTGATGCATCAGCTTGCAAGAGAAGTTCGGTTTGCAACCATTTGCAAATCAGTAGGGACTGGCTTCTTAGCAGTGTTATTTGTTATTAAAACTGAAATATTCAAACCTATATTTCTATTAAAAAACCCAAAGTGTTCCATTAAAATTTTAGGATTTGTAAAGTGTTCCAAAATAGAATAAATTTGGGAAACACTGGTCTAGAAACAGGAAAAGTATTATGGACGATGCCAAAAAGCCAATGGACCATGCTGGCAGGGTGGTGGTGTTAAATTCCTGTTTCCCCAAACTGAATTTTCCATCCTGGGTGTATAACTATAGCTAGGTGTAATCTTGCTTTCACATCCAAGAAAATGATGAAGTTGAATTTAAAAAACCCTCTGTCAAGCCTTTTAAACAGATGGAAGTTAAAGAGGAAGAGAAGGCAGTAGAGGTCTCAAAACAACCAAGGCAATGAGATGCAAATTCAGATATTCTATTATTATTATTCTTCAGGTGCTGTATCCGTTCTGGATATTGGCTGTCATCAGGCAATAAGGGGCTGCAGGGGCTCAGTGCTAGCTGGAAGGTTGGCAAGTTTTGAGACCCAGGTACTGCATGATGGATTGAGTACCCATCTCTGTCCCAGCTCTTGGGGACATGAAAGGAGCCTCATTTGGGTGTCCCCTTCTGCAAAAATCCTTTCAACCCAGAATAATTTGTGACACGAAATTATTATTCTTAGGCAATAGTCTTCCTGTTCTTAACTCCTGGGAAGAGTTCTTCTGAGGACCTTCCACACCAGTCTCCCAGGTTCTTCAGCCATGAAGTCCATCTATGTCCAGGGCTTCCTCTCTTCCCAGGGATCTTCCATTGCAGAACGAGTTGGGGTATTCTATATTTCATGTCGTTCCTCATGATATGTCCAAGGTATTGGAGCTTTCTTTGCTGAATGGTCACCATTCTCTAAGAGACCGCAGTGGCTCAAGTGGCTAAGATGCTGACTGGAAGGCAGGAGGTCAGCAGTTTGATTCCCGAGTACTGCAGGCAGGACCGAATTTACATGAAAAGAGGCCCTTGGCTATTCCTCTTATGTGGCCCTTTCACTTCCCATTTTTAAGTTTGTAAATTACATGAGAGATAATAAAATACATCATTACTGTGATATATATCAATATATAGGCCCCTCTTGATCTTGAGGCCCTCGGCTGAAGCCTAGTTAGCCTATAGGAATATCCAGCCCTGACTGCAGGACGGAACGAACTACTGTCTCTGTCCCAGCTCCTGCCAACCTAACAGTTCAAAAGCAAGAAATTGCAAGTAGATAAATAGGTACCACTTCGGTGGGAAGGTAAACAGCATTCTTTGTTCTCCGGTGTCTAGCCATGCCTGCCACATGACCACAGAAACGTCTGTAGAAGCAGACAGTGCTGGCTCTTCGGCTTTAAAAGAGAGATGAGCACTGAACTCTAGAGTTGAATACGACTGGCTTTTGAGCAAGGGAAACCTTTACTTTTAACTTTTACACCATACTATATCAGGGATTCTTAACCTGTGGCCCATGGGCCAAATGTGGCCCACAGTACCATTTCATGTAGCCCACCACCACACCAGGAAGTGCCATGTGGTGGAGGAAAGGCAAAATGGCCATTTGGCCCACCGAAGCTGTCTGAGGGAGCATGACCCGGTCCCAAGCTTAAAAAGGTTGAGAACTCCTGACAAATCAAGACAAATGTAATTCTCCTTCAAACAATTTTTTAAAATTAATTTTCTGACTTTGGGGATATTTCATGACCTCATGGGCACCTGGAAACAGATCTGAGGAATGAGGATTTCTCCCAAGTGGGCATACGATCACAGCCCCATTAGTCATGGCTGTGTTTTTATCCAGGATGCTTTGCAGTAGATTGGATATTGGTTTTATTAACTAAGGTTGACTGAATAGTTCATTGGTTTAGCTCAGTGGTGGCAAACTTATGGCAGGCATTACAGAGTGGGCACTCAGGGCCCTCTTTGTGGGCATGCGCACCATCACTCCAGCACAGAGTTCGCCCTGCCCCTCTGCCCCTCAGCCTAGTGGGGCTGCTTTCTCCCTCCCCCCAGCACAGAGTTGCCCCTCCCCCTCTGCCCAGCAGCCCAATGGGAGTGCTTCCTCCCTCACCCCAGCACAGAGTTCACTCCTCCCCTCTGCCAAGCAGACCAATGGGAGCGCTTCCTCCCTCACCCCAGCACAGAGCTTGACCCGCCTCTCTGTTTGGGCACTCAATCTCTAAAAGGTTCGCCACCAATGGTTGAGGTATTTGGCTGTGGAATCAGAGTTTGGGGGTTCAATTCTCCAGTGGGTCTCCAGGAAGAATTGCCAGCTTCTAAAAATGTCTCCAGAAGAAGGAAATGGTAAACCACTTTTGTGTATTCTTCACCCAGAAAACCCTGGAAAGGGTTGCCACAAGTCATAATCGACTTGACAGCATATTATTATTATTATTATTATTATTATTATTATTATTATTATTATTATTATTATTATTATTATTATTATTATTATTATTATTATTATTACCACCACCATATACACTCAACTATAAGTCGTCCCGAATATAAGTCGAGGTACCTAATTTGGACCTGTAAAACTAGGAAACTAGATTGACCAGAGTATAAGTTGGGGGTAGAAAATGCAGCAGCTGCTAGTGAGTTTCAATAATTAAAATACATGAAAATACAGTAAAATTAATTAATTTAGACATTTGTGTGGGTATGTTTTAGAGTTTTTAATGTAGTGTTCATGCTTTTTTCTTATTGTATGTTTCAATTTGCACCACCGCAGATTCGGGACACGAGTATAACTCAAATCCCCTTTTTGGACATCATTTTGGTGGCTAAAAACTAGACTTATACTGGAGCTTATTATTATTATTATTATTATTATTATTATTATTATTATTATTATTATTATTATTATTATTATTATTATTATTATTATTATTATTATTATTATTATTATTATTATTATTATTATTATTATTATTATTATTAACCACACAAATGCTTGTTATTGATGACAGCTGAGTAGGTGTGAGAGACAATCAATATCTTGTAGAAGTTGAGCATTGTGGGGGGTTGGGTGGGTGGGAGAAGTGTCCTCTAGGAGAAATCTTAGCTTCAGCATTACAAGACTAGAGATGGAAAAATTAATGTTTTGAATTATAGCTTGCAGGTTATCCAGCTGGGGCCATGGCAGCGGAGTGATTTGGGAAGTTGTCATCCAGAAGAATAGTCTCTTCCTGCCTCTGCAGTGTTTCTAAAGTCAGCTCATGAAGAACAAAAATTTGGCTGTGGACTTTAATATTTTACATGGCAATATTATTAGATCCAAATGACTAAGGAAAGGAAATCTGTGTAAAGTGTGGCTATCTCATTAGCTGAGGCTGGACTACCAAATTTGTTTTTCAAATGCCATCATGCTGTTTTCTCCTAATTGAATTTTTTTAAAGATTCAAGTAAGAACAAAAACAGGTAGGAATTTATGTACAGTATTTAATTAATAAATAAATATGGAAGCTCAGGGGAAGTGTGGGTACCACTTGTACCTGAACACCCAATTAAAATGGCTATAAATTGGACACCACATGATGGCACATAATGTAAAAGCCTGATCTTCTACCACTATTGTGACTCTCCTCAAACTACTGGTGATCACTGAATATTCTTCTATAGAGATGTCCTAATCTTTCCTTTCTGTTTTATTAGTTAAAAGATGTGAAAACTGTGGGACTAAAGGAGGAAGTCTTTAATGATTGAAAAATCTCTGCTGCTTAATGGTGTTACCAGCAGGGAGAGATTTTCAGTAATGAAAGACTTCTTCCTACTATCCTGTGGTTCCCATGCAAATTGATCATTTGCAAGTGAGAAAAGCCACAGGACAGAAGAAGGAAGTCTTTCATTACTAAAAAAAATAAAAATAAATAATCTCTCTTTGAAGATGGCCTGTGGTATGGCCATTTCCCCAAGAGTGAAGATGTCTTTGCGAGCTCAGACACCACTACAAGCAAATCTCAATTGTTTCTCTTGCATCTTTGCACTAGCCTCATGTTTTTGAAAAGATGGATATTATTGACAGGTAGGGGTTGAAGTATTTCACCAGAGCCTGATGGTGCAGTGGTTAAAGTGCAGCACTGCAACTAAAAGGTTGTGAGTTCAATCTTGATCAGGGCTCAAGGTTGACTCAGCCTTCCATCCTTCTGAGGTTGGTAAAATGTGTACCCAACATGTTGGGGACAAAATGCTAACTAACATGTGAGCAACCCAGACAGTGCACTAAGCGCTATGGAGTGGTATAGAAGTGTGATTGCTTTGCTTTGCTATTTCTTACACATCCTTGTAAAAGCATCATGCTTTTGCCACACATTTGAAAATGCCACATGCCTCTACATTTTAAGAAAAAGCAAGTGATGGAGAATAAAACCTGCCATGCAATGAAAAAAGAGAGAGTTTTTAGCAAGTTTTATTCTTTGCTGTGTATTTACCGGTACATTTTACTCTTAAATGGTTCTTTCTTTACATTGTATGGGGCTTCTTCTGAGTGGACTGTGGAAGGTCAGCATGGTCACCACCATGTTCCAGAGTGCCACCAAATCTTGCCCCAGTAAAACTACTGTTTGCCCTGCTGTTGCCGGTTTGCCATCTGCATCAGTTTGAGAAGGACTTCTCCCACCGAACCGTCCAACACCGTCAGGTTCTTCTGGGCAGACATCCGGCTTCTGTTGCTGTTTTCGTCAATGCATGCATCATCCATGGCGCAGCTGTCTTTATGGGGAAGTGAGGGAAAAGCAAGGAGATTTCAACTGAGCGCAGAAGAACTCATGTGAATGCCAAGGGAAAGGTCGCCCTTGCTCAAAATCAAGCTGTATCTGACTCTAGGGTTCAGTGCTCATCTCTTATAGCTGTAGAAGAAGCAGCGCTGTCTGCATTTGCAGACATTTCTGTGGACATGTGGCAGGTATGCCTAGATACCGAAGTGCACAGAACACTGTTTACCTTCCAACTGAAGCAGTACCTATTTATCTACTTGTAATGTCTTGCTTTTGAACTGTTAGGTTGGCAGGAGCTGGGACAGAGATGGGCACTCATTCCATCATGCAGTACAGTACTTGGGTTTTGAACTGCTGACTTCCGCCTCCCAGTCAACCTTCTTTGGGTTGGTCACAGACAGAGTTTAGAAAATAATTTCTTTGGATGAAAGATCTTAGAATTCTCCCTCCAGATGTCCAGAGAGTGCATGAAGCACTGCAAGGGGAGGCGGATAAGTTTAATTGCTATTGCTATGTAGTCCACAAAAAAGGAAATAAATTTTCCACACACTTTGGCCACCGCAAGCCTACATAATTAAGCTTTTGGTGCTTAGCCTCTCAAAATCATGTTATCTGCTGGGAACCACTCAGGTCAACATGATTTAGTAATTCCAGGAAAGTCAGTCTGGCCAGGTTGTCCTGCTGTGGTAATAGAGTAGACCCTATGGCCATCGACTCAATGCCAAGTGTCAGGCGGCAGTTAACTAACCTGACAACTCTGAGGACTAATGGCTTTGGATACTGAAGTCCAGAGGGAAGGGAGATGGTGCCCATGTGGATTAAATCCCATTTTACTCCATCTTGATGGAGGGCAGCAGCTTCATCCATCATGGCCTGGAGCTGGGGAGGACTTTGTGTGCCAAAAGGGCTCAGGACCAGAAAGTAACTCATGGAACTGGCTCAGTGGTACAGGGGTCATGCTGCAATGCGGAAGGCAGATATTCTCAGAACAGTCTTCATGGCTGATCGCTATGAGCATCGCCAATATTGTATTCAGATTTGGATATGGCAGAAGAAGAAGATGCAACCTTTGAAGTAAGCTTCATCTCTTCCACCATTAACACAACTTTGTCTCTGTTTTCATGAATTCCCCCCCCCCCAAAAAAGCACCACCTGCCATTTCTATATAACAGATACACTAAAAAGGCACAGAAGAAAGCTGGGTTTTTTCCCAGTTGGTCCAGATCATTTTGGTCACAAATGGCTTGATGTTATCTAGCACACCAGGCATTATTGCAACTAACATGCTATCTTGGCAGGGAGGTCTGTGAGGGATTGATAAGGAAAATACACCCCACCTTACCCCCCCCCCCCAAAAAAAAAATCCACTGGTTCAGTAGCTACAGCTTTGGTATCTGCAGGTCTAAAAAGAGGCAATATAAAATCCTAAAGTATGTAATACAGTACAGTACTGTACTGTATATGTATTTCTATGGCTCATTACCAGAACTAGCCACTAGATGGCACTGCCTGCGAGATAAATACAGGATTCATTCTTATCTGCAGTTTCAAGTACTGTACAGTTTTTTGTTGTTCAGTTGCACAGTCGATTCCGACCCTTTGCGACCCCATGGACCACCGTCCGCCAGGCACTTCTGTCCTCCACCATCCTCCTCAACTCGCTCAGCTCTGTGCCCACTGTGTCCACAATACCATCTAGCCATCTCATTTTTGGCCGCCCCCTTCTTCTTTTGCCCTCAACCTTTCCCAGCATCAAGGCTTTCTCAAGTGTGTCTTCTCTTCTCATTTGATGTCCAAAGTACTTTAGCTTCATCTTTACAGTAATACCTCGCATAACAAATTTAATTCGTTCTGCGAGGCTGCTCACTATGCGAGTTTTTCGCAGAAAATTCCTATGGGAAAAAATCGTATAATGAACTTTTTTAGGGGAAAAACTCGCATGGCTTTTTCCCCCTCCGTTGTGTGAGTTTCCCCCCATAGAAACGCTCGTTATGCGAGCGTTTCCATAGGGGAAGTCTGACTCGCATAGCAAAAATTTTGTTATGCGAGTCGGATCACTTTTTGAAAAACTTGCTCATTATGCGAGTTTTTTGTAAAGCAAAACGCTCGTACCCACAGTTGGTCTCAGAACGTGTTATGGCATATTAAAGCTGAAGCAAAGAGACAAAAGAGAAATAAGTAACTACAGTCAAACCTCGCATAACGAGCGTTTCGCTTAGCGAAAAACTTGCATAACAAGCAAGTTTTTTGCTAAGCGGTCCGACTCGCATAACGAATTTTTCACTATGTGAGTCGGACTTTTCCCTATGGAAAAACTCGCATAAGGAGCATTTATATGGGGAAAACTCGCAGAGCGAAAATTTTTCGCTCTGCGAGTTTTCCCCCTTGAAACGCTCGTTATGCTTGGTTTTCCATAGGGAAAGTTTGACTCCCATAGCGAAAAGCTCGCATAGCGAGCAGCCTCGCAGAACGAATTAAATTTGTTTTGCGAGGTATGACTGTACAGTACTGGAGTTTCAGATTAGAAGACTTAATGAATTAATGGGGTTTGGTGGTCAATTAAAACCTAAAAATATGTTCCATTCTAGTTGGGTTTTAGCTTTCCTTCCTTCTTAGGTGCAATTCATACAAGGTATTAGATGGGAAGGAAAGCTATGTTCTCTGTCTGGAGCCCATGGGAGAAAGGGAAGGATAAAAATGGAAGTAGGAAATAATAAAAACTATATAAACAATAAAATTATCGACAACTAAAAGTAAACAATTACAATGCTTTTCTTTTAAAACATTAGATATGTTTCACTGATTGGGATTCTTTCTTTCCTTTTTCCTTTCTCTCTCTCTCTCTTGTTTCTCTCCCTCTAACCCTAAACCTTCCTTATCTTCTATTTCATTGCCCCCCATATTTATTTACCATCATTGCAGCAAATGCCGGGCGCTGCACACCTCCCACCTGCACTGCAAGGTTTCCCTCCAGCCTCGCATGGGGAAGGTAGGTAATTTTCCTCAAGGCATCGCAGAGTTTCGGAGGTGCCAAAGTAGCATCCCATTTCCTCTCCGCAGCAAATGTTGGGACCAAAGCAGTTGCCTTTGTTCCCAGGACCACAAGGGATACACTAAGATGAAAAAGAGGGAGACAATGGGTAGTGTAAGGTTCAGCTTAAGCAACATAACTTACATATGTAGGAATGTGCGGTATTTGGGAGAGACTGCAGTGGCTTCGTGGTTAAGATGCTGAACTAGACAATGCAAGTAGATAAATAGGGACCACTTTGGTGAGAAGGTAAACAGTGTTCCGTGCGCTCTGGTGTCTAATTATGCCTGCCACATGACCATGGAAACGTCTGCAGACACAGACAACACTGGGTCTTTGACTGTGAATGGAGATGAGCACTTAACCCTAGAGATGGATACAACTGGCTTTCAAGCAAAGGCGACCTTTACCTTACGGTATTTTATGCCAGCAGACTGGAGAAGTAATGGCTGCCAAATAGTAATAATTGTGCTGGAAACGTGGTTGGTGAAATACAGAAAAGTTATATCTATTCCTTCAGGAAATTGGTTCAGGTGTAGTGCAGTAGGGAGAGCCCTAAACTCAGTTCAGAAGCTTCTAATGCTTGCTTTTTTGTTCATAGCCATCAGGGAGGCCACCTCATTTGAGACACACCCTTTTTAAAAAGAACAGTAATTATTTCCAAGAAGAAAGAAAGCTTGAGCATATATCAACAATTGCTGATTTAGAAAGAACCAGAAGGAGCAAAATGTTTAGCTATCTATCTGTCTATTCCAAGTTTGTCTGTACGTACATTAATTACTAATAAATGTAAAGGTCTCTCTTCCTTGACAGCCACTCGTGTCTGATTTTAGGATTTGTGCTCATCGCTGTTTACAGCCAATGAGTCAGTTCTGTCTGTGTTTGCAGATGTTTCCATGGTCATGTGGCAGGCATGATTAGATGCTGGAGCGCATGTTACCTTCCCTGCCAAAGTGGTACCTATTTATCTACTTGCAAATTCTTGCTTTTGAACTGCTAGGTTGGCAGGAGCTGGTACAGACAGGTAACTGGAGCTCATGCCAGCAAAGCAGCATTCAGATCTCAAACTACTGACCTGCCAACCTTCCAGTCATCAAACAGCATCTTAACCACTAAGCCACCATGAGCCGATCATTACTAATACATTAATGCAAATAAATGTAAATTTAAGAACGTTCTTCTTTGTACTAAGAGCATAAAGTGGTATTTGTTGAAACCAAAGGAACTAAACAAATGGTTACTGTTTTAAAATTGTTCTTCATGACAAATCTCAACTTGCATGAGTATGATTGAAAATAAGCACCAAATTCCTATGAAGTCTGATTTCTGCCTGAATCCCATCTCTCCAACACTAACATTCTTCCAGATCTTATGACATTCCAACTATGATGTCTGTTTCTACAGAAGGAGAACGATATTGGAATTGTCCAGAGTTCAGCAAATGGGGGGAAATGCATTTGAAATATCTTAATGTTAACCTTGTTGTTGGCTCTAATAATAGAGGAATTCCTACGTTGTTAGAATGTACCTAACCTAATGCATATTATTATTATTATTATTATTATTATTATTATTATTATTATTATTATTATTATTATTATTATTATTATTATTATTATTATTATTATTATTATTATTATTATTATTATTATTATTATTATTATGCATATCTGAAAGTAAACAAAACAGAACACCAAATAAAGACAAAAATGTTGTGGCACCTTAAAGACTAACTCCCGTATTTAACTGTGAGCATTTGTGGACCAAGTCCACTTCATCAGACATAAGAGTCTCTTATGTCTGATGAAGTCTCGACTACCACTTCAAACATTCTAACCTAATGCAAATGTTCTGATGTTTTTTCCCATTTTGCCTGTGAAGATGAGGGTATAGAAAGATGAAGCATTGAAAGATAAAAATGTGAAACATTATTTTTTCTACACAGAGAGAGAGGGGGGGGAGAGAGGGAGAGAGAGAGAGAGATCAAATGCATCTCCCTGGTACCTGTCTGATTGGTCCATCCGGATAAGCTCTCTTTCCTCCTCGAGGGCAGTTCTGGATGTAGCATGCCGAAGACAAGGTGAGAAAGCAGAGGAAATAGCCGGGAAGAGACATCGCTGGCATCTCCTGCTGTCTCCTGTTCTCTGCATTTGGCTCCAAGCTGGACCACCTGCCTTTTTTATACCCTACGCGGTGTGGGACATCTATAAATTAAATCTTCAATGAGAACAGAGTGAGCTCCCCTGAGAAGACAGATTTGTAATCAAAATCACAAGGGAGTTTTTCCTACGTGTCCTAGTCAAAATGAGGAATCCTTCAGCCTCACCCATGAATGTTCTCCTCAGAAGCCAGAAGTAACCAATCACGGAATTACATATTATTTTACGACTCAGATTGCTTAATGTTCTGTTCAGTAATCTAGAAGCAAGGGGAAAAAAGAGTGGACCATTTAGAAAGTTTATACAGTACAGTATTATGATGATGACGACGACAACAGTTTCAAGAATGGTAATAGCTAAAAATTGGAAAATGTATAGCTATTCCGGATTGGAGGGATGGTATAAAGAATTGTGGAATATGGAGATTCATGGTAAACTGATGTGTGAATTAAAACGGGGGGGGGGGGGGAGGTATTTCAGTATTAAGAAAAACAAGTTTGCTGACATTTGGGGAGAATTCATTGAATTTGTGTTGGGAAAATCTAAGGAAGTTAAGCCCAGAAATGAATACTGTACAGTATATGACATTTTGGAAATAGGGGGAAAGATTAATGTAATTTGTATAATTAAGTAACTGTATTAGACAAGAGGTTTTGTCCCCTAAGTGACGGATCGACACTGTATTTGTACTTATATGTTATGTGTAAATGGTTGTTGTTATTTAGTTTTATGAAAAAATAAAAATAAAAATAATTTTTAAAAGATTCAAAAAAGAAAGTTTATGTCCAGTTTGAAACCATATCTAGATGTGTCCACCTGTGCATTTGTCTGTCTGTTTGTAGTTTCTGCCTATAAAAGGTGAGGGTGAGAACTGCTAAATTGCCCCTCTCTTTGAGAGGAACCCATTTTCAGGTGTCTATTTGTACCTAAATAAATCGCCTTTTCCACCTTCATAAAGTCTTCCAATTGCTCTTTGCCTAATGGTAGCTCTCATTTTGCATTCGATGTAATGTCACTAGCTTCATTCCCTGGGTTGTTTATTTCATGCTCTGACCTAGACTTAGATCAGGTACAATAATTGAGCCAATTTGGTGCAGGGACAAACTCAGGTCCCCAAGCTTATTCTTCATTGTCACAAGGATTATGTTTAATGCCTGAATCATAATAAAGTTGAGTAGGATGGATTGCAGGAAGTGAAGTCTATTGGGAGATGTATTTTGCCAAAATTAGAAATTGTAAAAAGGCATCCCTCCCCCCTTCTGCCTATGTGTACAAAGTTTATTTCTCTAGACTTTTTTTTGCTGTCAGAAATGTGCATGTAGTTGCTCTAATTTCTGTAAATCTCCTCACCTCCATTGGACTTGTGGCACGACTTTAGTTATGTGTAGATGGGAGTATGAACTCTACATTATAAGAAAGCAACATTTGCTGGGAAAGACAATAATGCTAGGAAAAGTTGGAGGCAGGAGGAAAAGAGGAAGACTAAATGTGAGATGGACTGACTCCATAAAGGAACTTGCAGGCTTGAGTTCCTAAGAGCTAAGTAGTACCACTGTGGACAGGACATAATGGAGATCACTCATTCATCAGGTTGCTGTAAGTCAGAGGCAATTTGACAGTACTGTATGTAGCAAAGGCAACAAGGAAGGGCTGATATGGGTTCATAAGACCATTCCTTTTTGGTAGTCTCTGGAGTCTGCCTCTGGTGGGCTCTTGATGCTACCCCACCTTTTGCTGTGGGTTCGAGACCTCATGTTCCACCTTACAGGTGTTGCCACAAAGGGGCAAATTGCAGCACCTATAGATGCGGGTACCAAAAGGAACACGTGCACCAAAAGTAGGAGACAGAGAAAGGCGTTATTAAAAGATCTTTTGCAAAAAGGCCTTCTTCTCGCCATCACTCTCCAGGAGATGGGTAGAGAGAGAGAAAAGACAACAAGTCCAGGAATACAAGCAGTTACAGTAAAACCTCACATAAAGAGCACCTTGCTTAGAGAGTAACTCGCTTAAAGAGCAGAATTTGCTCTAAATGGTTGCCTCGCTTAACAAAACTGATACCTGAAATTTTGAATAAAACATCATAATTAATCACAGCATTTATTAAACGCCACATATCACAACACTCACACACACATGGAAAAAAGGTAGAAGCCAAAAGTTTAAAATCACACGATTGGAATCCTTGCCAGAGGGAGGGGAAAATTAAAATCCACTAGACATGTCCCTGATTGCCTCCATTGTCTCGGTGCACTGGGTCAAAGGGTGTGAAAACCGGTTTGTTGGGTTTTCTGATAAGCAGAAATTCCTTTTCATTCCTTCACAAAGGAAGCTGAATGACTCATATCTCTGGTTTGATCAAAGTTCAATTCAACATTTTTAGAACACTGATCCAAGCACAAACATAGCGAAAGAGGGAAATCAACATAAAAACAAAATTCTGTGGGGAACAACCATACAACCCCAAAGTTGATCAGGAAAGGGGGGGAAGCAAGCGAAGTAAACTGACAAGCACAGGGACAAGCAGATATCCCGTCGCTCACGTATGCAGCAAACAGATTAAAAAGGACAAACAAAGGCTAAAATGTTGATTTCCCTTCTTCCAAGATCTCCCATTAACTAAACAATTAAGACATATTGACTCTAACATCTCTCTTTGTTTCTTTTGCTCACACGCTAGACGCTAAACCAATTGCGTCCGGAGGCTCCATTCATGCCGGAATCCACTGTTTCCCCGCCGCTACATGCCATTGGCTGCCTGTTCTGCTTGCCCGTCTCCCATTGGAGGAGACGCGATGGTTGCTCCCGCCTCTTGCCCCTTTGACTCAGCCAGCAGAAGATACATCATTTCCTTTGTAAATAGCTGTGAAACCACAGGAATTTTTACGATCCTAGCTTGCAACAATGTTGCTTCTCTGCTGAACCGGTTTCTCCGCTTTTGATTTAATCTGCCGCTTTTGTGTAACTAAAGTTTCTGACCTCATGGCTGCTTTGTATTTTGTGTTTGCATGTAATTAAAACATGTTAATTGCTCTTCTTGCTCCCCAATCTCAGTCCCCTCCCCTTGACACGTAGAAGCTAGTTTAGGAAAGTAGATATATGGCCTTAGAGGTGGGTGGGGGCTATCTTTGGTTCACCAAATTTTGTGAACTGAGATCACGAGCAGTTTTTCTTCAAAACGATTGAGGGAAAGGTAGCTATAGAGTATAGGTCTGGCCAGTCTATATCCCTTATAGCTTTCCTTTGCTATTGCTCCCAATAAATCATTTTGTTTGATCGAATTATCTGTCTCGTTGTAAGTTCTTAGGGTCTTTATACCTCTGCCAGAGAAACGTACCTGGGCCCCAAATTTTTGGGTAACAAAACCAACCAAAAACTCACTTAACAACTAAATCGGGGTTCACAATCCCCCCTACCAGAAGTCACAATTGGTCACTTACAATGGTGTTTCGCTTAAAAAGCAAACTCGCTTAAAGAGCAATCCCGTGGAACGCATTATGCTCTTTAAGCAAGGTACCACTGTATATAGATTAACAAAAGGCAGGTATAGAAACCATATTCTCTATTGCTACTTCGTCCTGAGCTCTGCCCCTCTTTCACAGACTTAAACCAATTTAATGGCTGGAGGCAAGGAGGAGGTAGGAGTGACTCTTAACAGTACACAGAGACATGGAGGGAGGGGGCTTTTTACTCTTTTGTTCACTTAAAGTTCAAAATGGCTTTTCTTTAGCTACACAGGGAACAGTCCTCTATTTGAAGGGTTGTTCTGGTCCCAGTCCATGTTGAACACAAAGAACTCTTAAAAAATAAAAGCAAGGGGTTTTTTTGTGTGTTGTTCTCCATCAATAGGTAATACCTGGGCAGTAGATTAAGTGGATAGGTAATGGTCACCCTTGCTTGAAAACCAGTTGTAAGAATGAGATTAAAGATAAAATACAACAATATAAAAAATTGAATTTGTCTTGGTTTGGCAGAGTAGCATTGTGTAAGATGATGTTATTACCGAGGTTGAATTTTTTTTGTTTGACGCTCTGCCAATCCAATTGAAAGATAAGGAAATTAACGGGCTTGGTAAACAAGATTTATAAGATGTTAAATAAAGAAGGTAAACCACAAGAAACTTTAAAATGTATTTGGGAACAGGATTTGAATGTTAAAATTACCAAACCATTATGGAAAATAATGTGGAGGAGAAGAATTATGGGAACAATGTAAGAGTGAAAGAACAGAATTATAAATTGTTATGGAAATGGTACTTGAGCCCAGTTAGGCTCCATCAAAAATACAAAAATACAAGTGATATATGTTGGAGATGCAAACAAACAAGGGGAACATATGAACACATGTAGTGGAGTTGCAATGTGGTAAAAGTTTTTTGGGAGAAAATAGAAGAAGAAATTGTAAGAATTATGAAGGTGCAGCTTAGACTAGGGCCAGGTACAGTTTTATTGACCAATGTTGACAGTATAAATGTGGATGAGGATAAAAAAAGAGTTAATATCTGTTATGTTAAGATCAGCAAGGCAATGTATAACAAGAAATTGGGAAATGATGTGGTTCTAAAGATTGTAGATTGGTATAAAGAAATGTGGGAACTCGCTTTAAATGACAAGTTAACGTGGGAATTGAATGTTAAAAAAGGTATAGTTCAAGAAAATAGATTTTGGAAAAATTTGGCAATTATTTGTGGAAGTTACACTGAGTAGGGGTGGAGGAATGAAGCCAGTACCAGAACAAATGAGTTTTTGGAAACAATGAAGATGAATGTGATATACCGCGATCCTCCGGGCAATGTATATAGCACTGCAGTGTATATTTTAAGTTAGGTATATTATTATTATTATTATTATTATTATTATTATTATTATTATTATTATTATTATTATTATTATTATTAGTAGTAGTAGTAGTAGTAGTAGTAGTAGTAGTAGTAGTAGTAGTAGTAGTGTTGTGTTTGTATTTTTATTTGAAAACTTGATTTTAAAAAAATGAAAACCAGTCGTATCCAACTCTAGGGTTCAGTGCTCATCTCTGTTTATAGCCAAAGAGCCAGCACTGTCTGCATTTACAGATGTTCCCGTGGACATGTGGCCAGTCATGCCTAGACACCAAAGTGCATGGAATGCTGTTTACCTTCCCACCAAAGTGGTACCTATTGATCTACTTGCAATTTCTTGCTTTTGAATTGCTAGGTTTGTAGGAACTGGGACAGAGATGGGAACTCATTCAGTCATGCAGTACTCAGGTTTTGAACTGTGACCTTTCACCTCCCAGCCAGGGTCTTTAGGTATCCCCTAAATTGATGGGCTGATATATTGGTTAATGTAAGCAAGATTCACAGCATCTAAGCCACAGGATTTCAACCAGGGTCTTCTAACTGGGAGGGGTTGTGTTTCTATGAAGGTTTTTTATTTCTGTTCTAGTAACTGGATTGGATTCAAGCAATTATACAGTACTTAGAGTAGACGTATCAAAAGATGGTTGGGAAGCACCAGTGGGGAGTTTGGTTCCCTAAGAGAGACAATATACACTGACACAGGCGACCACATACCCTTAATCAAAGAAGAATACAAGAATTTGGGAATTGGCTGTGCCTCCTGGGAAAAGAGTGTTATTGCTATTGCTAATTATTGACTTTTACCCTAGATGCAGAGAAAATGGCAGAATACACCTTTTCACCTTGAAACTAGTCATATCTGACTCTAGGGTTCTGAGCTCACCTCTGTTTACGGCCAAAGAACCAACACTTTTCCCATGGTCATGTGGCAGGCATGCCTAGACACCTTCCCACCAAAGTGGCACCTATTTATCTACTTGCAATGTCTTGCTTTCGAGCTGCTAGTTTGGCAGGAGCTGGGACAGAGATGGGAACTCACTCCATCGTGCAGCATTCAGGTCTCGAACTGCTGACGTGGTGAACTTCCAGTCATCAAGCTCACTGACTTTACCACTAAGCCACCACAGTCTCTTTTTCATAGTGGGGGTGCAAGCCGGACAGTCAGTTCGGCCGGCTGGCTCGTTTGAATAATCCCCCACCTCAAATGAGAAGAGAAGATTCACTTGAGAAAGCCTTGATGCTGGGAAAGGTGGAGGGCAAAAGAAGAAGGGGACGGCCAAAAATGAGATGGCTAGAGGGTATTGTAGATGCAATGGGCACAAGGCTGGGCAGGCTGAGGAGGATGGTGGAGGACAGAAGTGCCTGGCGGGCAATGGTCCATAGGGTTGCAAAGGGTCGGAATCGCCTGCGACTGAACAACTCTCCCTAACATTTTTATTTTTAATTCTTTCTGATTTTTAACTATTTACTTCTTAAACTTTTAAACTTTAAAAATGTAATTGAGATGTTTTTAATTCTGTTTCTAAATTTGTAAGCCTCCCTGAGTCTTTGGATGAGGGTGGGGTATAAATGCAATAAAATAAATAATAATAAATAAGTAGTGGGAGTTGGTAATTCCACAGAGTTTTTTCCTTTCTTCCTTAATAATCATTTAGGGAAAACAGTTGTGTTTCTATGAAGTTTCTGGAGCTACTCTCAACACTTCCACTAAAATGTCACCACTGCTGAAGCTGCCAACTAATCACAGGCTATGCCTTTAGGTTTAGGAGATTTTTATCCCATCATGTCTTACTTTACACTTATTGGCATTTTCTCTTTGCCCTGTCACAAATATCTCCCAATTGAGTAATATGAGGATTATTAAGGAAGGCTGATGAAATTTTTACCTCCAGTTGATCAAAGTTGTTCGTTAGAAAAGCAAATTGAATGTGCTTAATAATTTACAAACTTAAAAAAAAAACCTATGTGAAAGAGGGCAGAAATATAATTTTTTAAAAGTTGGATGTGAAATCAATGCTTTCTTATGTTGGGCAGCCAAATGCAAGAACAATCAGACTATGTGGTTTAGAAATCCTAAGCAAAATCTGGCATTTGTTACTAAGACAGGGCTAGGCTAAAGTACTTTGGACATCAAATGAGAAGAGAGGATTCACTTGAGAAAGCCTTGATGCTGGGAAAGGTGGAAGGCAAAAGAAGAAGGGGGCGGCTAAAAATGAGATGGCTGGTGATATTGTAGACACAATGGGCATAGAGCTGGGCGGGTTGAGGAGGATGGTGGAGGAAGGAGGTGCCTGGCATGCAATGATCCATGGGGTCGCAAAGGGTCGGAATCGATGTGTGACTGAACAACAACAAGTAATCCCCTTATGGCTAGATGGCATCAGTGGGCATAGACTTGGGCGGATTACAGAGGATGGCAGATGACAGAGGAGCCTGGCATGCTGTGTTCCATGGAAAGAATCTGCAAAGAATCTGACTCAATGGTGCAACTGAACAAGAACAACAGTAACCCCTTGATTCATAAGAATAATGTGCCATCAAGTCAGTTCTGACTCATGGTGACCATTTCCAAGATTTCTAGGTAGAGAACACACAAGTGGTTTCCCATTGCCTTCTTCTGGAGGTGCCGGGGGACTGTACGGCTTGCCCTTGACTACACAGGCTGGCTCTTTTCTGGGGAGGCACAGCAGGGAATCAAACTCAACTTTTAGCTCTGCAGCCAGATTCCTAAACCAATGAGCTATCTAGCTAGCTATCACAACCATGTGCTGTCAAGTCAATTCTTACTTACGTCGATCCGTTTTCAGAATTTTCTGGATACAGAGTACTCAGAAGTGGGTTCCCATTCCCTTCACCTGGGGGCAATTCTGGGACTTTGCAACTTGGCCAAGGCCACAGAAGGCTGGCTCTTCTGGAATGTAGATTGGGGAATTGAACTCCCAGCCTCTGGTTCCACAGTCATGTACTGCAACTACTGAGCTCTCTAGCCAGTTTAACCTCTTGAATATGAGCCATAAAATATATCCTACTGCAGTTAAGTTGAGTATCCTGACCTTCAAACTCAGACATGTTTAGCCTTGAGAAAAAGAGACAGAGAGGGGATAGGATAGTACTTTTCAAATACTGACGAGGAGGGGCAGGATCTGTTATTGATCATCCTTGAGTGCAGGACAAGTAATAAGGAGCACAAGTTACAGCAAGCCAGATTTTTGGTTGAATATCAGGAAACATTCCTTAACTGTTAGAGCAGCACAACAATGGAATCCATGTCCTTGGGAGGTGGTGAGTGCGCCACGGATGGAGGCATCCAAGAGAAAGCTAGAAAACCGTATGTCAGGTAGACTTTGACTGGAATTCCAGTTCTGAGCAGTCAGAGCTGGAGTCTGTGAGATTTTTCTTTGAAAATTGTGAAACATATGGCGAGAGGAGTGAAGCCCAAAAGTTGAACATTGGGAAAGCAAATTTCTTCCAATCACCTTTCTGTTCCTGTTGAAACCCTTCTTTCATTTACCTCTTTGGCTTCTCCAGCTTGCAGAAGGTGCACAGAGTTTCTGTCCATTTCCTATTTCTCTTTTCCACCCCTAAACCCTGTTGAGTCTTGTAGTGCAACCCAGCATGCAGTAGGTGTTAGCACAATAACTATAGAGACAGAAATACTAGCCTAAAAACAAAAAGAAGTTACAGTATTTTATATTGTTTGTCCCTAAATAACCAGTTGGAAAGTTTCCTGTCTTCCTGCCTTTAGGGGGTCATCTGACCTATTTGCATGTATTAAGGCTTTGCATTTTCTGGCCTTCTCTCTCTTGTTTTTTGCCTTTCAAAGGAGAAAGATGTCTATTTGAGCTCCTCCATTTTGTAGGCCACATGGCCAGCGATGGGATGTAACAGGTTCTCACAAGTTCACCAGAACCGGTAGTAACTTTTTCCAGTGTCCCAAAGAACCGGTAGCAGCTTTTGGGGGGAACCACCTTCGGTTTAAAAGCTCTGGTTGATTTGTGTTTGGGGTGGGTGGGTGTATTTTAATGTATTTTTATTTTATTTATTTAATTTAATTTATTTACGGTTTTGTGTTGTGGGTGGGTGGGTTGAGGTATGTGTGTGTGCTTATTTTTATTTTATTTTATTATTTTTATTTATTTATATTTTTTCTTTGGCCCCACCCATGTCATGATGTTGGCTGCACCCACATAATGATGTCATTACATGAACTCCACCCACACTGTGATGACATCACGGTGGGGTAGTAAAATTTTTGACATCCCACCACTGCACATGGCAGGCCTAAAAGACCTAAAGACCTTACTTTATCTGTACAGTACTTCTTTCTAAAATCAATTTCACCAAGACTCATGAGCACATATATATTTTTCTGACCTGATTGTGAGTAAATGATATTTTGTTCTTTCTTTAAGCATTTTGTGCAAGTGTGTTCATTGGCTGGGCTAAACAGGGAGAGAGCTTGGGGGAAACTTGCATTCAAACTAACATTTGCCTAAAACCAGCCCCGCTTTACTTGTGCTGCTGCTACACAGAACTTAACAAACCCATTGTCCTCAGGTTGCCTTTTTGAGATTTATTTTCAAGTCCAGCTCTGCTCCCTGTTTTGTCCCGTTCCCCCCCTCCCAAGCCCCAGCCTCTTCTCCTTGGATGCGCCAAACCCTCACGCAGCGCCATTCCCAAAGGTAGACACATCCCAGACCTGTCACCAGCAGGGAGTGACCCCACAACGTGAAATTAATATGCAAAGAGGAATCTTGCTGAGATCGAAGCACGTCATCAACCCCCCCCCCTTTCAAGAAGATCAGGCACAACAGCCGCCTTTCATCTTTTGGAAAACAATGATTAAATGTCACCTTCACTTGTTTAATTAGGTGGAAACAAAAAATCGGAAGGGGCAGGCGTTCTAACAACTTAGTGGAACACAATCATGCCCACAATGCTTGCGGAGGGAGCGAAGAAGAAGAAGAAGAAGAAGAAGAAGAAGAAGAAGAAGAAGAAGAAGAAGAAGAAGAAGAAGAAGAAGAAGAAGAAGAAGAAGAAGAAGAAGAAGAAGAAGAAGAAGAAGAAGAAGAAGAAGAAGGGGGCAATAGGACTCAATTCAGACATTTAGGTCTGGGAGAACCAATCATGGTAGACATTCAGGGAGAGGAGATGGTAGACAAAGTCTGCGTAAACATCCTGTGGTCTCTGGTTTGGTGAGGAAGAGCGAGAGAGGAAAACCATTTCCTTGCTGATTGAGCAGCCATATGCCAATAGGGGAGAATGGGGGGGCGGGGGCGCCGCAGAAAACGTTCTCTCTCTCTCTCTTTGAAATGTTATCATTCCATTTCATTCCATTGGGGAAATAAACCACCCATTACTCCACATTTCTTCCCAAAGACCTCTGGACACTAGTTTCCATCTCAGACTTCCAAGATTAACCATAAAAATTGATTATAGTGTTATATTTTTATATTGTATATTGGACTGTATTTTGGGATTGTATCTCTGCTTTATATTGTGGATTGTATTGTGAACCATATTGTGGATAGTATTGTCGATTACACTGTGTTTATATTTAGTTTGTTGTACTTTGTTTTATTATATTATGATATTGTATTGAACTGTTATATTGTATTCGATTGTATGTTGTGAGCTGCCCTGAGTTGGTTTCACCAAGTAGGGCGGCATATAATCGAATAAATCAAATCAATCAAATCAAATCATTTCCAAATCCGAATGTGGGAAACTCCTAAAGGAAACAGGTGAGTTGTCACATCATTGGCATTTCACAAAACTCTGGACGAGACTTTGAATGTTGCTGGTCCCTTAAAACAAGCTCAGGTTACTAAACGCCAGGTCTTCTTTACTTCCTCTTTTACCCCTTCAGTTGTTGGGTGCCGAGGGAGATACAAGGTTCTTGCTCTGGCACTTCTAGCAGCCTCCACCGGTGTCATTCGGTGTTCTTGTAATATTTATTTGATGTTATCTCACCATCTTCCTCTGGGTCTGCCTCATGGTCTTTGTCCTTCTCCTCTTTCCTCATATGCCTTGTATGGTAAGGAATTCCAAGACATTATCTCCAAATGGGCAAAACACTTCATTTATGGTCTCTGTCTGTAGCTTAAGATTGGTTCTATTCCAATTAATTATCTTATAATTTCACTGGATGGTAGGTATAGGCTAAATATCAAGAAAAACATTTTAGCTGATAGAGGTAGTACAACAATGGAACCAACTGACTTGGGAGGTGATGAACACTCCAGCGCTGGAGACCTACAGGAGAAATGTGGACCACCATCTGTCAGTTTGCCTTTGATTTGGATTCTTCCATTGAGCAAGAGATATACTTGATTACTTCATTAGGCCCTTCCAACTCCATTATTCTATGACTCTTCATTGTTGGTGCTGGTGCTATAATAGTCAAGTATGACAATCTCCCAATAAGGTTTAAACTACTTTTACAGTTACAGATGGAGAGTTTGCTTCAATGGAGCGATGGGGAAGGTGATTATCAAGAGTGCTGGCTCATAATGGACAGGAGATGAGTGTGTTTTGTACCTTTGCCCAGCAAAATTTGCTAATCAATTTCCCTTGAAAGTAATCAAAACAAATTAATGTAGTCATTTAAGAAAGCAAAAAATGTACAGATACTGTACTTGCAAATACTGTAAATGTTACAGAGTAGGAGTGGTGAAAAG
Source organism: Furcifer pardalis (assembly GCA_030440675.1). Taxonomy (NCBI): domain Eukaryota; kingdom Metazoa; phylum Chordata; class Lepidosauria; order Squamata; family Chamaeleonidae; genus Furcifer; species Furcifer pardalis. Next base: position 99,714,156 of record CP126892.1, read on the forward strand.
ACTTAAGCAAGATGCACTCAAAATATAGAGGTGCAGAAAAAATGTATTAAAAATCTGTCTCACAAGCCAACTTCACCATGCTATGAAGAAATAAAATCTCATTCCTACAGACTTGTTCTGTGGCTTTGTACCCACATATGCAGTTAGAGGGAAGATGGTAACACCCTGCTTCCACCATTCTTTTCTATACACGAGACATTAATGACCAGTTGTTTAATGTTTATTGTTCTCTGCCTTTTTATGTTAAGGTTGATCTTATTTGGGTTTTTAATTTTCACTACACAATTTTATGTATGTTTTTTATTAGTCACCCAATGGCATCGAATGCTGGTGGGTGCTGAGCAAATGGGCAGGGTATAAACTGAATGAATGAATGACTGTTTGACTGAGTGACTGAATGGCCTCCAAGATTTACCAAAATTCTCACCTACAAGTCATCAGGAAAACACGAAGATTGGTCCTTTTCTACAAGGGGAGGCAATGACACAAAATACGGTGAACTTATTTAGGTAGGGAATGGTTTAAGTAGGTCTTGTAAATTCAAACTGAACTATGTGCCACAAATTTCAGAGTTCATGACACATTGAGTGTGCATATGGATCTGTGATTCTACACTGCCAACTCTCTCATTATCCCTGCCCCTGAAATAGTAATTGATTGGTGGCATCAGAGAAAGTTTTAAACAGAAACAGGTAAGATCATTTTGAGCCCTCAGTAGTGGACAGCTCATGTTGTTTGGTGTTGAGCAGAGTTTAAGGTCCACTTATGGAAGAGTTGACTAAGTTATGCTGATTGCATGATTAAAATACAGTACTGTAGTGTTTTCTTATTAGTAATGCTTTCTGTTATTTATATATTTCCTTTCTTATCAAAATTGACTGCTATGAAAGTCTAGGGTGTGCAATTTTGTATTCTTGTCTTAGGTCCAAAATTAACTAGCTTTCTCTCTGAACCAACCAATGATTCAGGGCTTGGTACCATCATTGTAATTAATTGATTTTAAAAAGTTAATTTCCAAGATTTGCTGTTCATTAGCAATGGGCCCTATCAGTCCCTGGAAAATAAATGGGGAAGAAGTAGAAGCAGTGACAGACTTTACATTTCTAGGATCCAAGATCACTGCAGATGGCGATTGCAGCCATGAAATAAAAAGGCGACTAATGCTTGGGAGATAAACTATGAGAAACCTGGGGAACAAAGTTAAAAGTAGAGACATCACCTTGCAAACAAAAATTTGCATAGTCAAAGCAATGGCATTCCCAGTGGTAATGTATGGGTGTGAGAGTTGGGCCATAAAGAAAGTCGAGCGCAGAAGAATAGAGGCCTCTGAAATGTGGTGTTGGAGGAGAGTTTTAAGAGTCCCTTGGACAGGAAGGAGAGCAAATAGGTTGATTCTAGAAGAAATCAAACCTGATTGCTCCTTAGAAGGTCAAATAGTAAAGATGAAGATGAAGTACTTTGGACATCTGTCAGAATCCGGCCGTCCCACTCAAGGGCCCCTCCCTTCCAGTTCCAGAGGCCCAGTCTCTTTACGGGAACTGTAGCCCTTGTTAGCTCTCTGGCAGAGCCGGTTTGCATTAACAGAACTCTTACTATGCTCAGGCAATGAAGCAAATATGGGAGGTTTGGTAGCTAGGCCTTGTGTGTATGTGGCATCTGCTTCTGTTGATGAAAGAGACGTGAATCTTCAAGCGAAAACAGTAAGTTTATTGATCAGGTTTCTTTATGGTTAATCCAGAAAAGCGTAAATAAGTTCATTAACAATAGTCAGTCCAAAAACTATCCAATCAGTCTAGGTAATCATTTTAAAGAAGCAAAAAGGAATAGTCCCCCAGGCAAAGATGTTAACCCATAGACATCCAAAAGCGAACTAACTCTGCTCTCCCTAAGATGGGAGATTCTGCAGTCAGGTGGGGTACCTTCTAACCAATCAGGGTACGCTCCTATTGAAACAGAAAGTTTCTCAAAACATGGGAACATGTGGAGACAGTGTCTCTGTGGTAGCCACAATAACGATAACTACATATAAGAAATAGGAACACTGAACTGAAAACAAGCTGTCTCGTGACACACAGTCTTGTGAGACAAAGAAGAAAGGATTTTTATGCCTAGTTAAACTACAACCTCAAGCTTTGAGAATCGTAGGAAAGAAATGTCTCCCATGACAACATCAAATGAGAAGAGAGGACTCACTTGAGAAAGCTTTGATGCTAGGAAAGGTGGAGGGCAAAAGAAGAAGGGGGCGGCCAAAGATGAGATGGCTAGATGGTATTGTAGACACAATGGGCACAGAGCTGGGTGGGCTGAGGAGGATGGTGGAGGACAGAAGTGCCTGGCGGACAGTGGTCCACTGGGGTCATTGCAAAGGGTCGGAATCAACTGCAACTGAACAACAACAAAAGCGTTCAGTGCACTCTTTGGGCGGGTCACACGTTAATTAGCATTTTGTCCCCCAAATGTTGGGTACTCATTTTACTGACCCCAGAAGGATGGAAGGCTGAGTCAACCTTGATCCCTATCAGAATCGAACTCACAACTTTTTGGTTGCAGTACAGCAGTTTAAGCACTGCCCCACCAAGACAGTCAAATTTCTTAATTGCAGTAGAGAGGTTGTTGATCAGCAGTACAATGGTATTTTGTTTGTATTGTATATTGTTGAATTGATTATTGTATAATTTTTGTACTTATTTATTGATTATATTGTGACTATATTGTTTATTGTGTATTGATTATTCTGTATTGGGTATTGTATATTGATTATATTGTGATTATACAGTGTATATGTATATTGTGTGATTGTGAGGCGCCCTGAGTCGGGTTTCCCCTGATTGGGTGGCATATAAATGGAAAAATTAAAATTAAAATTAAAATTAAAATTGCAGTGGCTGAAGTGGTTAAGATGCTGAACTTGATGATGGGAAGGTCAGCAGGTCAGCAGTTCAAGACCTAGGGCTGTGTGAAAAAGTGAGCTCCCATCTTGGTCCCAGCTCCTGCCAACCTAGCAGTTCAAAAGCAAGAAATTGCAAATACAGTACAGTCAAACCTTGCTTAACGAGTGTTTCGCTTTGTGAAAAACTTGCGTAACGAGCGGGTTTTTTCAAAAAGCGATCCGACTCACATAATGAAAATTTTCGTTATGTGAGTTGGATTCGCATAGCGAAAATATTTGCTATGCCAGTCGGACTTTCCCTATAGAAAACTCACATAACAAGTGTTTCTATGGGAAAAACTCGCATAACGAAAAAAAATTCTATGCGAGTTTTTCCCCTAAAAAAGCTCGTTATGTGAGTTTCCCCATAGGAATTTTCACTGTCTGAGTCTGACTCACATAGTGAAAAACTCGCATAGCGAGCAGCCTCGCAGAACGAATTAAATTTGTTATGTGAAGTATTACTGTAGATAAATGGGTACCACTTTGATGGGAAGGGAAACAGCATGCACTCTGGTAATTAGTTATGCCTGCCACATGTTCACGGAAATGTCTGCAGATACAGACAACATTGGCTCTTTGGCTAGAAACAGAGATGAGCACTGAACCCCACAGTCAGGTATGACTGGCTTTCAAGCATGGGTGACCTTTACCTTTACCTCCAGAACATACAAGATCTCTCCAATCAAGGGTCATACAGTATATTACAAAATGCACATCAATAGAAGGTCATAACACATTAATGTTCCATTCCTGAATAATCATACTTGCTCGGTTAAGACACTGAACTGGAGACTGGAAGGTCGGGTTTTGATACCTGAGAGCTGCACTTGGGGACATGAAAGGAGCCTCATTCTGGTGTCCCCTAAAATCCTTTCAACCCAGAGTAATCTCTGACACGAAATTATTATTATTATACTTGCTCTACCAACTGGGGGTTCCTGAGAGCTGTAGACGAGAGAGAGAGAGAGAGTGCTTAAATTGGTAACGATTAGCTTTCCCGCCATCACTCAAGCAAAATGAAATTATGTTGTCTGTGTGTCTATTTGGCTGTTAAACTAGCGCATTGGGCAGCCTGAGAAGCCACTTAGGAGGAAATTGGGAAATTAAGGCACATTACTCCTTAAATCGTAGCTGTAATGTACATGATGTAATTTATGGCACATACATAATAAAATGCCTGTAAAGTAGTCTGCCTCCGGAGTTGGAATATAACATGGAGTGGAAGAGGCATGTGTTAAGCGAAATTGTGTCATCATGACCCAGTGTCCATCATCAATGAAACAAAGGAAAGCAAGCAAAACAATCACACTTATAAACCGCCCTATGGTTCTTAGAGTTCTCTCTGGGTCATTCACAAGTTAATTAGCATTAGCTAATTAGTGTTGGAGGAGATTTTTGAGAGTCCCCTGGACAGCAAGGAGAATAAATAAGCCAATTCTAGAAGAAATTGACCCTGACTGCTCCTTAGAAGACCAGATAGTAAATATGAAGCTAAAGTACTTTGGACATCAAATGAGAAGAGAAGACTCACTTGAGAAAGCCTTGATGCTGGGAAAGGTGGAGGGCAAAAGAAGAAGGGGGAGGCCAAAGATGAGATGGCTGGATGGTATTGTAGACACAATGGGCACAGAGCTGGGCGGGCTGAGGAGGAGGGTGGAGGGCAAAAGTGCCTGGCGGACAGTGGTCCATGGGGTCACAAAGGGTCGGAATCGACTGTGCGACTGAACAACAACAAAAGCGTTTAGTGCACTCTTTGGGTGGGTCACACGTTAATTAGCATTTTGCTCCAGAAATGTTGGGTACTCATTTTACTGACCCCGGAAGGATGGAAGGCTGAGTCAACCTGGATCCCTGGTCAGAATCGAACTCACAGCTTTTTGGTTGCAGTACAGCAGTTTAAGCACTGCCCCACCAAGGCGGTCAAATTTCTTGCTTTGTGTTCTTTGAGGTTTATTGATCTTTGGAAGCAGAAGCAGGAGTAAGCAAGGGTCCATCTGCAATGGAAGGGTGGGGGTTCTGCTATGAACTGGCCAGTGACTCTATTTGGGGTTGTAATTTGAATTGTACAGAGGCTATAGACAGCCATGAATTCTATCTACAAAACTATGTAGGTAGGCACCTAGAATATATCTTCTAAAGTTTGGACTAAAACCCCAAATGGATATTCTTCTCCACTGACATTGGAACTCCTGTATCAGTCTCCATTGCTCATGCCTGTGTAAACAAAGACAACCATCAGGGGGAAGATGTCTCGGGGGGGGGGGTCTTCTGTTACAAAAGATGCCCTTAAAAGTGACTGTAAGATAGGTGTGCATTTATTCCAGCCTGCTGCCCCTCATGGTAAATTACTTCCAAGTCAAAGGCATGGTCCAAGTGGAGAAATACACCTCAGCTGTGGCCAAATGCACTGGTAAATGCAGAGAAATCAGCATTATGTCCATATAGCATGTTGACTGGAGTGTTGAGCTGAAAATTGGAGTAAATTGACAACCCCCACCCCACCCCGAGAAGGGTGTAAGCCAGGGGTCCTCAGCCTTTTTAAGACAAGAGCCAGTTCACGCCCCCTCAGACTGTTTAGGGGCCAGATTGGTGGTCCCACCACCGCTCATCCGGCCCGCGCCCTTGCTCCAGCTGCTGCTTCCACTGCCACCTCAAACCTTGTCCCCTCTGCTTGGCTTCTCCCTAATGGCATTCTGTAGCAAGGTGGATGTTGTAAACCTTACAACATCCACCCTGCTAGGGAGCACCACCTCGGACATGCCAAGCAAGGAGAGAAGACAAGAAATGAGGTGGTGGCGATGGGAGCAGGAACGTGGACACAGGCCAGATTCAGTCTGCGGGCCATAGGTTGAGAATCCCTGATGGAAGTTGTTAGGATCCCAAAGGATTTGTGGTGCTATTTAACCATTTTGTAAATGATCTGGCAATGTATGGTTGTGAGAGCTGGACAATTAGGAAAGCTGAGCGCAGAAGAATAGATGCCTTTGAGATGTGGTGTTGGAGGAGAGTTTTGAGAGTCCCCTGGACAGCAAGGAGAACAAATAGGTCAATCTTAGAAGAAATCAACCCTGACTGCTCCTTAGAAGGCCAAATAGTAAAGATGAAGCTAAAGTACTTTGGACATCAAATGAGAAGAGAGGATTCACTTGAGAAAGCCTTGATGCTTGGAAAGGTTGAAGCAAAAGAAGGGGGGGCAAAATGAGTTGGCTAGATGGTATTGTAGACACAATGGGCACAGAGCTGAGCAAGTTGAGGAGGATGGTGGAGGACAGAAGTGCCTGGTGGACAGTGGTCCATGGGGTCATCGCAAAGGGTCGGAATCAACTGTGCGACTGAACAACAACAACAAAATGATCTGGGAGCCACTGAAGTAACCATGTGTGCTGTTAAATAAGCAACCATCCAGCTTAACCTTCCTCTTGCATACTGGTGTTATATTGGGTTCTTCTTTTTTAATTGTATTCATCAACCCATTCACCAAAGCATAACATTCTTTGACATGATTCATTTATATGTGCCCATTGAAAATGGGCTGGAACTCTGAGGTTGTTTTGTAAAGGCCGCCCTTGCTCAAAAGCCAGTCGTATCTGACTCTAGCATTCAGTGCTCATCTCTGTTTACAGCCGAAGTGCCAGCACTGTGTCTGTAGATGTTTCCGTGGACATGTGGCAGGCATGACTAAACACGGGAGTGCACAGAACATTGCTTACCTTCCTGCCAAAGTGGTATCTATTTATCTAGTCAAACCTCGCTGCATGGCAGAATAAGCTCCCGTCTCTGTCCCAGCTCCTGCAAACCTAGGAGTTCAAAAGCAAGAAATTGCAAGTAGATACTGTAAATAGGGACCACTTCAGAGGGAAGGTAAACAGCATTCTGTGCAATTTGGTGTCTAGGCATGCCTACCACATGTCCATTTGAGCCACTGCAGTCCAGGTCTGGCCAAACTTCGCATCCTCCGCCGCTGAGACTGGGCCCTTCAACCTTCCTGCCCTTTTCGACATCTTCTCAGTTGTGCTTAATAGTTGCTTTTTTTTGCCTTTTAACTCCCAAGCTGGAAGTCTGGCTGATTTCATTAAGTGATTCCAGGCTAGGAGTGGAGGAATATTCTTTAACTCAGAAAACATTTCATTAACCTTCCTTGACATTACAGAGTGTTACCGAATTTTCATATTTTATCCCAGCATTATCATTCAAGATGGAGCATCATTTCAGGGTGGATAATTCCTGCTAATGTAATTTTAAGATACAGTCATGGGGAGTCTGGCTTGATCATATAATGCTTTCATTCAGCCCAGAAATGACAATTGGGAGGGTGGCTGGGTTTTAAAATAATAATGATAATAAAGTTTTCAGTTTCTGTGTCATTTACTGATACTATTTGGTAACTTGAATCAGGTCATGCGGAGAACTGAAGAAGCTAGAGAATCTGAGATGACGCTAACTAAAACTTCTTGATGTTTATCCCGGTTCCCTCTTCACTTATATTACAGTAATTTCTTTTTTTTTAGCTGATCTAACTCCTGCCAACCTAGCAGTTTGAAAGCAAGAAATTGCTAGTAGATAAATACTTTGGTGGGAAGGTAAGCAGCGTTCCATTCACTCCGGTGTTTAACGTCTGCAGACAGACATCATTGACTCTTTGGCTATAAAGGGCAACCTTAATCTCTCTTTACTCTTGCAGGTAAGGAGGCATCTGCTTTATGAAGGAGCATAAAGGGGCCACTTTGGACTCTCTCCTCTACACAAAATGTGGTTTCTAGTCAACAAACACTTGTAAATGAGCCTCCACCTCCAAACCCATCGTTCAGCTGTCCTAATGAGCATTTTATTAATGTATGGAAACCAGAAAATGCAGCAAGGAGAATGTGAAGTGAATGCCAGCGCGGTCATCTACAGCTACATTGGGGACACTGGCTCCACCAGGCTCTTACACATCCATACCAATGACCACAACAGTGGTACTTCTTCCTAGTGGACAAACATCCTTTGGGCCCTTGAGATACCAAATTCCTTCAACTTACTCATCTTCCATTGACATGTGGCTGGGTAGCCGAGGAAAGAGTACCCTCCAACCTCCTGGATGGTTGCTTGTCAAGTCTCTGAGTGGCACAGGCAGAAGGGGGCTTTGTGTGTTCAGACAAGAAGAACGGTGTGGCTTGGAGAACAGCAACCTAAGCTGCAAGCTAACCATGGCAAGGCGATGGACAGGCAATTCTTCCCTTGAGATGAGTCCTGTTTTGAAGCTGATGAGCTGCTTCAGCTAACTCATACCCTCCACCAGTCAGCAGACACGGAGAAAGAGTCAGGCCGGCCTAGTTGCACTCTTCAGTCTCTTCTGCTAGGCGAGAGCCTCGTCGAGGGCGGAGGCTGGAGCGGTCTAACTAGGCAGTGTTGCCAATCGCTTGTCAATGATGTTAGGCTGGGACTAAGACTCACCAAAGTATCCTCCGTCAGATCCCTTCGGCAAGGTGAAAAGCGGAGGGCACATGTCATGGCCCATCTAGCCAGCGGGTGACATGATACCCGAATAGCTCAAAAACCCGCATGCAAACGGACTTGATTTTCTCAGGCCCATTTGCATGTGTAGAATGTCATCGTGGAGACATCTGCCAATGCGCGGACTCCTCACTGAATAACGATTCCAATGTATCAAAGGTCTCTTCCGGCCAACAGGTGTTCTCTTGAAGAGAAGGCTCTTTGCCATCAACTGTTTCATTTGGCAGAAGTCTCTGTGTATTGCACTGCTGAGAGATATGCTTTTCAGCTGCAACTGGCAGAGTTCCCTTATTGGCCATCAAGGTACCAAAGCAGGGCCCCCAAACTACGGCCCGTGGGCCAGATCTGGCCCCAATGCCAATTCATCCAGACCACACCACCCTCATCGCTCCTGGAAGCAGAAGTAAAATGCGCCCTTGAGAGCGACGAGGGTGGTGTGGGCTGGATGAATTGGCATCTGGGGCCAGATCTGGCCCACGGGCCGCAGTTTAGACACCCCTGGTTTAATAGAGAAAATGGCAGCTTAACAATCTGTCTCATCCTGTTGCAAAACAGACTGCAAGGCACATTTTACTTCTGCTTCGGGTGGGAGGAACCATGACCAGCTCGCTGAACCAGTCCATTTCCCAAAACGTTTGGGCACCCCTGTCCCAAAGGATTCTTTCTTGATTCTTGTACCATAAAATTGTTACTGGTGGTTGTAATCTATCAGGACAGCTGCTTGGAGCTTTTCAAGGGCATATTCTTTCCCATTTTCAGGGAGTGGGATGTGTATTCTCTAACTAGCACCCTCATGACAGCCATCAGGCAGTCATTGTCAACCATACAGTGGTACCTCGAGTTACAAATGGTTCGGGTTACAATTTTTTCACAATACGAATGAAAATCAATAAAAAATAATGGCTCGAGTTACGAATTTTTCCAGAACAGAATAATTAGTTTTCAATGCATTCCTATGGGAGGTTTGAGTTACAAATTTTTCATAACATGAAAAATGCCTTGGAATGCATTAAATTTTTAACTCGAGGTACCACTGTAATGTGGGGATGTCAAATAGGAGAGCAAGGCCACAGCATGGGATTTCTAAAAGCCTTATTTTGACTTACTTGAACGCATGTGGGTGGAAGCAAATCTGCCCCCCCCCCCCCCGGGGCAATGCTCCCACCCATATAAACACTTTGAATCTGTACTGGATATTTTTCACGAGACACTTCTTAGGTACCCTCTGTGTGACACAGTCTTGGGACAGACACACGAAAGGAAAAGGGAAGACAACGGCTGTTAAGCCGAAACAAGATAAGTGACTTCTGATCATAATTTTATTAAGGCTTGCCTTTTAATTTGCTAGACAGGGAGAAAGCTGACCACTCATCCAACCCAGCTGCACAGAAGAAACCAAGTGGCAATAAAGATGTGTGCAAGTATGGCACACTCACTTTTCTTACATGTTGCACAGCTAAGGAAAACCAGCACTAGCACTGTTTAAACAACCACTCAATGTTTCCCTTTGCAAGGTAGGCAATCTGATTGTCTACTTTTTTGTAGCCAGAAGGTTCTTTCTTTTGTCTGTCTAGGAAAAAAAAATCTGGAATGTTGTTGTTAACAGACAGATACCAAAGCAGCTGTTAATACATGTCATCAAATTGCTTGTCTTTGAGCAACTCTATAAAGTCAACCACCTCCAAAATGTCTGATCATTAAAAGCCCTGCTCAGGTCTTATTAGTGAAGGCCTACAGTTTCCTTTTCTGAGCGAATCCATCCACAGTGACAGTGGAGTCACTTTCCTAATTCTTGTACTGTATTTTCCTTGCAATAACTCAAAAGTTATCTTCCTGAACAAGTCACATGGGAGGTGGACTCAAGGCTATAATGCGCCACAAACAAAAAGCCATCTAGGTTTAGGCTGTTTGAAAAGTGGCAAGAATAAAACAGAACACGGTGTAGTTACATGGATGCCACTTACCTAAATAAAAGAGACTTGGGCCACAAAAAGTTAAGAAGCATATGGCTTTATTATCCTTTGTTCACTTATAGCTCTGGCACAATGTGTAATTCTACAGCCTCGCCTCTTTTCTATTCAGGGCAGCAAGGACTCTTCAGAACCAGACAAAGCTGTTTTTGCAACGGTTACGTAGCATCTTGTCTTTGTGTGACTTAAAGCAGGGGAGGGACGTGGCCTCTCCTACCTCTTGGTCCCCCACAGCTCTTTAAGGCCCCCCCCCATCCATTTCCAGCAACTGCATCATGAAAAAGCATGTCAGAAATGTACCCTGGTGATGTCATGCGTCGCGACCAACCTTTTACAATTTATGCATAGTATTGATAAAGATTTTTGCTTCTCAGCCAGGCAAGAACGGCAGACAAGGTGGCCGCAAGGGAGCTGGTAAACAGGTTCCGTTTTGAAGTACAAAGAAAAGGTCCGAGAGCAGGAGGAACATCCGTGGGCGCTGTTGCTGCCAGTCCTGTTGGGCTCTGGAGAAAAATGAAATAAAAGTAATGCAAACAGACAGAAGATGGGTCCTGCCAGGTTCTTAAAGCAAATCCTGAGTGGCAAATCCTCCTGGTGGCTTTCGCTGGTTACCATATTTGCCAGCGTATAAGACACACATCCCCCCCTTAAAATACACTTGAAAAATGGGGTGCGTCTTATATGCTGGTAATCAAAATTATATTGATCAGCAGCGGCTGGAGCCAAGCAGGCGGCTTCAAAGGATCCTTCTCCCCCCCCCCATCCCACCCTCACTGGCCCTTGGCGCCAAGGACTTTTTACCATGTGCACTGCTTGTATTCCATGGGCCACTAGAGCTGCCTCCATTGTTGGGTTGCTGCTGGCCTTTCGTCAAGGCCGTAGTGAACAAAGGCATATTGCTGAGGGCAGAGTTCAAGGCGCTATCCAAGCTCTCAGAAAGCCTCTGTTCATGAGAAAGCAGATCTGCAAAAGAGAAGGGCAGATATCTAGAAACAGACATTCAAAGTGTTCATAAATGGGCCACCAGACCACTCATTTTAAAAGCAATCCACATCCACTTTCCTTTCTCCTCCAGAGGCACTTAATGTGGTTTAGCACTGGAAACTACTCCAAATCAAATACATCAATGTTAAAAATCTCTTTCCTGGATGAGAATAAGGGCTAATTAAGTCACCCAAGGAAGCTCAAACCTACACCAGTTGAGAAAATATACCCACACTTGTTGGTATCGCTCCACCTAAGATAAGAAGAGAAGTAGCAGTGAACACCGAGAGAACTAAGCAAGAGAAGGACCCTTGACATCCTCTGAACAGATATGAGTCTCAAGTCTGCTGGCTCTGATCCAGGAAGAGCTTTACGACAAGATCAAACATTCTTGAGGGTAGGCAAGAGCAAAACCAAATTAGAAGAAGGGTGAATGAGCTCACTGGACAAGGAATAAACATTAAAGGAGGATATGGCTGAGGAACTCAACCTCCCCTATGTCACATGGAGGACCCTGAATAGGCTGAGGATTTGAGTCTCCAATGCAAGACCAACATGCTCAAGTGGGGGCTGCTGGCAGACAACAACACACTGTGCAAATGTGGAGAAAGATACAGAATTCGGTTCATTTACTGGTCTGCTGACTACTGCCTGAAACATGGATTGATAAGGACTTATGTTTGGCCAATGACAAAGGCAAGAAAGTGGCTTCGTTTTGGCAGTCTGGGGTTTGATCAGGTCACAAAAGAACGACCCAATGAAACTGGCAAACAGAGCATCCCTAACAGCATCTGTTAATAATAATTTCATGTCAGAAATTATTCTGGGTTGAAAGGATTTTTGCGGGAGAAACTCTGCTTAGGGGAACCCCAAATGAGCCTCCTTTTATGTCCCCAAGAGCTGGGATAGAGACAGGCACTCAATCCATCATGCAGCACCCGGGCCTCGAACTGCTGACTTGCCAGCCTTCCAGCTAACAAGGTGAGCTTCTTAACCACTGAGCCACTGCAGCCCCTTCTGCTACTCAAGATCTACTGCTTCTGAAAAGCAAGGTACCATTTAAGCTGCAAAGTGTGTCGGCATCAAGACACCCAGCCAATTCACCCACAGTGTGGAAGGAGAACAGCTTTGGTTCACTGGAACACAACACCTTCCATTCTGACAAGGATGTCTCTGTTTCTTTCTCTTAGTCCCTCTGGCTGAAACCGTGGAGATCTGCTGCTGGGAAGAAAGACAGCATAATGGAAACACTACACATGTATATGACTGCACAGAGGAAGGCTTATTTCTGGATGGCACAGGGTCATTTCCCCCCCCCAATGCAGACATAACAGATTCTAAATTATTTTTCCACTTACAAGGTATATGTGGCCTTAATGGATTTTTTAACAGGATAGGCTTGTAGCATTTGGTGAATTATGATTATAAATAATTTCCAAAGCACTTTTCTAGGTGAATTCTCATAACAAGAATGCCAGAATCAAAGTCCAGATTCTAAGCTTTTCCAGAAAGACATGTAGAATGAACAAGTCCTACAAACATCAAGCACGGGAATAAAAGTAAACAGAAAAGAACACCAATAGTGATGGTGGTGTGAAACTAAGGAAGGCAAGGATGTAACAGGATGAGAACGATGCCCAATCCAAATGGAAAGTAGCCCACAAAACCATGACAAGACACAATTTACTGTTACTTGGAGAAGTAGAGACAAAACAACAACCAGTTTCTTTTATGTCCACTCCACATTCTCAGAAATAATATAGACCTGGACAACCAACCATCCAAAGGCTATTTTAAGTACAGCGTAACCTTGACATACAAACAGTTGTACTTACGAAAAACTCGCAATATAAATAGAAATCTCGGGAAAAATCAAGTTTGAGATACGAATTTTTAATGTAATTTTTTTTAGATATGATTTTTTGGGGGTCTTCTGACACTTCCCACGGCAGCAGAAAGGTGTCTGGAGCATGTCCGTTCCATGTTTGCAATTTTTGTTACGTTTGGGCACTGCCAGAAGCTCTCTCCGCAATCAGGAAATTCCCACGTCCAAAATAGCTGATAGTCGGAGACTAATCCTACAATTATCACAGCTGGGCACTAGAGGGAGATGTTGCAAATCTGCCAAATATGCAATGAAAACCAGGAAAAGTAAAAAAAGTCCTTTTTTTCTGCTCAAAAGTCTTTATAAAATGTACCTTAAAGGCATAGATACTGCATGGTACAATATCTATGCCTTTAAAGTGTACTTTATGAAGACTTTTGAACAGAAAAAAGATGGGTTTTTTTTACATTTTCAGATCTCCAGAACCAATTATTTGGGTTTCAATGCATTTCTATGGGAAACTGCACTTTGAGATATGCATTTTTTGAGATATAAATAACCTCAGGGAACGGATTAATTTCGTGTCTTGAGGTTTTACTGTATTGGAAAGTAACCACGTTAGCAATTCAAGTGCAGGATCAATGGGCCAGGCCTATATAGACTCTCATAACTCAAGAGAGAAGGGTCCAGAAATACCTGCTGAGCAGTCCATTTGGGAAGCGTTTGAATCACATTCTGCTTTCACTTTTTTAGCAGGGAACCCCAAGCTGGAGGCAACGACAAAGCTTGTGGCAGAAAAGTGGAAGGGCTCCGTATTGCACTGGCTGCCTGGATTCTGCTCCACAAGGTCTGCTTTCCTTTTCAGTGAAGACCTGGCTATGGAAGAGGCCACCATCGTACCCAAGGTCTGTGTTCTCCCAACCAGGTGGGTGCCTGGGATGCTGTGCTGAAGGAGGAAGTGATCTATCCTGGCCTTGAGGGACTGGTGTGGAAGGGGCTGGGAGTGCTGCCCAAAAGCCACACCAGTGAAGGGATCGCTGGGCACTCGGCCCCAAGAGGCTTCGCTCCGGTTACATTTCTCCAGGGTCTCTTGGTCGATCACTTTGCCTGAGGGCAGCAGCACTGGGAGGGTCATGACCTCCAGGGTGATTGGGTCCAGGAACTCTTCTGGGACATCCGGAATGGCTTCCATCAACCTTTGCTCCTGGCTGCCTGAGCTACTGAAGGGGACAAGGTCACTCTCCATTGGTGACGGGAGGCCAGCAGACTGCCCCCCTCCAAACCCGAGTGCCAAGGATTCAGAAGCCACTCTGAGGATGTTGCCCACCACTTCGTGAGAGCAGGATTTGGCTGGCTGGCCCCAAACCTCCACTTTCTTAATGCAAGGGAGGCCACCCCCTGCCACATGGGTGATGCAGATTTTCAAGTGTGAAACGCTACTCAAGGAGGCTGGGCCTTTACTCCACAAGTCCTGAGACACAGAGCCAGGAAAAGAGACAAGAGAGGAGTCCATCGGATGGTGGAAAGGAGGCCTCGGCTTGAAGCCTCGGTGGGTAAAAGTGACTTTGCTTTGATTCTTGAGCACACCTTTGCCCACGAGTGTGAAAATCTCTTTGTCCAAGGCAGGTTGGTTGGTCGAGAACAGACACTCTGGGCTGTTCCAAGAGGTTTTACTGGAAGAGGTAGACGTGAAGATATCTAGCCCCGTGATGTTGTGACAGCCACCAGAGGAGAGGTCTATATTGATCCTGCCAATTTCAACATTAAAGGGAAAAGAAAGAGTCACATGGACGGGAGGCTTGATGAAATATTCACAACGGAATCCTCGGTTTCTTTTAGCAGGGTCTTCTGAGATCAGGTTTTCTACTTCATATCCATCAGTAGAGATCTACAGTACACAAGTGGGGGGGGGGAGGAATCTGATGAATAAAATATTTTCAGTGCTTTGATTATCATTTTAATAAACACCTACAAAGTAAACATGTTGAACAAGAAAATAAGAAGCAAGGCCCAGCCACTATTAGACACTTAAAACGGTATGAAAATACACATAAGTATAAAACTCTCAAATTTGAAATAACTGGAAATTAATAATGGGGTATAATGACCCCAGCCTGCTGGACCCCCCTCTCTCCCTCAAGATGTAGTAATTTGGCATTCTTTTAAATTTTTTAGATTTTAATTTTGATCTTTGATAGTTTTAAATTTGAGGGTTTTTAGGAATGTTTTTAAAGAATCTTGTATGTTTTATTGTGGTATTTTTATGATCTGTAAACTGCCCTGAGTCACCTTGGTGAGGAGGGCGGTGGATAAATATGAATAATAAATAAAATAAAATAACATTAAGACTTTACATACCCTTCATCCCATGATAAGTCTTCAACCTTACATGTTCCAAATGAAGTCTGGATTGCTTTGGTACAGTTTATATTTATTATTATTATTAATTTATTAGTTCAAATTTATATTGCTGCCCACTCTAGCAAAACCTGTCACTACTGCACAAAGTAGCACGGAGCACACCAGGATAATGAATGGCTGAAGAACACCAGGTAATACCCCTGAATGAAGTTTTAAAGCAATAAATTCAGTGGGTAGACTTAGGTGAGTTCTTTTCTAAAGCGCTTCTGGCCTTTTATCAACAATAAAAGAATGGAGATCATTCTTACCAAAATAAAAATGTGTTGTTTTACTGAGAATGTGTTAAGCACTACTTTTTCATGTGGTTCATGTTGGTTCATGTGGTGCAAAAACACTGCATCATACGGACATAAGGAAAGTTACTTTCCATTTTAAACCAGAAAGCTTTATTTCAAAAGGACCCCATAGACCAGTGATGGCGAACCTTGGCACTCTAGATGTTCTTGAACTTCAATTCCCAGAAGCCCTGATCAACAGGAGTGCTGACTTGGACTTCTGGCAGTTGAAGTCCAAGAACACCTGGAGTGCCAAGGTTCGCCATCACTGCCATAGACCCTTTCCAACTCAATTCTGATTCTATGATCTCCATGACCCCATGCTGTTAAATTGTTCTAAACTGAATTATTAACTTCATCTGAAATATTCCCAGCAAATACAATTTTTTTCTTAAGAAGATGAAGGAAGAACCCTAGAACACAAGAGAAACCCTTCCAGATGCAAACCACAGGTCTATCTAGTTCTGCACATACTGTCTTACAGTAGCCAGCCAGAAGGGAGCCAATAAGCAACATTTCCAGGCAAGCAGCTGGAATCCACTGGGCACCTTACTTCTAATGAGGTTCTGTTTCGCAATCATGGCTGATACTCACTGAGAGAGATGCAGGGCTTTCCAAATCACCCAATATTACATGGCATTAAATTCCACTAAAAGATGCCACTGTGAGGGTTTCCAGGCATTCTGGACTACAAGCCTCCACAGTCACTTACCATAAGCCCATGATGGCAAACCTTGGCACTCCGTGTTCTTGGAATTCAATTCCCAGAAGCCAAAGTTCCTGTGAGTCCACACAAATGGGTTTACTGAGCATACGCATAAACCCTGGAGTGCCAGGAACACCTGGAGTGTCAAGGTTTGCCACCAATGCTATAAGCCATGCTGCTTAGTGCTTCTGGTAGCTGAAATTCAAAAACATATGGATGGCTCTACCACTGATCGGCTACATTGCTAATAAAGCCTTCTGATCAGAGGTCTTAAAAAACTGCTTACTCCTTGAAAGGGCTGAAATGACATACACTGGACTTGTTCCACCATCAGAGAGCTTGCATTATATCTTGTGTATCAGAACACTTGCCTGCCCCTGGCCAGCTATAAAGTAGCAAGACAGGTGGTCTCTTAGGTAAGGTTTCTGGTCTTCATTATGATGTCACCAAAGAGGCTGGTAACTTGCAAGAGGACGAAGCCCAATAGTGTGGCTTGAGCGTCACTGATAGGTAGAACATCTACAGTAGGGTGCCCAAACTTTTCAGGCCGTGGGTCAGTCATGTGGTTCAGTGGGCTGGTCACGTGGTTCCTCCCACTGGAAGCAGAAGTAAAACGCACCTTGCAATCTGTTTTGCAACAGGATGAGATAGATTTTAAGCTGCCATTTTCTTTGCCCAAACTATGGCCTACGGGCCAGATCCAGCCCCTGATGCCAATTCATCTGGCCCACGCCACCCTTGTTGCTCCCAGAAACGTGTTTTACTTTTGCTTCCGGGAGCAACGAAGACAGCATGTGCCGGATGAATTGGCATTGGAGACCAGATCTGGCCCATGGGTCTTCGTTTGGGCACCCATGATCTACAAAAACCATTTCTCTTCCACTGTTTGCTCAGCTGTTGGTGCTCAACAATTACAAGAGAAAGAGAGACTTTCTTCTTCATCAGATCAAATTCAGAGGCAAATGCTAGTCTAGAAAGCTGGCCAGCTAGCAAGCCTGGTTTATCTTCCTGCCATGTAAGATTGCAAAAAATATAACCTCCTGCTGCTTTTTAAAAAAATTTGTACATCATGCAAACAATCTGTTAGAAAAGTGGCTGGATGCTGCTCTGTGGGTGCCATTAGCCACATTTCTCAGAAACAATATGCAGAAGAAGCACCAGGGAGCCTTTGTACACAAGCCCCACCGATGCCGTCCTGCATGAACTGTTCGTTCAAAGCTTCTCTTGGCTCCTTAACAGCAAAACTCTGGCCCAAACCTGCTGCTCCTCTGTTCCTTTTTCACCCCGCAGACAAAATACCTTATTGCAGTGGATTCTTGGTTTGAATTGTGGAAGGCAGACATTGATCACCATCTTTGTGGTCTGGGGCAGAGATCACCTTCCCAGTCTTCAGTTCAGCTCTACAACAAAAACACACAGATGTGTTCCTTTCTTTAAATGAAAGTGAAGAGACGAACATGTCACGAAGAGCCCTGTCAGATCAAACCAGTGACCTTTCCAGTCCAGTCTGTTTGTTTCTACAGTGGCACACCAGATGCCTCTAAGACAGTGGTTCCCAACAAGGGGTACACAGCCCACTAGTGGACTTCAATTCCCAGAAGCCTAAGTCAGTACATTGGCTGATCAGTGCTTTGGGGAAATGACTTAGGCTTCTGGGAATTGAAGTGCAAAAACCAGCATTTGGGAAACAGTGCTCTAAGAAACCCACAAGCCAGGAATAAGGACAATACCATGTGCTCTCTTGAGAATCCCAGCTGCCAGATGCCTTCAATGACAGGAGGTCTGATTAAAGGCTAACTATACAGCTCTAGGGACTGCAGTGGCTTAGTGATTAAGATGCTGAACTTCATGATTGGAAGGTTGGCAAGTCAGTAGCGTGAGACCCAAGCTAGGTACCGCTTTGGCAGGAAAGGCAACAGCATTCCGTGCGCTCCGGTGTCTAGTCATGCCTACAACATGACCACGGAAACATCTGCAGAGGTAGACAGCACTGGCTCTTGGGCTGTAAATGGAGATGAGCACTACATCCTAGAGCCCGATAAGACTGGTTTTTGAGCAAGGAAGATTTTTACCTATACAGCTCTATGATTTTATTATTATAACTGATGCATAGAAGCACACTGGTTGTGGGAAACAAATGATCTAGTGCAGGGGTTCACAACCTACAGCAGGTGGCAACCATTTCATGTGGCCTGCCTTCGCTACCGGAAGTGGACACGTTTCTGATAGCCATAAATGCACCTGCGGCAGTCCTAAATGTGGTTACGACAGCCGTGGATGGGTTTTACGGCAGTGTTTATGGCAGGGGGAACCACCAGTCTGGCCTGCTCAGCTGTCTGAGGGAGTGTGGTCCAGCTCACGGCTGAAAAACGTTGAGAACCCCTGATCTAGTGCCATTATGATTTGAAGTAATTAGTACCTTGTTTTCTGCTGGATGCTCAGCCCAGGTTTGCCCAATTATGGTACATAGACCCACTGGTGGCACACACAGATAGTAAAGTTAGGAATGCAAGCTTTCAACAGCAATGACCCAGAAGTCATTCTCTTCCAACCACCATGCCCTCCTGCAAATGTGCTGCTGTTGCTGGTAGTGGTGTGTTTTGTCAAGATGCCTCCAACTTATGGCAACCCTATGAATGAGTGATCTCTAAAATGTTCTGCCCAAAACAAAATGTCTGGCCTCGCAAGCATGACACATCGTTGTTGTTCTACCAACCGTATCTGCCACAGATTTATCTGCATCTGAGCTTTTGGCAAGTTTTCATAAAGGTATCTGTATTACTTTGTTGCAGGAATAAGAAAAAAAATAAGGATTACAGGACAGTTAAAATTTACACCAACCTTGTGTAAATGAAAAAAAATTAACAGGATATCCTGAAATGTCTTTCTTGGGGAAAACAGGCTTTTCATTTTTGTAACGATGAGACATAATTTCTCTGAACATTATGGTTGGGGGGATTTCAAGCATCAGAAGTCAAAATCATGGGCCTAACATGTAAACCTGCTATTTCTCAGCAGCAACCCAGCCCACTAAAGAAAGTTTAGATGCCCGCTTCCTCCCATCCCCCAGCATAGAGTTCACCCCACCCCTCTGCCCAGCAGCCCAATGGGAGCGCTTCCTACCTTCCCCCAGCATTCACCCCACCACTCTGCCCACCAGCCCAATGGAAGTCTTCCTCCCTCCCCCCAACACAGAGTTCACCCCACCCCTGTTTTGGCACTCGGTCTCTAAAAGTTTCGCCATCAGTTCTAGACTGAGCAATGCACTGAGCACTTGGGGAGACAGAAAGTTTACGCAAAACAGAAACTATGGGAACCTCATAAAATTAAGGCCCTAATCCAAGAACTGTTGAACCCGATCTATATATTTTTCAAAAAGATTAATATTTTCTCATAGTATAGAATGATAATATATATGGTAATCCCCGTTTCATGAGATATTGAGATATATTTTATCTCAAAACTAGTATCATACTCAACAATTTTTCTGTTGATAATAAAAACTTAATTTGAAATGCAACTAAAATAAAGAAGAACCCTTGTGGTGCAGTGATTAAAATGCCATACTACAGCCAAAATGTTGAGTTCGATCCTGACAGGACACAAGTTTGACTCAGCCTTTCATCCTTCTGAGGTCAGTAAAATAAATACCCAGCATGTTGGGGACAAAATGCTAATTAACTTGTGAATTGGCTAGCGAGTGCACTAAGTGCTATGGGGCGGTATGTAAGTGTAATTGTAAGTCTTCTTTTGAAAATGTCATTCACTGTAATCTACCCATTTTTATGAAACAGAACTGAACTTGGGTATCTATCTGAGCTGCTTGATATATAGAAGAACATGAGCTTAAACTCAGATCTTGCCACCAAACCACAGTGCTATCATAAATACCTTAACAGTTTTACTCAACCCTACTAATGTTTAAATTGTTCCAATTGCCTCTTTGATGGCAGAGGGAAAGAGAAGCAGATAAAATTAATACTGGAAGAAATATTTTATTTACAGAAGAATCATCACTATGATTCCTTACAAGAAAGAAGCATATTGGATGGGTACATTATCCTTTTCGAGAATACTGAAGAAATGGTTCTTCAAGTAATAGCATTAAAGAGCTTAGAACAGTTCTCAAACTTTCTAAGCTGGGGGCCAGGTCACATTCCCTCAGACAGCTTCGGGAGCCGGACGGCCGTTTTGCCCTTCCTCCACCACATGGCATTTCCTGGTGTTGTGGAGGCGGTGGGGCCTCACATGAAATGGTGCCATGGATTGCATTTGGGCCACAGATTGAGAATCCCTGGGTTAGAAGAAGTGAGTCATGTTTCAATGGAAGCTACCTGGCTACGTGATCCCACAGAAACTGTCCCGAGACTGAGATATCAGCATGTCTTATAATTCTGATTCTGCTTGACATTTGGGTTTCTTCCCGGACAAAGAGCTAAATACCTTATCATGCAAATAGTTCCATTTGTCTGTATATTTACAGTTAAGTAATGGAAACCATTCCCAGAAGGGCACCTCTATAACTACATATCCAAGCTGACGGAGTTGCCTCCTTTTCAGACTGTGGAGCCCAAGCAAGTGTTTTGACCCATAGCAATAGTGGTTCCTGCTGGTCACTTGGAGGGCTAGTTTCATTCCTCCTTGAAGCTGCAGGTCTGGATCTGAAGACGTCTTTGCCTTGGCCACTGTATTCAAGAAGGGCTTAGCCAAAGGAACTCCATCAGAAGATGGGTGGTGATTCCAAGTGGAGAGAGACAAATGCTGCTGGACAACTCCTTCCTGAGTACAATTTTCAATTTTGTTTTCCACGCCAACCAGACGGGTCTGGTTGCTGGTTTTCCCCTTTAAAAGCTGATTCATTAAATCATCTGTAAGGGATGTAGCATTCACTTTTAATTTCAATGGTACCTTTGCAACAGCTTCCGAATTAAATGGCAATGGATTCTGGTTTGAGTCTAAATTAATCTCCAAATCAAATGTTCTGGTATGAGGTAAAATAAAATGTTTTTTCACATACAGGGGACCCTTCAATATGTCTTCTAATACAAACAGGGCTGAGGTGATTTCTGGCTTCTTGTTGAGATCCTGCATAGTAGAATTGATCACCTCATCTGTCACTTCTTGCCTAAACTGTGTTGTAAGACGATTACCTGTGTAATCAGGACATTCAATCTCCACTGTGCTATCAAGAGTTAATAGGTCTTTGTCAGGAACATATTTACCCTTTTGGCTTAAACTGATAAATTTAGGACCCAGGGCATAATCTATCAAGTCATAGTGGTAGCGCTCTGCAAATGCCAGAGCTAACAGAGCAGTGATCAAATGCTCAGGGAATTTTTGAAATTCATGAAACTTTACACGCAACTGTTCCTCAAGGCTAACATAGAACTCTTCTGCGTTGGGTGGCTCATGGTTCAAGTTTCCAAAAGACCACAATAATTTGGCAACATCTTTGCATCGACAGTAAGCTACCTTGGAACGGACAGAAGAAGCGACAGCATTCATAAGCTTTTTATCACGATAATGCAAAGCTGAAAAAGCAAGTATTAAGTGCATGATACTTTGAATAGGCATTGTCTGGATCTGGGGAGGAACAAATTGCCCAAGTTGCTTCAGAAAGTCAATGTGTTCAACATAAGTGAAACGATACATCTTCAGGATGTTCACTAAGGCAAAATTGCTTATGCCTGCCATGTGGGCACAGGCTTTATCTCCAATTTTTCTCATAGTTTGTCTTGAAAGATAATTTTTTGACTTAAAGAACCCCAAACATATGACACCCACTTCCTCTAGGCTAAGCGACTCCAACTGCATTAATACCAAGTCTTCTAGTTTCTTCATCAACTCTTCAGGGGCTTTACGCCCCTCACCGATGATGTAGATGAGTTGGACCAGCTGGGGCAAAGTAAGTTCTTCCCAATATAAGTTAACATAGCTCAGCACGCTCTCCAAATACTGAGGGACACTGTGACCCATGCAGTGCCACAGATCAGCCACCAGCAAGAGTTGATTCAGGCTCATGTCCCGGACCCGACGGCAACACTCTTTTTCATATTCCTTCAACATTGAGTGGGAAGAGGGTATTTCCAAGACCACAAAGGCCTTCAAAGTCACAATGAAATCATCAATATGAAATACTTGGATGTTCCGAACTGCATAATGACACAACATACCAAACCGGTAATTGGACAATATACTTTGGTGCCTCTTTGCAGGCAAACAACTTAGTTTGAAAAAATACTCAGCAATAGTTCCTGGTTTGAGGCTATTTTTCAACAAAGAGACTTTCTGTAGGATCAGTTCACTTTTTTCTACAGAAAGGGGTCGAGAACATTTCTCGTTGCTGTAACACAAGGATCTGTATTCAGGCCTTTGCTTCTGGAATATTCTGGCATTTTCCCTATGATTATAGACCTCTGCATCAGCATTATGATGCCCATCACATTTCTTCCAGGCTTGTTTCAGTGAGTACGTCAAGGTAGGCTGGCTAGAATGCAGTTCACTTTCTCCCAATTCTACAAGTGTGTTCTTTTCATTTGAAAGCCTCTGTGAGCAGGTAGCACTGTCTGTATTCTGGATCTGCTTGGGACTGGCTACAGCTAAATCACCTTCAAGGGATCCATTCCCTAAACTTCTTGAGGCATCTCCATGACATAAGCGCTTGGCCTTTGGATAGGCTAAATGATGAAAAGATACCCTGTATTCTAAAGGCACCAATAGTGTGTGTTGGACAGCAGGTTTAGGTCTTTTGCCTGTCTTTATCGTGTTCCAGCTTTCTTCTGCTGCTCTGAAGAGTATCTTCTGCTCCTGAAACTTAGTCGCAGTAGGAAACACAGCTGCCTTGCAAGTTCGCCCTGTAAATCTTCTGTACATTATCGCTGTAGCCATGGCCAAAATATCAGGCGAGTACTGGTTCCAGGTACTGAAAAAAGGGTAGATGAAGAATGAGTGGCTTCCATCTGTTAGAATGGCTTCTCTTTTCTTTTTCTTTTAACACTATAGCAGAGTATGTTCTGACAAGCAACCTTTACTCAGCTTTTCAAGCACAACAAATATGCACAGCAAAGTTGACTATGTCAAGAACCAAAAAACCCCACTTCCCCACCACCTGCTACAGCAGAAATTACTCTGAATGGATGAAGGAAATCAGGTCGTTTACTACATGACTATGAACACATGTTATTGTTTATTTATACCCACTAATGATACTAGGTATTTTAAAGTACCTGTGCAAAAGGAACAAAGAAATGATAAGGAACAATGGCACCTAATGTTATGAAATTTATGCTGGTTCTCAAAGAGCTTAATAAGGACTACCAGCAATAAAGCAGGGATGACGCATGGTTCGAGGTCAAGGATTATGTTCACGGTGGGTAGAGTTATCAGGGTCAAAGACAAGTGTGGGTGGAAATAAACATTCTCTGCCTGCCACTCTTTCTACACAATCCCTCTTTCTACCCCACACTATCTGCTCATGTCGCCTTGCACATATCCCACCCTGTACACACACCATCCTTACCTCTTAACACAGGTATTCTCGACCTGTTGAGAACTCTTGTCTTAACACAAACACTTTCAACCACTACCTAACTTGATGCCCTTCAGAAAGGGGGTAAAGGCAGGGCATGTATGGGGTGCTGGCCAGATGGTCAGTTCAGCCATCTGGCTCTTTTGACCCCCATCTCTCTCCCCATTATGTTTAACTTTTAAATCTTTTTAACTTTTAAATTTTTTAAAAATTTTAATGTTGTTAAATTGTGCTTTTTAAATTTTGTAAGCCACCCTGAATCTTTGGATGAGGGCAGGATATAAATGTGATAAATAAATAAATAAATAAATAAATAAACAAAAATAAACTTGCCCCCCAACCTTGTACAGAATCATTTTGACACCAGTAAAAAATATTCCTCTCCTTTCTGTGTATTTTGAGGTTTTGACTGGCAAAACAGAAAAAGGAAAATGTTTTTACTGTTATCAAACTGATGTAGAACAAGATCAAACATCTAAACACATTGCATTTCCTACAACCATCTGGAGACATCCAGGAGAAATATTCAAATTCATTCAGACAGGATGAATGCCCTTAATGACATATTGTTCCTTCCCCCAGCTGTTCCCAATGTTTTTCAAAATGATCCTAAATGGATAGTCTGAACATGCCCTTTGTTTCACCCTCCCTCTGCAAAATGTCAGACTTCAATTGCAGGAAATATAGTCTTATCTGCAAACAAATTGTTATATACCAGTGGTGGCGAACCTATACCACGCATGCTGGAGGTGGCACTCAGAGCCCTTTCTGTGGGCACCCATGTGGTTGCCACAGCAGTTTGCCCTGCCCCTCTACCCAGCAGCCCAATGGGAGTGCTTCCTCCCTCCCCAGCACAGAATTTGTCCCACCCCTTTGCCCAGCAGCCCAATGGGAGAGTTTCCTCCCTCCTCTGTTGCCATGCTGGCACTTTGTGATAACTAAATGGGTTTGGGGTTGCAATTTGGGCACTTGGTCACTAAAAGTTTTGCCATCACTGTTATAAACAATGGTTATACCACGTACTGACTTCACACTGGCACACTCTATCTTTCTCCTCTAAACTCCAAATTTTTCCAATTTGCTCACAACCAATCTGAAAAATTAAGCTGAGATTTTAACCCTGTTCAGGGCTCCACTCAACCAGAGGGTAGTAGTATAACTGCTCCCCAATTTTTGTGTCATTTTTATTCATTGAAAGAACTAGATAAATCAAGCTTGTAGAAACAGGCAAGCTTATGTTGCTCAGAGTCAGTCTTTTTTGTTTATTTTACCATGTCTGAAACAATGGTTTATTTTCATCCTCTAAAGACAGATGGAATAAATCCGGAAGCTACTTTTTTGATGAGCCAGGCACAATCAAGTAAACAAGTTATACCCTTGATATTGAAAAGAAATTTGATGTGATTGAAAAAGTTTATCCGATTTCATACTGGAATTAACCTTTTCACCAGGAGTTTTCAACCTTTTAAAGCCGGGGACCGGGTCATGCTCCCTCAGACAGCTTTGGGGTGAGGGGCAGATGGCCATTTTGCCCTTCCTCCACCACATGGCACTTCCTGGTGTGGTAGAGGGTCCCACATGAAAGACGTGCGGGCAGTAGGTTGATAATCCCTGCTTTACACAAATAAATGTCAGCTGTAACAGACTACCACAGACTCATATTAACAAGAAGTGGTTAGAATCTTTTCGTGTTCTGAGGGCTTTGTTAAAATGTTATATACCTGATTTCAACAAGTTGAACGGTTCTTTCTTGCATTTTCAGTAAATTTGAGGAGCCATTCTGAGACTCAATTACCTAAACACCACCAGTACTATGACAAGTGGAATCAAGAATCCTTTCTTCTTTTGCTGTATCTGAATACTGGCAATCATCATGGTAATCAGCCATGAAGACTGTAGTGAGAATATAATGCAGTGGCCTTCCATCTGCCTTATGAATTGCAGTATGACTTCCGTACTACTGATTCAGTTCCACGAGTCACTTTCTGGGTCTGGGCCCTTTTGGCATACAAAGTCCTCATTAGCCCCAGGACAGTATTGATGAAACTGCTGCCCTTCATCTAGAGGGATTCAAGTGGGATTTAATCCACTTGGGGACCATCATCCTTCCCTGTGGACTTCGGCACCCAAGGCCGTTAGTCCTCAGAGTTTTCAGGTTAGTTAACCACCGCCTGACACTTGGTGTTGAGGTGCTGGCTCAATTCCCTAAACAACACTAGTACTGTGACAAGTGGAATCAAGAATCCCTGCTAAAGTTATTACGACTGTCCCCCATCTTAGAAAGAGTTACAAGTCTGTGATGCTGGACACTTCCCTATCGGGTCATACCACTGGCACACCTAGTCCTTTACTGTCTATTCTACTGGTAGTAACTTTTCATGTGTTTAGAGGGGAGACTGTTCCAGCTGTTTATTCTTGGGTTCTTTCTTACTGTGAGCATCAGTGATTAAACACCATGGCCTCCTGTGTGCAAATGATGTGATCTAGTGCTAAAATACAGGTCCTCCCAAAAGGATGCATGAGAGCAAAATCCCAGAAAATTAGGAAGCTTGAGACAGAATATCACAACTTTGTGTTGGTCCAAAAGGCTTTTCACGGGCTTTTTGTTTCATTTTACAGTACACAGCTACTGGGGTTGCAATTTGAAAAAAGACTTAAGCAAGCCAGTCATCTAGTTGCAGAGCTGGATATGCGAGTCTGACCCCACAGTAGATACAGCTTTGTGCATGATGTACAGACCCAGAAGTGTCTCCAGAAGAAGAGACCAGTAAACCATTTATGAGTACCTTATACCCCGAAAACATTGCAAAGGTTCACCATAAGCCAAAACTGACTTGACATCACAATTTTTTTTGTTAATTAAGAGATCTTTCATTTTGTCTTTCAGCTTGCCATTTTGATGCTTAAAATAACATGATAAATGCTTTAATTCCTGCTCTCTCTCTCTCTCTCTCTCTCTCTCTCTCGTGTGTGTGTGTGTGTGTGTGTGTGTGTGTGTGAGAGAGAGAGAGAGAGAGACAAAAAGGCTCTTAAGAGTTGTGAAATTTTATTACAGCATGTAATTTTCCCCTTAGAAACTGGTCTATGCATTAAAAGAAGTCTGTGGCTGCCACCTAGTGTTTAGTAACCGGAGTCACTCCTGCTTATGAAAGGGCTCATCTCCTTCAGGAAACTGTCCTAATTTCCAATTCATTTTCCAGTGGGCAAAAGCAAATTCCATCTGCATCATGCTATGCATGAAAGGCTTAGTGACAAGATCCAAATTTCTGCATTACAGTATGTGACTGCTGGAAAAAATTCTAAGAAAGTCATATTTTAAAGAAAACACAAATGAAAAGTGTTTAAGCCTCACTTGAGGATAATCATGCCAGAAGAATCTTAGGAGAAAGCAAGTAAGAAGGCTAACATCATGCAGCAGAACTGACAATTACAGTAAAACCCCGACTTACATATACCTTGATTTACATAAAATTCGACTTATATAATGATTTTTGCACTAAAACCATGTCCTGATTTACATAAATGTCCAAATTTACATAACACAATTTCCTATGAGTTTGCTTTGAATTATGTAAAAAATTCATTTTTCCTATGGGATTGCTTTGAGTTAAGTAAAAAAATCACTTTTTTCCTATGGGTTTGCTTTGAGTTGAGTAAAAAACCAATTTACATAAAAGCCTACAGAACAGACTTTTTATGTAAGTAGTGTTATTTTGTGATATAGTTTCAATGGGAGGATTAGTTAACAAATTCTCTCTCATACAACAGTGTGAGTGAGTGAGTGAAGCAAACTTATTTGCAAACCATTTGCTACAGGACTCATTTTCTTTACAGCACAGCTTTGTCAGGGGTGGGGAAGGCAAGGTATTTCCCAAGTACCCTGTTTCCTCGAAAATAAGACATATCCATAAAATAAGTCATAGCAGGATTTCTCAGCAGTTGCGGAATATAAGTCATACCTCGAAAATAAGACATAGTGATAGGCATGGCTATGCAGTGTCCCGTGGTAAAGAAGACGGGCAGCCAGTAGTGTAATAAAAGCAAGGCATCCCCTGAAAATAAGCCATAGTGTGTCTTCTTGAGGAAAAATAAATATAAGACAGTGTATTATTTTCGGGGAAACACGGTAGCTGGACTTGATCTTTGGATCCCTAAAGCTGATGAATCCCATATATGGAAGAGAAACTGCAGTACATGTACCCAAGCCATGAACCATGTGCTAGTACACTGCATCAATTCAAAAACAGTAGGTTGGGAAGAAACAATCTGGCAATTCACTGTGTGCACAAAATACACAAGAAAGTGAATGTAACTGTCACCAATTTGTGGTACCTTTCAATTAATGTACAGAGGTGCCTCGCTTAAAGAGCATAATGCGTTCCACAGGATTGCTCTTTAAGCAAGTTTGATCTTTAAGCAAAACACCATTGTGACTAATTGTGGGGGGAGGGGGTTTGCGAACCCCAATTTATTTGTTAAGCGAGTTTTTGGTTGGTTTTATTTGTTAAGCGAAGCAAACATTCAGAGAAAATTCTGCTCTTTAAGCGAGTTACTTTTTAAGCAAAATGCTCTTTATGCGAGGCACCACTGTATTCTCTATTAAAGCAAAAGCACTTACAGGTTGCTCACAGGTGTCTCCCATCCAGGTACCTACATGGCTAGCCTCAACAACAGAATAGTATCAAGAGCCTTCAAGGACATTCTTGGATCTGGGTTGCACTAACCTTGTAAGTAGCTGGCAGAGACTGAATGTAGGCAGTTTGGACGTAGCGCCACAAATCTGTGCATTTACTTTTGAGTCTTTATAGTGGCATTCATAGCTTAAACATTAAGGCTGTCATTTCTGTACTGTATGACCTTACTGGGTATTGGGGTACGGGTGCTGTTCACATCAGTGAAAACCAGCCTTGCTTACTGAAGAGGGAAGGGCTCAATCATCAAATGCTGTAGTGCCAGAACCAGTGTCTCCTGCATGTGGCAGCGACACAGCCTCGTTTAGGTTTTTTTCCACTGAGTCACTCTGCAGAATTCCATATATACAACTTAAGTCCTGTGAAGGTTTTCCAGTTGGTGTGCTTTATTAAAAGAACTGTAGCCTGGTGGTGCATAAAGTGCCCCAAAGCACAATTATCTGCAACATGCTAATGACTCTAATTCCTAAACTGTTTTTGGGGAAGAGATACATGTCCCCCCGCCCCAAAATGGCAACCATGCACCTTCCTCTTTACTTACAGGGCATGTATTTTCTGCAGTTAAACTCTCCCACTTGCTTTCATGAATGGTCATGTTAAGTTTGGAAAGACAACAATAGCATCCAATCTGTAACAAACAGTTCTAAGATCTGTAGCAGGATCAGAAAAAAATGCACCTATGATCACATACATCCCTCAAGGTTCTGCAAAGCCCCACCACTACCATGCTTCTTCATTTTGAATGTCCCCCCCGCATTTAGGGATTCCTATGTAAAGGTAAAGGTCACACTTGCTCAAAAGCCAGTCATATCCAACTCTAGGATTCAGTGCTCATCTCTGTTTCATTGCCAAGGAGCCAGAGCTGTCTGTTTGCAAATGTTTCCATGGTCATGTGGCAGGCATGACTAGACACCAGAGTGCATGGAACACTGTTTACCTTCCCACCAAAGTCATCCCTATTTATCTACTTGCAATTTCTTGCTTTCAAACTGCTAGGTTGGCAGGAGCTGGGACAGAGATGGGTGCTCACTCCATCGTGCAGCACTCGGGTCTCAAACTGCTGACATGCCAACCTTCCAGCTGTCAAGTTCAGGATCTTAACCACTAAGCTACTACAGTACAGTAATACCTCGGATAACGTGTACCTGTAAAATACCGTACAATGCTACATATGTAAGTTATGTTGCTTAATCTGAACCTTATGATACCCGTTGTCTTCCTCTTTTCCATCTTAGTGTATGCCTTGTGGTCCTGCCAGCCACTTACAAGCATCTTAGCCACTTGAGCCACTGCTACCCTCAGCCTATTCAGGGTCATCCAAGTGACATAGGAGAGGCTGAGTTCCTCAGCTATATCCTCCTTTAATGTTAAATTATGTATTTTTTTTCGAAAATAAAAAATGTAAAGAAAAATCAGGTATAGCAAGACTGGAAATACAGCGCAAATCATTCAATAATGGTAACCAAGACTCACTGGATTCACCTGGGCAAAAAGGCGGCAGCCAGGTGGGCTTGTGTGTGTGTGTGTGTGTGTGTGTGTGTGTGTGTGTGTGTGTGTGTCAATCATTCAATAATGGTAACCAAGACTCACTGGATTCACCTGGGCAAAAAGGCGGCAGCCAGGTGGGCTTGTGTTTGTGTTTGTTTCTTTGTGTGTGCGTGTGTGTGTGTGTGTGTGTCGCAATCATTCAATAATGGTAACCAAGACTCATTGGATTCACCTGGGCAAAAAGGCGGCAGCCAGGTGGGCTTGTGTGTGTGCTTGTGTGTGTGTGTGTGTGTGTGTGTGTGTGGCAATCATTCAATAATGGTAACCAAGACTCACTGGATTCACCTGGGCAAAAAGGCGGCAGCCAGGTGGGCTTGTGTGTGTGTGTGTGTGGCAATCATTCAATAATGGTAACCAAGACTCACTGGATTCACCTGGGCAAAAAGGCGGCAGCCAGGTGGGCTTGTGTGTGTGTGTGGCAATCATTCAATAATGGTAACCAAGACTCACTGGATTCACCTGGGCAAAAAGGCGGCAGCCAGGTGGGCTTGGGCATGTGTGCCTGTGTGTGTGGGCTTGGGCGTGTGTGTGTAGGGGTAGAGAAAAGGCCTGCCCCTCTACTCCCCCGTGAGGCTGGGTGGGGGGAGGAATGAAGGAGGAGAAGGATGGGACCCTCCGGGGTGACACTTACAGGGAAAGGTTTGCCCCCCCACACACACACATGGGTTCTGTCATGATGCCACGCCACAGGGCGGGGCTAAAGGGGGCTGGCCGTGACGCATGCGCAGAAGGAGGGGCCTCCGTGCATCCACCCCACCCCACTGAGGGAGTCACCTTTTCGCCCTCTGAGAGGAAGAAGAGGCGCAGAGAGGGCCCCCGGGCCTTTCCTCCTTTTCAGGGCCCCCCCTCCCGCTTCAGGCCTTCGCTCACCGGCGGCCTCCCCTCCGTCTCTTCCGCCGCTCCTGCCCACCTCAGCTGCCGTTCCTCTCGCCCAGCCGCTCCTTTCCGCCGCACAAAAAAAAAAGGGACACTTCCGGCCACGTGGTGCCGCTCGCGTCAGCCTGCCCGTTCGGGGAGGAGCCTACGGCAAGCGGGAGGCAAGCAAGCGGCTTCTCAAAAAACTTCGCGAAGCTGGGGCAGAGCGGAATTGGGGAGGGGAGGGGGAAGTCTGTGACGCATGCGCTGTCGAATGACACTCTTGCTAGCCGCTCGGGAGGTGGGCTACGCGCATGCTCAAAGAGCTCGAGGCGGGCGGAAAAGGCAGCAAGGCGCCGCATGGACGCCAGAGGGCGCTGCGGCTGTTGCTAGGACGGCGCTGCGGTTGTCAAGGGGAATTAATCATGGATTGTTGTTATGTGCCATCAAACTCTTATGGTGACCCTATGAATGATGGCCCTAATAATGGCAGAAAGTCAAGTGAGGAGGACCTAAAGAAGTTGAAAGAAAAGAGTGCAAAAGCTGGCTTGAGACTCAATATCAAGAAAACCAAGATCATGGCCACAGGCCCTCTCAGTCCCTGGAAAATAAATGGGGAAGAAGTAGAAGCAGTGACAGATTTTACTTTCTTAGGATCAAAGCTCACTGCAAATGGTGATTGCAGCCATGAAATAAAAAGGCGACCTCTTGGGAGGCAAGCGATGAGAAACCTGGGGAACATAGTGAAAAGTAGAGACATCACCTTGCAAACAAAAATTTGCATAGTCAATGCAATGGTGTTCCCTGTAGCAATGTATGGTTGTGAGATCTGGACCATTAGGAAAGCTGAGCGCAGAAGAAAAGATGCCTTTGAGATGTGGTGTTGGAGGAGAGTTTTGAGAGTCCCCTGGACAGCAAGGAGAACAAATAGGTCAATCTTAGAAGAAATCAACCCTGACTGCTCCCTTGAAGGGCAAATAGTGAAGATGAAGCTAAAGTACTTTGGACATCAAATGAGAAGAGAGGACTCACTTGAGAAGACCTTGATGCTGGGAAGGGTGGAGGGCAAAAGAAAAAGAGGGTGGCCAAAAATGAGATGGCTAGATGGTATTGTGGATGCAATGGGCACAGAGCTGAGCGAGTTAGTTGAGGAGGATGGTGGAGGACAGAAGTGCCTGGAGGACAGTGCTCCATGGGGTCGCAAAGGGTCGGAATCGACTGTGCGACTGAACAACAACAACAAATGAATGAGAGACTTCCAAAATGTCCGGCTGCTCCACAGCCCTGCTTTGCTCTGTTAAACTCAAGCCTGGGGTTTCCTTTAGGAAGTCAATCTACCTCATGTTTGGTCTTCCTCTTTTCCTGCTGTCTTTCACCTTTCCCAGCTTTATTGCATTTTCCGTAGCATTTTTGCTTCTCCTGATGTGACCAAAATAAGACAGCTCTAATTTCATCATTTTTGCCTGCAGAGACAATTCAGGCTTGACTTGCTTCAGGATCCACTTGTTTGTATGTTTTTGGCAGTCCAAGGTATCGCAAAGTCTCCCTGCGACTTTCAAGATGGCAGTGGGGGATGCTGAACAGAGTGAGGACTGGCTGCGGTAGATGTGAAGCCGTTCTGTTCACATGGGGATGGAAGTCTTCTCCCCCAATGTGACTGTGTAGAACAGTGGTGGCGAATCTATAGGACGCGTGCCAGAGGTGGCCTCAGCACAGAGTTTTCCACCACCACCCCATCCAGCAGCCCAATAGGAATGCTTTCTCCTTCCCCCAGCACAGAATTTGCCCCGTCCCTGTGCCCAGCAGCCCAATGGGAGAGTTTCCTCCCTCCCCTGTTGCCGTGTTGCTAATTTGCGATAAGTGGGTTTGAGGTTGCAGTTTGGGCACTCGGTCTCTAAAAGGTTCGCCACCACTGGAGTAGAAGAAGACCAAACCATGAACTACATTATATTCAGGTGTCCTTTACTCAAGTGTGGAGGTACTGTACAATGGAGGACTTTCATAATGCCACAGATGAAGCCCTTCAATGGCTTTCAAATCTGGATGTGGAACTCTAGCTAGGAACTTGTGATGGACAATTTGTGCTTATTGTATATATCAACATTAATGTAGACCAGGGATTCTCAACCTGCGACCTACAGGCCGGATGCGGCCCACAGCACCATTTCATATGGTCCCCACCACACCAGGGAGTGCCATGTGTTGGAGGAAAGGCAAAATGGCTGTCCAGCCCCCAAAGCTGTCTGAGGGAGCATGACCCACCCCCGACTTAAAAAGCTTGAGATCGCCTGATGTAGACAACTGAAGTTCATCATACGATAAATAAATAAATAGCATAGGGACCTGCTTCTAAAATTTTCATCCGAATTCTCAATGAATTGAATGCTTCTGCTCTAGCAAGTCATTTTCACAGGGGTTTTCTGCTTCTATTATTCCATGAGAGGTAAAACAGTTCAGCAACAAAAACATTTTTCTGTACAGAAATGCAAATGCTTCTGTTGACCTGCTCCTGGGAGTTGGCCTCTCCACCTAGGAAAGTGGAACACACCATTAAAACATTTCTTAAATTGGCTTAAATTTTAAAGATATTTTTTAAAAAAACACCTCAGGGTATAGCATAGGCAGTGCAATTGTCAAGCTAATAAGTAATCCCATCTTGAACAACGGTGGTTTGTTCACTTCCTTAAAGCAAATATTCTATCAGACCCACCTGTCTCCACCCGAATCAATTTGGGGAAGAGGGTTATCCTTTTTAAAAAATTAGAAGGCATAAGGTACTGAGCATTGTTTTATTTCAACAGTTAGCTGCTTAATGTTGCTCTTGTTAAAAACATTTTTACCCTGCTTTTCCAGTTCACTCTAGATGTGCTCGAGGCAATGGTTGGCTTATGCATTAATAATAATAATAATAATAATAATAATAATAATAATAATAATAATAATAATAATAATAATAATAATAATAATAAATACTCTATTTGCTCAGTTATTAAATCCCAGCCCAGCTCTGCAGAAGCACTCAGACGTGACCACGACAAAATGCCATGGAAATCCCAGGGCAGATCTGTTAATTAAATTGGTTGTTCAGCAAAGGCCTTAATTAGGCTGTGACAAGCTCCCGGAACAATTGTGACTAGAGTGGAGTCTTCGTCTGTTGTCCTTGTTAACTGCCATTCGCTTTGCAGGGCCAAGGTCTCAAGGGTGCTCTGACCAATGGCTTCACCTCACCAACGGTCACTCGCGTCAGCTGCCAAGTTACGTGTTAAAGGCCACTGTTTCTACTGGCATACGCTGCCCATTCTAGCTGGTTGGGGGTGAGAAGAGCTGGAGTAAAAAATGAATATACAGATTGGTTGCTGTTATGTGCTGCCAATTTATTTCTGACTAATAGTGACCCTATGAATGAGTGATCTTCCAAAATGTCTTCTCCTACAACCCATCACTTCTTACAAACACAAACCTGTGGGTTTCCTTCACAGTCAATCCATCTCACATTTGGTCTCCCTCTTTTCTTGCTGCCTCCCACCTTTCACAGCATTATCGCCTTTTCCAGATAATGTTGCTTTTTCATGATGTGCCCATAGTATTTTTTTAATATATGGTTTGGATATCAACACCAAGAAGACTAAATACCTGTAAGTTAAACACCAGCTCACGGCAAGTTAATGGGAGGAACACAAGAAATTGAAAGAGGGGATAAAATTGTCTCTATTTGGGGAGTATGTTAAATGAAAATTGGGATCCCAAGGTAGAAATTAAAATGCAAATAGAAAAAGCAAGATCCACCTTCATAAAAATGTGACATTTGTTATGCAGTAGAAATTTAATTCTTGCTACAAAGATCCGAATAGTGAGATGTTACATATTCCCAGTGTGCCTGTATGGAGTCGAAGTTTGGACATTGACTAAAGCATCTGTAAAGAGAATCAAAGCTTTTGAAATGTAGATCTACAGACAGCTGCTAAGGATATCATGGGCTGACCATGTGACTAATGTAGAAGTGTTGCGCTGGATGGATAAAGAACAAGAACTGTTTCGGGCCATTAGTCAAGGAAAGCTCTAATACCTTGGCCATATCATGAGGAATAGCATAAGCAGTGGTGGGCATCAGCGGGTTCGCACCAGTTCACCAGAACCAGTAGCAGAATTTCTGGCTGGCCCTGCCCATCCAAGATTTGAAATAAAGTAGTCCTAATTCGGGTGCAACGCAGGGCTTTCTCCCTGGCCGTGCCCACCATACCATGCCCACAGTGTGGTAGTAAATTTTTTTTGGAGCCCACCGCTGAACATAAGGTATAGAATACTCCAACTTGCTCCGCAAGGAAAGATCCCTAGGAAGAGAGGTCCTGGATGTAGACAGACTTCGATCATGGCTGAAGATCCTGAGAGACTAGTGTGTCAGCTCCTTAGAAGAACTGTTTCAAGGAGTTAGAACAGGAAGACTATCGGCATGATGATAGCCAATATCTGGAACAGATGCGGCACATGAAGAAGAAGCAGCCCATAGTATAACAACCTCAACTTTGTCATTGAGCCCTGATTTGCTCCAAGACCCACTTGTTTGTCTTTTGGACAGTCCAGGGTATCTGCAGAGTTCTCCTCCAGCGCCATATTTCAAACAAGTCAATATTTTCTTGCCAGTTTTCTTTACTGTGTATATAAGTGTATGTCTGGCCAGACATCCTGCTACGGTAATGGAGTAGACCATACAGCCAGTGACTCAACACCAAGCGTCTGGTGGCAGTTAACAAGCCTGACTCCCTAAAGGGGCCAATGGCTACAGGCTGATGAGCCCCTTTAGGTGGGGTGATGGTATCTTCAGTGGAAGAAATGCCACTGGAAAACGATCACATTGGGCCCAACGGCAAAATGAGCGGAGGAAGAACTCTGATTCCCAATGGGCATGGAGATGAAAGAGGGCATGCTAGATGGACTTGCTGTGAAGGCACACCTTGTCCATATCCTCAAGGCTGTGGCAGTGCATTGCAGTCCCGGTGTTAAATCCTGCATGTCTCATTTCATGTGTGCCACAGGGGATGGCTCCGTGATCGTAGTTTGTGGGTCACTTCATGGCAAGCTGGGATCCACCTTAAACAAATTCATGCCAGTGACATTTTTCCTGCTTCAGGGGAAAATGCATTCTCAGATACAAGTTGCAGTCGACAATATAAGTGTATAGTCTGAATGACTAATTATAGTGAAGTGGTGGTGAACCTTGGCACTCCAGGTGTTCTTGGACTTCAATCCCAGAAGCCCTGATAAGGAGAAGTGCTGACTTGGGTTTCTGGGAATTGAAGTCCAAGAACACCCGGAGTGCCAAGGTTCGCCACCACTGCTATAGTGTTTACTGTCTTGTATGTACTGTATATGTATACTGTGGATAATCTTTGCTTTGATCTCCAGTGACACATCCTTAATACGTGGTGATCTTTTCTAATTCCTTCATTGTTGATATTGCTGATTCATATAGATTAGAGACATATTAAAATACACATTGAGTCATGGAAGCTTGGAGACATACAGGGTGACCCTGGGCCAGATTTGCTCTCTCAGCCTGACCTACCTCACAGGATTGGTGTAAAAATAAAATAGAGAAGAGAGCTATATAAACCATTTTAAATTCCCCAGGAAAGACAGGAAATAAATGTAAAATAAATACAGGGCACACTTTTGGGGGGGGACTGTGGTGGCTTAGTGGCTAAGATGCTGAACTTGATGACTGCAGGTCTGCAGTTCAAGACTCAAGTGCTGCATGACCAGTGATGGGATGTAACAGGTTCTCACCAGTTCTCCGGAACCGGAAGTAACTTTTCCCAGTGTCCTGGAGAACCGGTTGCAGCGTTTGGGGGGAACCACCTTCGGGGCTTAACTTTTCACTGGTTCCTCCACTGCACATGCGCACCAAGCACTTGGTGTGCATGCACGCCTATAGTGCTTGGCGCGTATCCACGGCCTCCTTGCTGTCCTCACAAGCGGGGAGGAGGAAGAGAAGCTGCTAACCTTAAGCTCCCTATAGCCTGCTCCCCTAGATATCCTAGAGAACTGGTTAGGCAAAGACTTAGTACCTAACTTCTTTAACTGTTGAAAAGTTGAAAATTGCCTAAATGAAGCCATCTTGTGGTGAGTTCATTCTGTAGTTTCTTCCATCTGACCTAGTGTGAGAAAGATTAGCCAGAATAAGCTTTAAGCTTTGGTTTAAAAGCTCTGGTTGATTTGTGTTGTGGGTGGGTGGGTGTATTTTAATGTATTATTTATTTATTTATTTATTTAATTTACAGGTTTGTGTTGTGGGTGTGTGGGTAGGTGGGTTGAGGTGTGTGTGTGCTTATTTTTATTTTATTTTTTATTATTTTTAATTTGTTTTCTTTGGCCCCGCCCACAACATCATGATGTTATGACATTGGCTCCGCCCACACTGTGATGATGTCATGGTGGGGTAGTAAAAATTTTGACATCCCACCACTGTACATGACGGAGTGATCTCCTGTTGTCTCTGCCATCCTAGCAGTTCAAAAGCAAGCAATTGTAAGTAGATAAATAGGTGGGAAGGTAACAGTGTTCCGTGCACTCCATTGTCCAGTCATGCCTACCACACGACCATGGAAACATCTGCAGATGCAGACAGCACTGGATCTTGGGCTGTAAGCAGAGATGAGCACTACACCCTAGAGTTGGACATGACTGCATAAGGGGGGATGTTAAAGGAAACCTGTGGTAAAAATGCTATGTTTAAAGTAGCTTTGTTTGGAAGACTCCCATGAGAAAAGCAAAGGACAGGAGATCTATTTTCCTCATAAATGTGCCATGCAAAGTGGCTGTAACCACCACTTCGCATGCAGGCTTGTGTATGTGTTTTGGGGTTCTTTGATGTTCTCTCTCTACCTTCCCATGGGTCTACCTCGTGGTCTTTGTCCATCTCTTTCCACATATGCCTTGTACAGTCGTATGGAATTCCAAAACATTTTCTCCAAATGGGCGAACTACAGTACAGTATTTGTCTTCACTTTATGTATCTTAAGATTGATTCAAATCAAAATTTCCCTTCTAATCTCATTCCTGATTTTATCCCTTCTAGCCACTCCAGCAGCCTTCCTCAGATTTCCGTTGCGAACAACTTGTGTTTATGTTTTGTTGTAAGTGTCCATGTTTGGCACAGGTAACGTAAGGTGGGAATGAACATGCTTTGTATGAGGATTTCTTTGTGTTGATTGGTATTTCCTTGTGTTGCAAGAGCAGAGCTAACGGTCCCACTGTTTGCCTTACTGTACTCTGTGTTAATCACTTCATCCATTTTGTCATCTTCAGTGAATGTTATTCCTAGGTATTTGAACTCTGCCACTTGTTTTATACCTGTTCCCCCTGTTTCCATACTTAAAGTACCGTATGTTGTTTCCTTCCAATTGCCATTACCTCTGCTTTCTTCTCTTCACCAATTCTCATATTATTTATCTTGCATTCTTGATGTGTTTCAGACAATGCTCTTCCAAAAATGTTGGCTTCAAGTCAGAACTCAAAGAAAAATAATAGCTTCTTTGGGGTCTTCTTCTTCTGTGTCTAGGCCAGAGGTAAAGCTGCCTAACTGAAGGCACCTTTTGGTGAGTTCATTCTACAGTTCCGTTTGCCTGACCTAGTGTGAGAAAGATTACCCGGCAACACAAGGTTACTGTTACCAGGGTATGATCAATTGTGGTTCAAAAGCACCACAATCTTCAAGGAGGCCCTTTCTGGGTACCCATCTTTGGGGTGAGAATTCCTAAAAGCCCTCAGTCATCCAGGCCACATGAGATGTGAGCATCTGGCCCTGACATCCAAAATAAGTAACTTTCCCAATCTATTGTTCAGGTATGATAGTAAAGGTCACCCTTGCTTGAAAGCCAGTCGTGTCCGACTCTAGGGTTCAGTGCTCATCTGTTTATAGCCAAAGAGCCAGTGCTGTCTGCATTTGCAGACGTTTCCATGGACACGTGGCAGGCATGCCTAGATACCAAAGTGCACAGAATGCTGTTTACCTTCCTACTGAAGTGGTACCTATTTATCCCCTTGCAATATCTTGCTTTTGAACTACTAGGTTGACAGGAGCTGGAACAGAGACAGGTGCTCATTCTGTCATGCAGTACTCAGGTTTTGATCTGCTGACCTTCCGCCTCCCAGTCAGCATCTTAAACACTTGAGCCACTGCAGTCACTAGGTATGATAGTGGCTTTGCCCAAATATTGCCACAAGGATGTGTATATTCCATTGTTTCTTCAAATATGATGCAAAAATATCTTCATTCCTCCTCTGTTTCTTTCAATACCCTAATCTCCTTTTCACACAAACACTCACATCCTTTTGACATGAGATATTGTGACAGAAATTGCAATAAAGCCAGACTCACTCCCTTTCCCTCAAGAAAAAGAAAAGAACAGCTTCTCAATTTTTGAAGGACATCTTCCTCTCATTTTTCTTTAAACGTTCACTCAGATAAAACCCATTCAGTCAGATGGAGAAACAGACAGCTAGACAGTATAATGTATTTATGTATATTTATATATGTACACACACATATATACACATACCTCTATATAGATATATTTACACTCTTAAGAAAGAACCCAAAGGCAAACAGCTGTTATCATCTTTATAACCCAAAGATTAAAAAGAGAATAGCAGACCACGAAATGGGCCACAAGTTGAATCAATCAATTTTAAAAACTGATGTTTTGGCTGTACAAAAAGAGAAAAAACTTTTATTTCATTGTATTAAAGGTGATAAACCAGCAAGACAAAGTTGATTGAACAATGCTTGAATGCAAGAAGTGGAAAGAAACCATTCAAAATTGTAGTATTTTTAAATCTGTCAATATGTCCCATTTTTATTGTGTGTGCAATATGAACCCCCCTTATTTATTTATTTATGCAAAATTCAGACATAGTTCAAAGAACCATCAACAGTCAATGCTTGACAATAGATTAAAAGTTTTTATTCAGTACACTTCTGGCTTAAATTCACAGTAAGAGCAGATAGAATGGTTGAAGCTTCTTTTAAAAAATATGTAATTAAGAAGATCAAGGCAGTTTTGTTTCTAAACTGCTGACCCACGGCCAGTCCAGGGTTTTGTCCTGTTTTAAAGATACAACAGTCAGTAAAGTGTGATACATGTAGACTGGCAGTTATTATTGCTGGTAAAACCAACCACCATATTGGGCTTCTCCCTTCAACTAATTTAAAACACTATCCCTTCATGCAATTTATTAATGTGTTCTTCTCATTACAACTCACTTTAGTTTAGCAGAAAATTGCTGGCACAGTATTATCTGAAGGATTAAATTGCAACGAAGTGTAAATTGCATTTTCCCCAAGCCCGAATCTTACAGGAAAAGGTCTCCTTTTTGAAATACCAGTTTCTTGTTGTTCAGTCGCACAGGCGATTCCAACCCTTGACAACCCCATGGACCATTGCTCACCTCTGTCCTCCACCAGTTTCTAGGCTGCTATTATCTGTACTTTTCCTACCACCCACTGGTGTTCTGATTCCACCCAAAACATGGTTTATTTTTAGTGCCGGTATATACTTGGGATAGAGTTTGGTGCTCCCCATTTCAAGTTTCTGTCAGTGAAGAGAGAGCCTACTATTTTATGGCTTCTGGTTTAAGCTCATTCCAAATGAATGTGTTTGCTTGGTGCAGGCCCAACTAGAGACTTCTGTATTTGAAAGCTGCCTTTCTTCTGCTTCTGGTGTAAACATCTGGTTGACAACCGGTGCAGGATATTGTAAATGGTTAATTTAGCCATATCCTCTATCGATGGTTGGGGAAATAAATTTCATAACAATCGTTGTTGCGCTGCATCACTTTGATGAAAATTGGGGGGGGGGGTCCCATTTCTGTGTAGAAGTCACCTCCCCATATCCGTAAGTTCAGTATGCATGGTTTCTGTTATCAGAGGGTCTAAAAATATTCTATAAAAGTCCCAAAATACAGAATACTGTACATATGTATTTCTGTGATGCATTACCAGAGCTTGCCACTAGAGGCCACTATTTGTAATGTAAAATAAAGAATTTGCTGTTATCCACAGTTTCAGGTACATATGGTGGTAAAGCCTTTTGGTGGATTTCTAATGACAAGCTGGCTTTTGTGCATCCGATCTTCCCTTTCTCCAGTTCTGTCAGTCAACATCCAGTGTAACTGGTGGTCCATTATGAAGAAAGAATCCTGGGAATGGAAAGAGGGTGCTAGGGAGGTTTCACTCTTGTCCAAAAACAAGACTTCTGGAAAGGATTCATAGCCACCCAGCGCTATCTGTATATATGCAATTTTTTTGCTACTGAATAGCAATTGGGAGGCAAGAAATTGTGTGCTGGTGAACTGCATCTAACTTCAGAGCTGCTCCTTGTTGACCCCATTCAACCTATTCTAATAAAGACCAGCCATTCCAAAGCCAATATCATAAAGGAGCCTATAAGTGGGACACTTATGGATGTTGGGAAATTAATCTCTTCCCCTGTTCAGCAGAAAGCAGGGTAAGTGATTTTAAAAAAATCTTAACCCACTGTCATGGATTTGACTGCAAAGGGTTTTTCAACTGGTGAGGCAAAGAGTTTTAATTTTTTTATATCTGCCATAGTGCATCAGCGATAGTCTTAAACAGTAAGAAAATTCACTTATCTTGCCCTCTCCCAAGCAGAGAAAGTGATTAATTTGCTAATATGCAGAAACGACTTGCTTACAAGCCAGTTCATGATATTGTCAAATTCAAAGTGATAAACATGATAAACA
This sequence comes from Furcifer pardalis, assembly GCA_030440675.1. NCBI lineage: Eukaryota > Metazoa > Chordata > Lepidosauria > Squamata > Chamaeleonidae > Furcifer > Furcifer pardalis. Next base: position 99,756,148 of record CP126892.1, read on the forward strand.
TCAACTTACCTGGGACTTCATCTAAAATCACAGTGCTTGCTTCCCCAGTAACTGGTATTTTATATCTTAGAACAGTGACAGATATGCAGCACTGAAAGGGTGCGCTGGTGGTGCAGTGGTTAAACAGCTGTACTGCAAACAAAAAGTGTGAGTTCAATCCTGACCAAGGCTCAAAGTTGTCTCAGTCAGTAAAATGAGTACCCAACATGTCGGGGGCAAAATGCTAATTAACTGGCACTAAGCACTACAGAAGTGTCACTGCTTTGCTTTGAAACTCTGGAGTTTCCCTGTGCTGTTTAATCGAAGAAGTCTCTACTTTCTACACTTTGGAGGAATTCACATACCATCTGTGGGGAAGGATTATTATTTTTTAATTCCGGCCCATCTGACACCATGTGGCGAAATAGCCATTTGTCAAATGTGTAACTTGCTCATTGCTAGAACATCAGAGACACGGAGCGTTCCCAACAGTGGCTGGGATTGTGACCAGTGAACTTTGATGGACCAGCTCCAGTGCAGCATCTGTTTACCTGAGAACCTGAGCTTTTGCTTCAAGGAAGAAGAAGCAAAGAGCCTTCACAGATGTCAAGAGGAACAGTTGAAAATGTGTGGGGCAGCCTCTGCCAACTTTTGGGCAAATGCAAGAGGCTGATGAAGAGAAGCTAAGCAGTCCCACCACACAGGTCAATTTGACCCTGCACAGAAGTCAACCAATAAGGCCACCCAAGAACCTCAAGTGCCACGCAACAGACTCCCAACTGCTCCTTATACCACAGTGTTTTGTTTTTAAGTTTCTGACCTGCCCATTCCACAACAGCATAGTAAAAAATACAGATATGGTTCTGAAACCATCCTAGAGAGTTCTCCATCAGTTCTTTGGTCACGTCGGCCAGGAATCGGAAGCAAAGCTTATAAAGTGCTATTTCAAAAGGGGGGAAAACGGTGGGATTTTCTTGGCCTAATTTGTTTTTTGGCTGCTTCAATCAACAACTTAGATGTAAGTAGTGGTTAACTCTCATGAGGGATCGCACCAAGGCATAGGGACCTCTGAAGCAGGAACAAGAGAGTCTAATTCAAGTGAACTTTGTTTGAAGTCACAAGTCAAAGCAACAAACATACTAATGTTTCGAAACAGCCCCAAACCCTCAGGTTTCCCCACAAGACGTATCGACAGGTAGACAAAACACACACCAAAACAAGGACACCATGTTGTAACCTTGGGAAAGTAAACAGTGACCATCACACCATACGAGATCGTTGGGGCGTTGAACAACCCTCTACCATTTTCTCTTCTTACCAGAAACTCAGTTCTAGACAGTAAAGGTCTGCTCTTACTGTAAAACCCTTCTCTGTACACATGGTTGTGTTTTTTTTAATAATCATATATACATATACAGAACAGTTATTTACATCCAAGTACACTTGTCTCTGTATAACTTAGCAGCATATAAGTAAATGATTTGCTTCCTATTTCAGTTAATAAGCACTTTCACGCAGACACATGGCAGTGATTCTCCTCCTACACTGCCCTTTTGTTGTTTTTCAGGACAGCTGACCCTGCTGTTCGGCAGGAGGAGGCAACTGTGTCAGGTTGTAGATTCTGGGCACCATCAAAAAGCAGCAAATTGACCCGCTTGTGTGTGTGTGTCTGTAAGAGTGTCATTGGTAGCATTGACCTCTGTCGGTGTTATGACAAAGGACTGGCCTTGCATCTCTCTTGGATGGCTAAGTACAGGTTAGGAAGATTGACAGGAAAGGAATAAATCTCTTCCCAGGGAGCTATCTAGATGTAGAAAAGAAGCACCATTTTAAGAAAGCATCATATCTAATGCAGGCATTACCCATCTTGCATTCTGAAGCCAAACAATAAATGATGAAAAGATATCAAAGGGCCTCTGCAGCCAATCATCTTCTAGCAGTCAGAGATCCGTGGGAACATCTGTATTTCAACTACTGTATCATGGTTCCTCTTAAATCCTAGACATGTTTGTTTCATGACTGTACCAAGAATTCTTCCCTAAATCCAACTACTATCCAGAGTAGAGCCAATCTATTGTGAGTCAATGCTTACATATGTCCCATTGATTAAGTGTGTCTCTCTGCTTGGACCATCACCTGGATTATGACCCTTCTGTGTTAGAAAACACCCATATTTCACATCTAAAGCCCAAAGAAAATGATGGCCCTTTCATTTGCAGGATCACTAGAATTCATGATCTAGCCTAGGGTAGTGATGTCCAAGCTTGGCACTCCAGGTGTTTTGGGACTGCAATTACCAGAAGCCCAAGTCAGCACTTCTGCTGATCAAGGCTTCTGGGAATTGAAGTCCAAGAACATCTGGAATGTCAAGGTTGGCCACCACTGATCTAGGGTGAGTTCCCATCAAAAGTGACTAGCAGTAGAATCTAGGCAGATAAAATGAGAGGTACCTGTTTATAGAATTTGTGAACAGAATTCAGTCAAAAGATGAAGCAACAACTACTGGGTTAAAATAACTTTTTAAAAGGAACTGGATTAGTGGAACTGAGATTGATTAATTGCAATAGGGATTGGGATCTTTGTATTCAGAGGCAAAGTGCTACTTTAAGGAGGAAGTCATCTTGTAAGTTCACCGGAGGCACCTGGATGGCTTGGGAGAGACAGCACACAAGACTATATAGACCAGAACAGAGAAAGTCCCTTTGAAAATTAATTATTGTCATTATTTTAAGGCTCCCTGAAAATAGTTAGCCACCATTATAGTTTGACTTTTTAAAAGCATTTTCCAGAAGGATAGTTGTCTCATTCTGTTATAGCAAGGTTTCATTTGGCTGAAAACTTATCATGGACTCCTGTCCACTTCGTCAGATGCCATTTCTGCATTGTACAAAAGCATACACCAAATAATACTGGACAGTCTTTAAAGTGCCACAAGAATCTTTGGCGATGTCTTTAGATAAATTCCTTGTTTCCTAGTTTCTTAAAAGAAACCAAAATGTCTTCATTTTTAATTAATAAAAAATACACCTCAAACATTGAAACATTACTGAGTTATAAATAATAAAATAGTATTAGTTTTTCTCCAATCCACTTCATAATCACCTCTACATCATCTAGGTAGCATTTCAGGAATGTAGATTCCTCTTCCATTTCATGAGATCAAGTTCTTGTAACTAAAGAAGTAACATTTATAAGATACTGTTACACTGCAAAAAGAGGGAACTGCTTTCTTGTCAAGTTACAACAGTAGAGTAATGTAGTTATTCCACTATTGTGGGGAAAAGAATCAGTTATGAGTAACCAAGCCATTATTTCTAACTAGTTACTTCCAGGTTCTGGTGTGCACTCTAATCCAACAGGACTCTTAGATCGTGTTAATGGGGTTTCCTTGGTTAGCTGAGAAGCCAAATGGTTACATGAGCATAACATGGAATTAGCTTTGCAGTGCAAATGCCAAAAACCCTGACGCCTGGCTGTGTGTTTCTACAGCAAAAATGTGCTCCACTTCCTCAACACCAATTTGGCAGTACAGTATTTTGTTAATGGAAGAGTGTGCCTCTCATTCCAGTTACCACATTAGTGCTAAAAATCTTCCCAAAATGCAAGCCTAGTCCAAGCTCCACCTTTAGGGTAAGGAATTTGAGTTGCATCCCATGTCTATGACTAATATGTTCTTATCAGAAATGGACAGCATTCCTTTCCTAACCCCGATAAGATAAAGAGGTTCATTCAAGAGTGTAGGAAAAGCAGAGATAACCTCAGACTCAGAAAGTAAAAGTCAGTTGCTCAAAAACTTGGCCACATATATGTATGTGCCCAAATTAATTGGCTTGAACTCAACTGGAAACTACTTCATACATAAACAGTTTCTACAGACAAGCATTTTCCTTGCCAGACCAAAGTAATCTTCTATGGCAGGGGTGCCCAAACTATGGCCCAGGGATTGAATCCGGCCCCTGGTGCCAATTCATCTGGCCCATGAAGCCCTCGTCGCTCCCAGAAGTGGAAGCAAAATGCACCCGTACGGGTGGCCTCCAGACCATAGTGACCAGCCCCTTGAACCACGTGACTGGGGTGATTACCTGGCAATGGCCAATCTCAAAGCAAAAACAAGCTAGTTTGCAACATGAGATGTGAGCCAAGCTCATTGGAGGATAGCCTGACAAATTTTTACCTCTTAATGGAGTTCTATTTTTAATAAGATAGCATCACTTTTAGAAGGGGAGAATGAAATCCTGCTATAGAGTTTTGCTGTGAGCAGAACAGAGTGGTCTGATGATCTGACTTTCCTGGTTGTACTAGCTAATCAAAGCTGGAAATTGCATGTACTGCATATGTATACATGTACAAAAAGATGAAAGATAAAGCCAGGTGTTAATCCCAATTAAACACACAGTAAAGCACATCTAGGTCAGTATGTCACAGTTGGAGTAAAGGGCCTACTTGAATGAAGGGAATATATGGAGGAGTTCACTCACCAAATCCCCACTGATTCAATGAACCTACTTTAGTGTGATTTACTGTGCTAAGCAACAGGATTCTGGGCACTGAATGAATAAAACTTACATAACAGTTGATTACTTCTTCTTTTGTGTTCAGGTCAAACATTAAACTGCCAAAATGAAGCCACCTTCTTGGCTTTGTCATTGACCAAACTTAAATCCTCATCAGTACATGTTTACAGTAGTAATCAGCAGCCCAGCAAATGAGCTGGATTCTATCGACGTAACAAACCCCATTGATTCAGAAGTTTATCCTAATTTGGGTCAAGAAATAGAAAAAGAAAACCTGTGTATGCACAGTTTCTAATTGTAAGGCTATGTTGCTTTTCTCTTCACCTTCATCAACAAATACATCTTGTGGTTGCGTTTTGTTCCTGGCTACATTCAAACAAGGGGGACTGGCCTATTATATGCCAATCATGTTCTCTCTTAGTTAGGCAATATAAAACTGATTTGACAAGCAACCAACAATTTGGTGGATTTTTCCTCCGTAAGAAAATTGTTAAATCAGGTTCTCAAGGGTTGTTTATGCAACTGCTACAGATTTTGGAATATGAAGGACCACATTGCAGAGTCCAGTGTGTGTTCAAGCGGAATGGAAAATAACCCTCACTAATTTCTTCTAATCTAGACTCTACAGGACTTCTAACAACTGCCTTCTCAAACTGAGTTGGCCAATAAGCAGCAGTCTCAGAAATCTGGCTGGGGGATTCTGGGACTTGAAGTCAATCCCATCTGGAAGGGATCTAAATGGAAGGGGCACTCTAGTATAAAATAAGCCAACATGTCCGGATAATTTGGCATCCTTGCACAATGCAGGAATTAACAAACTATCATCTGGACCCACACTATGTGTATTCACTAGGGACTAAGGTAGAATATATGATCCCAAATGTGTCTGGAAGAAAAATTGTGTCAAAACAAATAAGACCTGTTTTGGAATAAATAGATTTAGAGTAGGACTGAACATGGCACTCACAAAAGTTGTTAGAGGAAAGCAGATCTGTGATTTTAGACCAGGGATTCTCAACCTGTGGGCTGGATATGGCCTGTGGCACAATTTCATGTGGCCTCCCAATGCCTCCACCACACCAGGAAGTGCCATGTGGTAGAGGAAGGGCAAAATGGCCATCCAGCCCCTGAAGCTGTCCAAGGGAGCGTGACCTGGCCTCCGGCTTAAAAAGGTTGGAAACTCCTGTTTTAGACTAAATACTCAGAATTCTTTAGGCAGCATAGGAAATTCTGAGTTGTGGTCCAAAGACATGAACATCCCCCCCTTACAACTCAATATTAGGGCACAAATGCAGGTTGCCCCCCATATCAAAGGGCTCAAGATTTGTGGTTTCAGTTACCTGTGGGTCTAAAAATATTCAGTAACAATCCAGAATCGTGTACTTCTATGGCACATTACTAGAGCTGACCACTAGAGGCCATTGTCTCCAATGTAGAATATAAGGTTCACTATTATCCACGGTTTTGGGTGTCCCATGGCAAGTCTCGGAATTTATCCCCCATGGATATGGGAATGGGAGAGGGGGCAACTTGTACATTTTTGTAGATAGGTTTCAGAAGAATCATTAGGGCATACCTGCATTCTGTGTGTGTATTGCTTTTTCAGTGTTTCAACTGTCACAGCTTCTCCCATGGATCAATATTTCTTCAGGTACGGAGGACTCTCTGGTGAGGGTCCCTCCCATCATCATTACCCATTGATGCATAAGAGAAAGGCATCAAGGATCTCCTTGGGAAAAGGATCCTTAAACCAAGAGGGATTTGTGAGTTGTGGGGCAAATGTGTTAGTCTGTTGCAGCTAAAACAAGAACCTCATGGCACCTTAAAGCATGGGTTCTCAACCTTTTTAAGCTGTAGGCCGGACCACGCCCCCTCAGACAGTTGAGTGGGCCAGACTGAGCATTTTATGGTAGCACCATAAATGCTGCTGTAAAATGCATTTGCAGCTGTCATAAATGTGTTTACGACACCCACGGGTGGATTTACGGCTGTCATAAATGTGTCCACTTCTGCTTCTGATGGTGGCATGGGACACATGAAATGGTGCCATGGGCCGCGTTTGGCCCACAGACCATAGGTTGAGGACCCTTGCTTTAAAGGCTAACACTACATTTTACTGACATAAGCTTTTGCAGCTACCAGGCCTTTACCATGGTGGGAACTTCTATATTTCTATGACATTTCATATCCCACCTCCTAGGTGTGACCGCGCACTAAAGCTATGGCCTCTGCTTCCAAAGGAACAGGCTGGACTATCCAGTGGCTTTAGGCCAATGATGCTTGTTGGCCTTCCAAGTGACCCAAGACTCTTTACTATCCAACTAGACCAGAGTTCCCCAGCCTTTGGTTTTTGGACTTCAGTTCCTAGAAGCCCAAGTCAATTCCCCAAAGCACTGATCAGCCAACGTACTGACTTTGGCTTCTGGAAATTGAAGTCCTCCTGTGGGGCGTGGGCCCCATGTTGGGAACCACTGAGCTAGACTGTATTGTGAACCATAGCGTGCATGTAACAGGATTGCAAGAGTTTAAACGTAACTGATTCTTCTGGCTAAAAACACCCTTGCAAAAGAGGCTCGTTACTTGTCGTGGTGCTTTGCTTAGTTTTGTTTCTTTGTGTGAATTTGACTGAGATATGGAAATTTTTTAATTACTGCTTGATATTGATGTTTATTGAATTTTTTTGTTACTGTTTATTGAATTACTTTTACTGTAATGATGTTTATGTGCTGATGTTCTGTGATACTGATATTGACTATTTATTGACTATTTTCATTTGATATTGACTATTGATTTATTGATATGTTGTGACTGTAACTATACATGTGTGTAAACCGCCCTGAGTTGGCTCTGCCAAGTAGGGCGGTATAGAAATTCAATAATAATAATAATAATAATAATAATAATAATAATAATAATAATAATAATAATAATAATAATAATAATAATAATAATAATAATAATAATAATAATAATAATAATAAAGCTTTTGTTGTGGCTTTTCCCTTCAAAACTGACTGCCTTTAGAGAACATTAAAGAAGCGATGAAATGAGCAATTGTGGGCAGCAGAATGCATAGAGATGGTGCCTTTGTCAATGGGACTAGTGAAAATAAAAATCTTCAAAAAATACAGGGGGGGGGGGAATCTACACTCACACACAAAAATCCATGTCAGGTCCCCCATATAACTAAAAAATCACACTCATGGATAATTTTTTCTTTTAGTAACCTGCAGCACACACCAGAGTGTGTTGGAGATGCCCACTGCTCATCATATAGAAGTCTCCTAAAGAAGATCACCAGCCAAAGTCCATGCACAGTAATTAGGAGGGGGGAAATTAAACATACTTTGAATGACAGAGTCTTTTCTTTAGATCTCTGTGGACTCTATCCTTTCCAACCTGGACGGAGTCCATGCCTTCTTCTCATCGCTGTGTGGTGGGCTGGTGGTTTGGCTGCTCATTTCATTCACTTTGTGCTCCAGGATCTGGTTCTTCTGGTACATTTCCACATAGTTCAGCTGCAGCTGCTTCTGGTATTTGATGACCTTCTCCTTCTCCTCCTGCCACGTGTGCCGTTCCTCCTCAAAGTCTGTAATTTGCTGCTCCCGCTGCTGACGCTCTTCCTTCAGCTCCACCTGGAGCCTTTCCACCTCTTTCTTCAGGGCATTGAGGCTCTCCTCGTTCTGCCGTTTCATCTTGGCCTCATCGCTTTCACAAGCCAAGGGGTCTCTGGCAATCTTCTCCGTGGCCTCGTTGCCGAGATGGTTCTGGTGACCCCCCAAACTTGCCAAGGTTTGCTTTAGGTTAGAGACCTCCAGCTCACACTGGGTGAGTTTCTCCCTCAACATCTGCACCTCACTCATCTTCCGCTGGAGTTCGTTCTCACAGATCTCTAAACTGACACTTTTGCTGCTGTAGGAGTCCTTCAGGGTCAGGAGCTGGTCTTCTTTATCCCGGATGAAGTTCTTGCCCTCCTTGAGTTGGGTTCGCAACCCAACAATCTCGTTTAGCTTCTGGGAGACGTCAGCTTGGGAGTCCTTCAGTTGCTGCTTCAACAGAGAGATCTCACCTGCTTTTTGGCACACCTGGAAGAAAAACCATGAGAGATCAACTCAAGCAACCTTTGCTCTAGAACAGCTTCTGACTCAGATCATACCTCAAGGCATAGTAGACACATGTCCACCTTTCCTTTATTCATATCTAAATAAAAACCAAATATTACAAAAAAGGCACTTTATCATACATATCTAAACACTTAATAATACATCTACAGGGTAGCCTGTAAGTCCCTATCTGGCCACAAAGAGAGTAGGGTTCTGCTGGGAGAGGGAGGGAGTGCTCCCATTGGGCTGCCGGGCAGAGGGGCCGGGTGTGTGCGCATGGAGAGGCCGGGTAGGGACTTATGGGTCACCTGTACAACGTGCACCCTCCACCATGGGATCTTTACCTGTAAAGGTAAAGGTCACCCTTGCTTGAAAGCCAGTCATGTCTGACTCTAGTGGGTGGTGCTCATCTACGTTTACAGCCAAAGAACCTGGGCTATCTTCATCTGCAGACATTTCTGTGGTCACGTGGCAGGCATGACTAGACACGGAATGCTATTCGCCTTTCCAGCTGAAGTGGTGAATATTTATCTACTTGCAATTTTTCACTTTCAAACTGCTAGGTTGGCAGGAGCTGGGACAGATAATGGGAACTCACTCTGTTGTGTAGCACTCAGATCTCGAATTGCTGACCTTTGAGTCATCAAGTTCAGTGTCTTAATCACTAAGCCACCACAGTCCCTTCTCACCTCACTAAAAGAGTATACAAATTCATGCCTTTCCCACACTAAGATTTCAATGTAAACCATCTTAGAAAAAAGTAAGATGGCTGAGTTTGTATTAAGAGATGTAAATATTTGCTTTTTTTCTTATGCAAGGAAACCAAAAAACAAGAACAAAACTGGCAGGGCTCCCCCCCCCCCTTTCCCCCTTTCTGCCCTTGCTTTGTAAGGCAGTGAGATATTTTCTGTCACTATCACTGAGTGTTCTCACACTTAAGGAAACAGTCTGGCACAATTTTATAAATTACAACAGCCCGCTGCCTTAAAAATTAGAAAACACCATTGGCAGGGATTTTAAAGACAGTGAGAGGCCCAGGGCAGAATATTGATCTGAGACTCCTTCCCTCTGCCTCCTTCTTACAGCATTTAAGAGTCAGTTGTCATTTCTTCTGTAAGCCAGCATTTCCCAAACTATGTTCTGAGGAACACTGGTGGACTTCAATTCCCAGAAGCCTAATTCAGTACAGTGCTTCAGGGAATTGACTTAGGCTTCTGGGAATTGAAGTCCAAGAAAACCAAAGATTGGGAAACACTGGGTATCTTAACCTTGGCTTTCCAGATGTTCTTGGAGTTCAATTCCCAGAAGCCCTGATCACTAGGATTGCTGACTTGGGTTTCTGGAAATTGAAGTCCAAGAACACCTAGAGAGCCAAGTTTGAAGAGCCCTGGGCCCAAGAAACAAGCAAGTATGAAAGAGATACTTTAAAAAAAGGGAGGGGGCACATAAATCTGAGACGATAAGACAACACACCCGATGAAAAACTGCATTCAGAATGTTCTAAAAGTACTTATCTTCTTTTCTTGTCAGCCAAATTTAGAAACAAGATTATCATATTTCTCTTAGAATATCATATTCTGTGGTTAGATCAGATAATTGACCAGTTTTATCCATATTATTGCAGAAGGTCACTTATTTTGAGCATAAACAAAGGTAAAAGGGTTGAATGTAATGCACCTTTGCTGGAATGCTAAGTACAAGCATGTGTGCATGCACATGTGCTCACGCTCATGCTCACGCACGTGCACACATGCACACACACATGTAAGCAGCCGTTTCCTTGGAGGTAGGTAAAGCTGAGATGGTACAAGATGACCTTACTGTGAGTTTTATGCCCAAATGCAGATTTGAACTCAGCTCTCTGAAATCTAAGCCCAATAGTGTATTGATCTAAACAGCTGGAAATGGAAGGAAGACATGGGCTAGGTGCAAGCCTCACTAAAGCCTCTTATAGTTTTTAAGATGGGGACCAATGTGGCTTGCCAGATGTTTTAATAAGCCTACAGCTCTTATCAGCCTTAAACATCATGACTAATGGCAAGAAATACTGAGATTGTAAAACAAAAACATCTGGAGGGTCAAAGCAGTCTTTGCTATTTGCTGCTGACAAGTCATTTCCAGATCATCACAGCCCTATGAATTAGATACCTCCAATAGGCCCAGTTATTACCTTTGCCTCAAGGCCACAGCTTCCTTTACTGAGGGACACTGACCCATATGGTTTGTGTGTCATCAGCCAACAGTAACTGACCAAGCAAGATGCAGTTCAACAACATCTACTGGCTGCTCTTGGTCTGAATAGAAGAGGACTCATCCAACACTTCTTCAGTCCAGTACCTCCCTACTAGGACCATGGGCCACCCTTCCCACAAAATATGAAGAACCGCATGTTCCTCATCTTTGCCTTGCATGATTATTACTGAAGTTTGTAACCCACCTCCCATTTGGTCTCCTCAATCTTGGGAAGGAACTCGGCCTGCTCTTTCTTGAAAGCCACAAATTTCTTTTCCAGCTCTTCTCGCTGCTGAAGGAGTTGTCCTACATCATCCTGGAGCTTCTTCTTCTCCTGCTGGAGCTTAAAGATCTGTAGCTGCAGAGCTTGTTGGGTCCTCTGAGCTTTCTTGGAGACCTGTTGCAGTTTATTGGCATAATTTTGCCGGAGATCGTCCATCTCACGTTCCCAGATCTTTTGCTTCTCCTCAAAGACCTGGTAAATGGCTGCCTCACTCTTATCCAGGTTTCTCCTCATCTGGAGGACCTCCTGCTCCTTCTCCCACAGCCTGTCTTCCAAGTCTTGGATGATGTCGTCCGTGGAAGGAGAGTGGAAAGGCATGGTTTCGTTGAGTTGGTTGAGCCTGCTAAATGAAGACGTGCTCTTACTGGAAGATCGACCGCTGTCTGAGGTAGATATCCCATTGTATCCCACAATGTTCTTTTCTGCGTAGGTCGTCCCAATGCGGTTTATGTGGCTGGTCGATGCACTCATTGGGCCGACGTGCTGGCTATAGCCTGTGCCATAGGTGGGCAAGCTTGTCAAAGAGTTACGGCCGGAATCTGAGAGTCCACCTGCCTGGTTGGTAGTCCTGTGAAGGCTAGGCTTCTCGAGGCCACTTTTAACAGTGGAAGGGCTATTGCTGTTGGTGTGGTTTGCGGTCTTTCGATTCTCCGAAATTCCATTGCTCTGCGGCGGGCACAGATTCTGCATGGAATGGAAGTTCTTAGGAACAACTGGTTTAAAGGCTGAAGGTCTAACTAAGGGCTCGTTGCTCTGCAAAGGAAATTAAAAGACATGTCAGACAGCAAATTAAACATAGAGGCAAGTTAAACAAGTAACCTTTCTGAGCATGCAAAACTACTTTCTGTTTGAGATTTTGTATAGCTGGGTACTGGATGTTGGACTCTTGGAAAGAAAGAAATCTCTCTCAGTCTGAAAGTCAGAACCAATTTCACAGACGTTTTCAAAGGTGAATAATCTTGGCATGATGGCTGTACATATATTTTAACGGAAAGCTCTTGCTGCCAATAACCAAGCTTTAAGACCTGTATTTCAGCCTTAGACAATTAAGGCAAAAATTGCAATAAAAACTGGGAATTCACCAAATGTTAATATCATGGCAAGTGAGTGTAGGTCACTCTGGCTCGAAAGCCAGTCATATCAGACTCCAGGGTTCAGCGCTCATCTCTGTTTATAGCCAAAGAGCCAGCGCTCTGTGTCTGCAGGCGTTTCCATGGATAAGTGGCAGGCATAACTAGACATGGAACGCTGTTTACCTATCCTACCAAAGTGGTACCTATTTATCTACTTGCAATGTCTTGCTTTCAAACCCCTAGATTGACAGGAGCTGGGACAGAGATGGGAGCTCACGCTGTCATGCAGCACTCGGGTCTCCAACTGCTGACCTGCCAACCTTCCAGTCATCAAGTTCAGCGTCTTAACCTCTAAACCACCGCAGCCCTTACAAATGAGTATAGTGAACTGAAAAACCCAAGAGATCAACTTGGGGATCTCAGTAGCGCCGGTTTTAGCTCCAGGATCTGTAGTTGTGGACTGTAAGAAACAGTTTGCATGGATCGGACACAGACCTGTCATTTGTCTCCAGTCTCAGAATGTTCCCTGGGTTCCATTTTAATCCTGTGGCTAATGAAGAGCAATTCCACTTGACAGGAGTTGGTATGACACCCAACGGCTGATGTTGGCTGGAGCCTAAAGAAAACTGTAGATCTACTGAGGGAAAGGTGAAGAGAGGATTCCTAATTTGAGTTTAGAGGCTGGTAGGGACAAAAAGTGGCTAAATGCTTCAGGATAGCAGATGTAATCTTGAAAATACTGCAGAATTCAATGGGTGATGTTTGGAGAGTAGTTCTACATAGGGCTTGCTTTCCATGGTGCCTATTTGCAGATGACAGCAAAAACCATCGTAATTTAGACTCTCTCCATATACAAATTAACTCTGGTGTTACAGCAGACACCCCCAAGTTTGAACCCAAATTGGCCCCAGTCTTGTAAAAAGTAGAGAATGGAAGACCAATTTCCAATGTATGAGAAGATCCTGCTGGATCCAAACAAGGGCTTATCTAATCCTTTGTCAGGGAGCCTACAAATGGCATGGAAACCAAAATGCTTAGTTTCTTAGTGTTGGAGATACAGCAGAGTTTATCTAATCTAACCCTAAGCAAGAGAATCACCCTTGACATTCTCTGAATGGATATGAGCCTTAAGTCCCCTGACTCAGATCCAGGAAGAGCTTTATGGCAAGAACAAACACTCTTGAGCAGGTGTTCTCAATGTTTTCAGGTCGCAGGCCTGGCCACACATCTGGACAGCTGATTGGGCCAGTCACATGGTTCCTCCCACCAGAAGCAAAACATGGCTGCACATGCGCAGAACACGTTTACGGCAGCGTTCTGAGCATGTGTGGGCACGTTTTACTTCTGCTTCTAGGAGTGGCGTGGGCGGGATGAATTGACATCGAGGTCCAGGGCTGGCCTGTGGGCCGTAGGTTGTGAATGCCTGCTCTTGAGGGTACACAAGATCAAAACCAAATTAGAAAAAGGAGGACGGAGTTCACTGGACAAAGAACAACATTAAAGGAAGAGGATTTTGCTGAGGAACTCAACCTCTCCTAAGTCACTAGGAGGACTCTGAATAAGCTGAGGGTTGGAGTCCCTGAATGCAAGAACAACAGGCTCAAGTGGCGGCTGCTGGTGGAGAACAACTCATGGTGTGAATGTGGAGAGATCCAGAATCCACTGGATCATTTACTGGTCTGCCGATTACTGCCAGAAACATGCATCGATGAGGACTTAAATTTGTCCAGTGACAAAGCCAAAAAAGTGGCTTCATTATGGCATTCTGGGGTTTGAATGGGACACAAAAGAAGAAGAAATCTAATACTCACAAGGTGCATGATCTTGCCACTACAACATGGACAAGGTACAGCTATGCACCCTCTGTTTAAATGTTCGGCAGGTGGTCACCACCTGAGAGATCTATTCTGCTGTCAAACAGGGCTTAGTGTTTGATGTTTCTTCTAACATTTATAAAAAAACCCTACTGCCCTACAGTTTCTGCCTATATGAATTCCTTTAATGCTCATTTTGAAGTTACTTAAGGTTGTTGTCAACATGTCTCGTGGTGGAGAGTTCCACAGGCTAACTATGCATGAACAAACAGGGGTCGGGGTTTAATATTTCCATTACACCCCCTATCCTCAGCTTGTTTCTGCTTAGCTGAATCCCCGTAGCAGAAAAAACCTTGGCAGGCAAAAACAAACAAACAAACAAACAAAACCATCTGAGAATGTACAGCAGAGGTTGGGTGTGAGAGTAAATAGGCTACAATAAGTTAAAAGAATGAGTTTGAGAAAGATTGTCATCTGCCAACCTTGGGTTTAAGATCCTTGAAGGAGACCATCCTCTTTCCTGTCTCCCTTATATCCACACCTGGTGATCACATGAGTATTAAGTATTCTAGTGCAACTCCAGCATGCAGTAACCAGAGAGACAGGAAAGAATAGCCTGACCTAAAGGAAGTTGTTTTGCATTGTTTGCCTCTAATAACAATTAGAAAGGTTATTTCCTGCCTCAGAGATCACCTGACCCTATTTGCATGTGTTAAGGCTTTTGCTTTGCTCTGGCCTTCTCTCTTTTGGTTTCCACCTTCAAAGAAGAAAGATGTCCTTTTGAGGTCCTCCATCTTCCAGGCCACATGGTTGGAAGGAAGACTTTGCTTCTTTCTAAACCAACTTCCATCAAGATTCCTGAGCACATATAACTTTTGACCTCATTTTGTGAGTAAATGCTAGTTTTCTTTCTTTTGAATATCTAGCCCAAGTGTGTTTATCAGCTGGGCTAAAAATGGTTGAACAGGGAGACTTGCATTTGAACATAAAATTGCCTAAAACCTGACCCACTTTGCTGTGCTGCTTCTACGAATAATTTAACAATGAGTAAGGGTCATCTTGGTGGCTGTCCCACACCAGTGATGCTTCCTCTCCAACAGAGGTGGACCACTGTCATTTGAGAAGACAGGCAGAACCTCACCTGGTCTAGCTTCCCAGAGATGGGCAATATCTTTGGTGGATTACTGGGTTCCCTGTACTGGGGAGGAGGAGGGATATTCTTTTCATTATTGGCTGCCACATTCCCACAGAGGTCCGCCTTCACTTTCTCGCTCTTCCGCAGGTCCCCGTTGATGAATATAGAGTTGGCGATCTTTTCCGACTTGTAGGTCTTCTCCTCTCCAGAATAGCGGTTGGAGATTTCCCGCATCGAGTAGCTATTCCGGGACCCGTCAACCTGCCGGCTGCTGTTCTGAGTTCTAGTGCCCACGCTTTTCATGGCAAACTCTTGTTCGCTGGCAACGCCGCTCCCGACGCTTCCCATGTTGCCTTGGGAGGCAGGTTCGGAGAGCCTTGGGTCAAAGGGGCGGAACGCCTCCGGACTGTGATAGCTTGGGTCACTAAGGACAGAGAGAGTCTCTAATTTGGCCATGGCAAGACAGAGAAGTTGAGGGAGAAGTCAGTGGCACTGGAAGAGAGGAAAGGCAAAGAAAGAAGCATTAAGATGAGGCGATGGGTTCCTGATCCTTCACATTAAAGCCTTTGGGATAGAGAGGTTGAAAAATCAGCTAGCAAACTAAATACAGACGGAAGAGTATTTCTGAAAAAAATGTGGACGAGGCTTAACTGTACAATCTGGGAGGTGTCAGTTAGGAAAGCTACATATTCCAGGATGCCATCTAGAACCTAAATAATTTTTTTATCCCCAAATTAATTAGAATCAATGGGAACGTGGTAAATCAACACATATGTATGTATTTTTTTAATAGTAGCCATGCTAGTCTGTGTTTCAAGCATATCAGAGAATAAACAAAACAAAAAACTTTGTAGCACTTTGAAGACTAACTGTTATATGTTAATGTTAGCTTTCATGGATCAAGTCCAGAAGTGGACTGGATCCACAAAAGCTAAAATTAAAATATAACAGTTAGTCTTCAAAGTACTACAATGTTTCTGATTTGTTTATTTTCTGATATACACATATATGTAGACTCAGTGGGTCTACTCCAGTGGTTCCCAACAAGGGGTACACAGTCCACTAGTGGACTTCAATTCCCAGAAGCCTCAGTCAGTACATTGGATGATCAGTGCTTTGGGGAAATGACTTGGGCTTCTAGGAATTGAAGTCCAAAAACCAGCATTTGGGAAACACTGGTCTACTCTATTTGGGACTAACAAACGGACTTAGCTGTAGGTGTCTTGAGGTAAATGAAACAGAACAAAAGTCATATTTAGCTATTGTGGCACATCTGAATCCAAACAAATTTAATGCTGTTGTGTAGTTTCACAGGGAACAAGTAACCATGGTTCAGTGGTTAAGAAGCTAGTCTTGTTAGCTGGAAGGCTGGCAAGTTGGCAGTTCAAGACCTGGGTACTGCATGACGGATTGAGTGCATGTCTCTGTCCCGGCTCTTGGGGACATGAAAGGAGCCTCATTTGGGCATTCCCTGAGCTGAGTTTCTTCCACAAAAATCCTTTCAACCCAGAATAATTTCTAAAACAAAATTATTATTATTACCATGTGAAAATTGCAGTCTTCTTCCCTCATTTTCTGGGATTTTTCCATGCACAAAATGATTTAAAATAGCTCCACACCCAGAGACAGGGCAACTCACTAAATTCTAGAAGGAGCAAATAAGGGCATGGAGACCATGTGAAGGAATGGGTGCCTCCTCTATATTGCAACTCTTCTCTACTGGTTCAAGATGGTCACTGTCCTTCCTGAAAGGATGCCCGTTATGTCTTTCATTCTCTCCTTGCACAAAATAGGATAGTAGTTTTATTTACTTGAAGGAGCCGGTTGCAGGTATAAAGTGCAGACTGCGAGAGAACACCTCCTCCTCCTAGGCTCCCAAACGCTCCCTGTTCATTCAGGGGCCTGGAAACTGGAGCTAAAAATGGAATGGAAGAAGACAAAAACAGGTGAGAACAAGACCTCACATTGGGAAGCTACTTTTCAATGACACACATCTATACAGAGGGTGCTGAAAACATGTACTGTACACACATTTTAAGAGATGTTATTTATGTCTTGGGGACTGCAGTGGCTTAGTGGTTAAAATGCTGAACTTGATGACTGGAAAGTCGGCAGGTCAGCAGCTCAAGACCTCAGTGCTGTACAATGGAGTGATCTCCCGTCTCTGTCCCAGCTCCTGCAAACCTAGCAGTTCGAAAGCAAGAAATTGCAAATAGATAAATAGGTACCACTTCAGTGGGAAGGTAAAGAGCATTCCGTGCACTCTGGTGTCTAGTCATCTCTGCCAGATGTCCACAGAAACATCTGCAGACACAGACAGTGCTGGCTCTTTGGGTATAAACAGAGATGAACACTGAACCCTAGCCTAGAGTTGGATATGATTGGCTTTCAAAGGCAACCTTTACCTGTACCTTACCTATCTATGCCTTACTTGTCAACGTTGAATTGAATTAGGTTAGCAATGTGCAGTAGGATAGTCACTCAAAAAGAATGAATGCTAGCATCACCATGGGACGGGCAGAGCAGTAAAAGAAAATTGCAAGATGCATAGTTCTTCTTCGAGGAGTGCAAGATCACTTTGAAGTGGCATTTGAAAACTGGCCCTTGGAAATGCTGGCCGCAGATACTGGAGGTTGTATTGCCCCCCCCCCGCCTTTCACCCCATTTGATCCTGCTGTATTGTCATTCTTCCTAAAGTTTGGCTAAGAAGAAGGGACAGTAATGGGTATGGAAATGCCTGCCAAATGCCTGCCAAGAGAACGGGCAGCTAGTGAATAGGTTTGTTATGCTAGCTAACAATAGCCTGGCATTTTCCCCAGACATTACTTAAGAGGGTCAGGTGGCCTGACGTTATTTATCATAAAGCCATATTTTACAAAGGGATAGTTAGGTAAGCCTCGTAAAGGGAGGGGCACGTGATGCTCCCATAGAAATCTACTGAAAAACTCAGGCATGGCAGTGACAGAATTTTTGCTGGCCCTTGTTTCTGTTCAATTTGACTGTCACCATTATACTTACTTGTTAATTATTATTTCTAATGCTTTTGCTTTGTTTGTGCATCACTGAGTGTTCAGCAGGTGGATGTTACTTTCATTACAGGAACAGGCCAGAATAGTAGGTATACTAGAGAGGTCGTGTGTAAATCGATCCAACAAACAAGCAAATAAAATAAATCATAGGACCATGAGCACCTCTTAAGAATCCAAAATTGTATAAGTAGAAAATTCTGGGGGAAATGTGGAGCCTCGTTGACCAATATGCTGTAGAGGCAGGGACAGGAGGTACACAGCATGAGAAGGAACCTCTACTATTACTAGGACAGACAACCAAAAAAGTTATAGAACCTTCTCCGTGGTGGCACCCTCAATATGGAATAAGATTCCATGGGAAGTCTGTGAAACCTGGTCTCTCTTTCTTCTTCTGCCGAATCTGAAACTAGGCAATCCACATGGTGATCAGCCACGAAGACTGTCCTGAGAATAAAATGCAGTGGCCTTTCCTCTGCCTTCTGCATTGCAGCCTGACCCCCGTACCACTACTTCAGTACCACAAGTCACTTTCTGGTCCTGAGCACTTTTGACACACAAAGTTCTCATCAGCCCTGCCGAGGCCAGTATTGATGAAGCTGCTGCCCTCCATCCAGATGGATTCAAGTGGGAGTTTATCCATTTAGGGGCCATTGTCCTTCCCTGTGGATTTTGCTACCCCAGGCTGTTTGTCCTCAGGGTTGTCAGGTTAGTTAACCACCATTTGACACTCAACATTGAGTTGCGGGCAGTATGGTCTGCTTTATTACCATAGCAGGAGAACCTGGCCAGACTGGTGGTCTCTCCTTGCCTTTAGATAACAATTTAAAACTTAATCTGTACATGAGTCAAGAAGCAACAGTTAGGACAGAATACGCAAGGACAGAGTGGTTTGGAATAGGAAAAGGAGTAAGACAAGACTGCATTTTGTCACCCTGCTTATTCAACTTATACACAGAACACATAATGTGTAGTGCAGGGTTGGAGGAATCACAAGCTGGGATCAAAATTGCTGGGAGAAACATCAACAACTTGAGACACACAGATGATATCATCCTAATGGCAGAAAGTGAGGAAGACCTAAAGAAGCTTCTGCTTAGGTTGAAAGAAGAGAGTGCAAAAGCTGGCTTGAGACTCAACATCAAGAAAACAGCAACAGGCCCTAGCAGTCCCTGGTGAATAGATGGGGAAGAAGTAGAAGCAGTGACAGATTTTACTTTCTTAGGATCAAAGCTCACTGCAGATGGTGACTGCAGCAATGAAATAAAAAGGCGACTGATGCTTGGGAGGCAAGCTATGAGAAACCTGGGGAACATGGTGAAAAGTAGAGACATCACCTTGCAAACAAAAATTCGCATAGTCAATGCAATGGTGTTCCCTGTGGCAATGTATGGTTGTGAGAGCTGGACCATTAAGAAAGCTGAGCACAGAAGAATAGATGCCTTTGAGATGTGGTGTTGGAGGAGAGTTTTGAGAGTCCCCTGGACAGCGAGAACAAATAGCTCAAATAGGTCAATGTTAGAAGAAATCAACCCTGACGGCTCCTTAGAAGGTCAAATAGTAAAGATGAAGCTAAAGTACTTTGGACATCAAATGAGAGGATTCACTTGAGAAAGCCTTGATGCTGGGATAGATGGAGGGCAAAAGAAGAAGGGGGCAGCCAAAAATGAGATGGCTAGATGGTATTGTAGACGCAATGGGCACAGAGCTGGGCAGGTTGAGGGGGATGATGGAGGACAGAGGTGCCTGGCGGACAGTGGTCCATGGGGTCGCAAAGGGTTGGAATCGACTGTGGGACTGAACAACAACAAAAGAGAAATAACTATTCTTATGCTCCTTGAGCTATAGTCTGTCATCTGAGGCATTATTGATTGATTGATTGATTGATTTGATTTGATTTCTTTAATGCCCACTTGGGTGTTATCCCACTCTGGGCAGTGAACAAACAGAAAATAAATAACAATACCCACAACAAATCAAACCCCACCACCAACAAATACAGTACATCATAAACTAAACTAAGATAAAATAAAAATAATTGGGGAAAGATAAAAGAATTAGCCTGGAAATATCCAGGGAAGTGATTGTCTGGTTTTCCTAAGTAATGGGAGATGACTCTTCACTTTCTAAGGTATGCACCGAAAAGTGCTGAAATAGTCTACTACATGATTCTTTTGACAGATTACAAGAACCCATGTTTTGCTTTTCATTTGTTTCACAAGAAGCCATCAGATTACAGTTCTGTACAGTATTAGGACTCCAAATTAGAGACAGCATTTTACAACCCCAATGGAACAGATAGGAGTGACATTTCCTAACAGCTCTGCAGACTGGAAGCCTGATTTCCTCTTCAGTTACTGCAAGAGAGAAGTTTTCCATACCTATTACTAACCCCGTCAGGAATGCGTTTGTTTTGTTTGGCTGAACACTGGCAGAATCTAATCTACAAAACACAACTAAGCTGACAGTCAATATTTAACCAGCTCCTCCCTCCACTGCTCTAAAAGTATTTCGTTTCTGCAAGTGAAAAGCATGTACTAAGAGCTTTCACACAACTACAAAACAGAAGACAAAGGGACCTTTTCCATCACTGATGCAGATCTAGTTTTATATTTCTGGGGAGCTCAACTGGAGTTGTTTCTTTGTTAATCCCACCCCACCCACAATTTCTAAAGAGACTCATAGAATAATTGAGTTGGAAACGTCCTGCACACTCGGATGATAAAGAACAGATCCTACCTCTTCTCTGTACAACAGTTTTTCAAGTTTTTAAAAAGCGCTATCATATCTCAGTCTTCCTTTTTCAAGGCTAAGCTTGCCCAGTTCTTTCAGGCTTTCCTCCTAGAGCAGTGGTTCCCAACAGGGGGTACACAGCCCACAAGTGGACTCCAATTCCCAGAAACCTAAGTCAGTACATTGGCTGATCAGTGCTTTGGGGAAATGATTTAGGTTTCTGGGAATTGAAGTCCACAAACCAGCATTTTGGAACCACTGTAGAGGGTTTGGTTCTTAGCTCCTGATCAACCTTATTGGCTTCCTTCTTAAAGTGTGGTGTCCAAAAGTGTATATAATATTCTAGATGTGGTCTAACTGGCACCAAGTAGAAGGATCTAGTACCGTGATGGTGAACCATGGTACTCTAGATGTTCTTGGACTTCAATTTCCAGGTGCCCAAGTACCCTGTGAATCCACATGAATTGATTAACTGCAATTCATCTGGCCTGTGTGGACCCTCAATGCTCCCGGAAGTGGAAGTGAAACATGCTGGGATGGGCAGTAAACCCATTCATGTAGATTCACAGGAAGGTTCGCCATCACGGATCTAGTACCTCACTGGTTTTGTAGTGGCAGACAGAAAGAGCCTCCTCGAAGAGTGTGGTATTTTTGAACCACAATCAGCTGTACACTGGTAATGGCAAGCTTGTGTTGCCACCTAATCTTACTCACACTTGGTCAGGTGAAATGAATTGCAGAATGAATTCACCAAAAGGTGCCTTCATTTTGGCAGTTTCACATCTGGCCTGAACATGGAAGAAGAAGACTGGTTTTGGAGCCTATAATTTTGCTATTGCAGCCTAATCACATTGTTGATTCATATTCAGCTTTTGATCTACACCTGAGGTTCTCAACCTTTTCATGCAGCGAGCTGGACCACGACCCCTCAGACAGCTGAGTGGGCCGGACTGGTGGTTCCCTCCACCCTAAACGCTGCTGGAAAATGTGAATGCAGCTGTCATAAATATGTTAATGACAGTCACAGATGCATTTGGGGCAGCATTTATGACAGCTGCAGGCACATTTATAGCTGTCGTAAGCACATGAAATGGTGCTACAGGCCGGGTACAGCCCATGGGCTGTGAACCTCTGATCTACACTAATTCCAAGAGCCTTCTCACTTGTATTTTATTGAGCCAAGTATCCTCTATCACAGTGATGGTGAACCTCTTAGAGTGCCGAAGGAAGTGGAGGCGGCACACAGGTACTCACCGCACATGCACACACCCCATGTATAAACCCACTGCCTCCCAGGTGGGATTTCAGCTTCCCCTCTCGTCTCCCCGTTGCCAGAGAAAGGGGTGGGTGGGGAAGTAATGTTGTCATTGGTGCTGGTGGTCCAAGGCTTGCCCATGACATCGCACGTGCCGACAACAAGGGCTTTGCATGCCACTTCTGGTATGTGTGCCATAGGTTCACCAACACTGCCCTATTATCTTGTAACTGTAGAGTTTTCTTCCCCTAGTGGAGAACTTTGCACCTATCCTGTTAAATTTCATTCTGTTGTTTTTAGCCTCGTGATCAAGCCTATCAAGATCTTTTGGATTTTTGCTTCCATCTTCCAGGGTATTCGCTATTCCACCCTATTTTGTGTCATCCAAAAAATAAGATAAGCATCCCCTTGTTGAAGAACACCAGACCCAGGACTGAGCATCGTGACACTCCATTTGTTCTTTCCTCCTATTTTGATAAGGAACTATTGATAAGCATTCTTTGAGTACAATTCTGTAACAAACTGGGTATCCACCTGACACTGGTGCTCTCCAGTCCACACCTAATTCGCTTGCTAGTCAGAATACCACGGACACTTGTCAAAAGCTTTGCTGAAGTCAAGATCTATTAAGTCTACAGCATTCCTACTGTCTATTGGAGAGGTTGTCTGGTTAAAAAAACCCAGATAAGATTAACCTGAAAGGGAATTCTTGGGTGTTGCGGAATTACAGTAAAAAGAGATCTCTATTAAAAATCTCCCCCCAGGAGGACTTCAATTCCCTGGAGTCTCGGTCAGTACACTGACAGATCAGTGCTTTAGGGAATTGAAGTCCAAAACCCAAAGGTTGGAAAACACTGCTTTTTGGAGTCAAACCAGCCCATATCCGGGCTTCCTCTTTTCCTGCTGCAACTAATTTTGCCTAGCATTATCATCTGATCCAACAAGTCTCCTCTGGTTCAAGTTGGAGGAAAGTGTGGCTTGTCAGAATTTAAGTCTACATGCCATTGCAGAAAGCCCCATCTCCGAAAACAGCTATCTTGGAAATCCTAGTTAAAAAGTCTTCATAACTGGTGTTTCGCCTCTGGAGCTGCTTGTTTGAAAACAAGCTAAACAAAGAACTAATTAAAAGCTTTTGAACAGAAGCTTCTGGGGCTAAAATAAACGTCCCATTCAGAGCCTTGAATTGCCAAACACGGTAATAAAATAAGACAGAAGAGCAAGGGGAAAAAAAGGCACTATTCATATCAGATTAAGGTTTACGGCATCTGGATGATGCAGGTCTCAACTCATACTTTTAAGGGAGCTTTTGTCTTGTCTGAAAAACCTCACAATCACCCAAATCTGCTAATGCTTTGCAAATAAAATTCCATTTGGAGAAGAACACGAAACAAGCCTGTTTTGGGTATACTGTATTGGCTTAATCATTAATATGATAACAAACAACTCTACTCTGATGGGCAACAGTGAAATCCCAGTCAAGTTCAGTTCCAATGACAAGATTACAGCAAGCAGCATATTCCTACTCCTTTCTCATGAGTGAAACTGGAAATGTTGGGAAGAGGAAGAAGTCATGCACAATTTCAGGGTGGAAAAATGTAAATTCTCCAGGCCTGTGAGTCACAACAAAAGGTTTTGCAGTGCCTTAAAAAGGCTGCCAAGTTTTATTTCACATTCGTTTTTCTGGATATCAGCCCCAAGAAAGTTTTATGCCAAGTAAAACTTGTTACTCTTTAAGATGCTACCAGGCTCTTTGTTGGTTTCGCTAAAATAAATGACAGACAGACACAGTTTCTCCTCTGAAAAATTTCTACATGAAAAAATAATCTGTAAAAGCCTCCTAAGGTGGTCAATAATGGCAGAGAAATTCTAGGAGGCCATCGATAGGAGCTGGCTTGCTGTCCTTGAAATTCTTCGTATCAAGTTAATAACAAATCTGTGGCACAGTCACATAGCATAGGGTTACTGGCAATGCTCTGAGAAAGCAAGAGTTTGTTAAAGTATGAATGATTCGGAAATAACAACAACAAAAACAACAACTCATAACACATCTGATATAACTGTTATGGATAAGAGGAAGGCTTGGTTTATTGGCATTGCTATACCAGGAGATGCATGAATTGAGGACAAACAACTGGAGAAAAAAAACACAAAACATCATGATTTGCAAACTGAAGTTGAGCGTTTATGGAGGAATAAATCTGTTGTTGTGCCTATAGAGCTCAGAGCCCTTGGAGCAATACCTAAAGGATTTCTTAGAGATTTGGAAATTTTGGACCTATTGGAGTAGAATACTGTATAGTTATTAAGTCAACTGGCTCAAAAGCAGAGGCGTAGCTACCGCCGTATCTGCCGTATCAATTATACGGGGGCCACGGGCCACGGGGGCCCCCAATGTGCGTAAGCAAAACAAATCTTTACCCTTCCTAAGGGCCCCCAAACAAATTTTTATACGGGGCCCTGCCAAGGCACGCTACTCTTCTGCTCAAAAGCCAATTGTATCCTATTCTAGAGTTCAGTGCTCATCTCTGTTTATAGCCAAAGAGTCTGTGTCTGCAGATGTTTTCCATGGACCTGTGGCAGGCATAACTAGACACATGGAACACGGTTTACCTTCCCACCGAAGAGGTACCTATTTACTTGCAATGTCTTGCTTTCGAACTGCTAGATTGGCAGGAGCTGGGACAGAGACGGGAGCTCACTCCATTCAGGATTATTTTCAACAGTGCAGCACTCGGGTCTCGAACTGCTGACCTGCCGACCTTCGAGTCATCAAGTTCAGCGTCTTAACCACTAAGCCACCAGAGTCCCAAAATACACTTACTTTACAAAAAACAACTTTACTAGGAATGGCTTATTATATACTCAGACGTTACCTTAACAGTTCTTAGGTCCTTGACAAGGACTCACAACCCATGCAACTTCCCTCTGGCCAAACCCTGGAGCATCTCTTCATTCGTCTCCCTTTATGCCAAAAAGCTCACTTGACCCAAGCTTAAACGAACAGGGCAGTAATAACCAAGGCATCCAAACTCCTACTTAAGCCTCTCCATCCTGCTTTCCTTCGTTGTTGTTATTGTTGTTGTGTGCTGTTACTACAATTTTTTCTACAGAGGTTTTTCCAGGATGGACACTGCTCTGATTTCAGCAGAAAAACAACAGAGACTTTTCCTCCCTCTCCCTCTCTCTGTTGTCCCAATAATAGGGTAATTGTAGGCTGTTTGGTTTTCCAAAACAACATCTCCATTAAAGGGGGGAGAGGGAGATGTGGGATCCGTTTGCATCGGTGATCACAAAGCAAAAGACAAACAACACAAGCTGCTCAAAACAAGTGGCTGGAGCAATGAAGACCCCAACCAAACAAAAGAGAAAAAGACCATATGTGGTTGACCATCTGTCAAGTAGCAATAGAAAAGGCTCACCATGCTTAGCCCCTGCCAGCCCAACAACTGGTTTGGGTGTTATCTGAACAGGAAAAACAACCGTAATGTGTGACCGCGCTCAACAAAACCCCACCAAGCTCAACAGGACGGACTCCGAAGAAATTTGGACAGCCGTTCTTCTAGAGTACAGAAGACCACAGAAAGAGCCTCCTCAAAGATTGTGCTATTTTTGAACCACGATCAGGTGTACCCTGGTAACAGCAACCTTGTGTTGCCAGCTCTTTCTCACACTAGGTAATGCCAAAAGAACTGCAGAATGAAATCACCAAAAGTTGCCTTCATTTTTGGCCATTTCATGTCTGGCCTGGACACGGAAGAAGACGACGGCAGAATAATGGAGTCAGGAGGGGGTCTGTAAAACCACCAAATCCAACCGTTTGCTCAATGTCTTCTAAGCCTGTGTTAACTTTTGCTGGTGTTGAATCTTGCCATCATCATGGCTGGGGCTGCAGTGGAGTAGTGTCAAGAAGCTCGTCTTGTTAGCTGGAAGGACGGCAAGTCGGCAGTTCGAGACCTCAGTACTGCGTGACGGTTTGAGTGCCCAACTCTCTCCCAGCTCCTGCCAACCTAGTAGTTCAAAAGCAAGACATTGAAAGTACGGTAGCTAAATAGGGACCACTTCAGTGGGAAAAGACTTTAGGGAAATGAAAGGAGCCTCATTCAGGCGTCCCCTGAGTGGAGTTTCTCCAGCAAAAATCATTTCAACCCAGAATAATTTCTGACATGAAATTATCGTTACCTTTACTATCATGGCATCTGCTCATAAAGGGTCCTGATTTTAAACAAAAATGAGATGAAACCATTTTCCTCCTCCAGATCTGCTCAGCAACAATGGAAAATGCCTCCATTCTCCAGTAGCTCGATTTATCAGTTTTCTTTGCCCAAATGTGGGATTTGTTTATATTGCCTTTACTTGCCCTTACTATCAGCTACTGTTTTTTGCTTTCAGCAATAACATTAGGTAGTCCGTTCATGTTGACCCTCTGAGTTTTATCGATTTATTTAGACTCTGACACTTTCCCACCACATACGGTTGATTATTTTCTGGGCTATCTTCACAATCCTCTGTTAGATGGGATCTCCCAGTGTGACTAATTCTAGAAAGAGGAAGCAGACCAGCTAAACCTAGCCCAAGATTTGTCCCAAATAACTGAGGGTCAAACTAGACATTAAAGGAACATATAATCTCTGCAATTGACAATGTTTACCCTCTGGCCAAACTCTGGGCAAATGAAGGAGGCAGAAGCCAACGTGAGGCAATTTAGGTAGTGCAGCATAGATGTCAACCAGGCTGGTGAAGAAGAGGGAGAGATCGAAGCTAAAACTTAACTACTGGACTAGAGCAAACAAAGCATATAGGCATAGCTTTGCAATTCCATAATGTTGACCAAATTAGTAAAGGTAAAGGTCTCCCTTGCTCGAAAGCCAATCGTATCCGACTCTAGGGGCTGGTGCTCATCTCTGTTTATAGTCAAAGAATCAGTGCTGTCTGTGTCTGCAGACATTTACGTGGTCATGTGGCAGGCATGACTAGATGCTGAAGCACAGGGAATACTGTTACTTTTCCCACTGAAGTGGTACCTATTTATCTATTTGCAATGTCTTGCTTTTGAGGATAAGATGCTGAACTTAACACCTGGAAAGTTGGCAAGTCAGCAGTTCAAGACCCAAGCTCTGCACAACAGAGTGAGCTCCCATCCTCTGACTTTCAGAAATTAAAGGTAAAGGTCACCCTTGCTCGAAGGCCAGTCGTATCTGACACTAGGGTTCAGTGCTTATCTCTGTTTATAGCCACAGAGCCAGCACTGTCTGTGTTTGCAGTCATTTCCAGGGACATGTGCCATGCATGACTAAACATGCATGGAACATTGTTTACTTTCCCACTGAAGTAGTAATTATTTATCTACTTGCAATTTCTTACTTTCAAACTGCTAGGTTGGCAGGAGCTGGGACAGAGACAGGAACTCACTTCGTTGTGCAGCACTCGGGTCTCAAACTGCTAACCTGCTGACCTTCCAGTCATCACGTTCAGCATCTTAACCACTAAGCCAGAGCAGGTCAACCATATAGAGGGTTTAATGGTGAAGAGGCCACGAAGGAAGCTGAGAAAAGAAATG
Organism: Furcifer pardalis; assembly: GCA_030440675.1. NCBI lineage: Eukaryota > Metazoa > Chordata > Lepidosauria > Squamata > Chamaeleonidae > Furcifer > Furcifer pardalis. Next base: position 99,783,852 of record CP126892.1, read on the forward strand.
GGTCATTTATTGACGTCATAGGCATCTGAGTAAAAAAGGAGGGAAGCCCATCCAGACATTCTGGGGTTCCTTGGCAGACAGTATTTAATTTATAAATCATGCCCACTTAAAGAACCTCAAGATTTCCCTCGAGCAGCTCCAGTGACCCTGTGCTGTTGGAAAGCCTCACAGGTTTGTTATTAACTCGGTATGAATCATTTCAAGGGCAGCGATTAGAGACCCCTAACCTCCAGCCTCCTGGAATGTAACTGACAAAAGAAATGGTGGTTATGAAAAGGCATGCTAGTTATTTATTTGTGAGCAGTAGGCCAGAGATTCAGGATAGATTGAGCCTGGAAATGAGCGTGAAACCAGGAATTTGCAGTAAGAGCAGTTAATTAGAAGCTGTAGCTTAGACTGTTATTTCAGGTACTGGCAAGCCATGAGGGAGAGCTGCATGAAAATCATGCCATACCTCCCTTTTCTCCACCTCAAATCAAGAGGTAAACTTTGCTTTTATAGATCTAAACCAGAGGTTCCCAACCTTTCCAAGCCAGGGGCCGGGTCACACCCTCTCAGTCAGCTTCAAGGGCTGGACAGCCATCTTGCCCTGCCTCCAAGATGGGGGTGGCCATTTTGTCCCAACAGCTTCTAAGGGGTGGTCATTTTGTTTCTCAAATGCCATTGGAGGGGTGGGGGCCACATAAAATGGTGTCACAGGCCGAATCTGGCCCACGGGACTTAGGTTGGGATCCCCATATCTAAACATTTCAGATGTTGACCAACCATACCAAGAAATAATAATACACACATGATGTATATGGATGAACTACAGAGGGTGTAAAAATGTAAACACATTTTAAGAAAGGAAAAAAACTGTATTGCAATTACTGTATAATACTTAATATATGGCTGTGGTGGCTTAGTGGTTAGGACAATGAACTTGATGACTGGAAGGCTGGCAGGTCAGCAGTTTGAGACCCAAGTGCTGCATGACAAAGTGAGCGCCCATCATCTTCAAAATGGTCTTGCATTCGTCGAACGACAATCATGCTTCCCCCATTTTCTTGGACTGTCCTGCCTGTCAGACGGTGTTGCTAGCCTTCATTCTTTTGAGCTAATGCCATACAATATATTGCTACCATAATTCAATTCAACTTGAAAAAGAAAGATACTATATAGATAACACCTCTTAAAATGTGTACAGTATACACTTTGGCACCTTCAGTACATATTGAATTATACTGGGAACAAACTGACCAACCAGCTCTCCTCAAATTGAAAATAGGAGCTTTGGTTATCAGGGTTTAATGAAGCTTCTCCACATTTATTTATTTATTTATTTCGACTTTTTTAGCACCCCCTCGCCAAGCCAACTCTGGGCAGCTTACAGTACAAAAAGCAGCCATTAACATAAAACACACCAACACACAAAACACATGAATAAAACATCATGCAAATAAATGGATTATCAACCCCAAACCAGGAAATGAGACCCATACAAACTCACAGCAACCCGCTTGGAAGGACAAGACTCTAGGACTGGAAAAAGCCAAGAGCTAAATTCTATTCCAGACAACTTCTCGTTCCAGCGATAAGAAACATTACATGCTGTCAGGTCGATTCCAAGGGTTTTCTAGGCATGAACATACTCCAAAGTGGTTGACCCTTCCTTTCTTCTGGAGGTGCACTGGGACCAAACACTGTACAGCTTGCCCAAGGTTAAGAAGACTAGCTCTCCTCCCACTCGGCACAGCCTGGAATCAAACTCATGACCTCTGGCTCTGGAGCAGGTCTCCAACCCACTAAGCCACCCAGCCAGCTACTAATAACTGCAGGGCATCAAGTCAATTCTAACTCATGTCAACCATTTCTTGCATTTTCCACAAATAGAGTACAGTACTCGAGTTCCCTTACTTTGGTAGGCAGGACAAAAAGAGGCTGGGGATGAAGAGCTGCTGCTCCAGGTGGCTGGAGCGCCACCGCAACCCTGGACCACGCCAATGGCCGGGGTTGTGTTGTTTTGGTGCCAAGACTTGGTCGTTGGGGAGGGGGCCGAACATCACCTCCCTGGTCAACCCTGCCAGCCTAGCCCCTGGACTGTCTGTGGCTGTTGAAACTTTTGTACCTTGGACGATTGGTATTTTATTGTGAATGTTATTGTGAATGTTTTTATTGTAATTTTATTGTGTATCTTACTGTTGTGAGCCACCCTGAGTCACATGTGTGATTGGGTGGAATAATAATAATAATAATAATAATAATAATAATAATAATAATAATAATAATAATAATAATAATAATAATAATAATAATAATAATAATAATAATAATAATAATAATACCAGCATATTTCATCTTAAAGCTCTTAATTGCCAATAAGTAAATTTCACAGACACACACCAACTTTCCAGAATGTGTGTGTGTATGAATCATATAAAAGCAAGTAAAAGGTCAAGGTCTCCCTTGCTCGAAAGCCAGTCGTTTCTGACTCTAGGGTACGGTGCTCATCTCCGTTTACATCCAAAGAGCCAGTGCTGTCTGCATCTCCAGATGTTTCTGTGGACATGTGGCCGGCATAACTAGACATGGTACCTAGTCATCTACTTGCAATTTCTTGCTTTCAAGCTGCTAGGTTGGCAGGAGCTGGGACAGACGACAGGGACTCACTCCGTCGTGCATGCCCTCAGGTCTCAAACTGCTGACCTGTCAACCTTCCAGTGGTCAAGTTCAGCGTCTTAACCACTAAGCCACTGCAGTCCCTTATTAAAGCAAGGAACTTGCAAAACTGTGGCAGTACAAGGAATGTAATCTGGGGCCTCCCGTGTATCAATCAAGTGTTTTTCCATCTTGGACAAGACCATTGCTCTGCCAAAAGAGCCAGGGACCAGCACATACAAAAGATGTCAAATTCAATCCCTGGTATTTGTGACATGTGCTGCTTGAAAACCCTGCTCCCGCCAGTTACTGTCAACTGCGCTAAGGTTGAGATGACAACAGTCTGACTCTAGTCTACAGAAGCCTTCCGTGTTCCTTGTTGTCGTCATTTTCCATGTCTAGGCCAGACATGAAACTACCAAAATAAAGCCACCTTTTTGGTGAGTCCATTCTGCAGTTCCTTTGGCCTGACCTAGTGTAAGAAAGATTAGCTGGCAACACAAGGTTACCATTACCAGGGTACACCTGATTGTGGTTCAAAAATAACACAATCTTCGAGGAGGCTGTTTTTGTGTAGCCATACCATGAAGATTGTCCTGAGAATATCCTGCAGTGGCCTTTCATCTGCCTGCCACATTACAGCATGACACCTAAACCACTGATCTAGTCCTGCAAGTCACTTTCTGGTCCTTAGCCCTTTGGGCACACAAAGTCCTCCTCAGCCCCAGGCCAGGATGGATGAAGCTGGTGCCCTCCATCCAGGTGGATTCCAGTTGGATTTAATCCACTTGGGGATCATCACCTTTCCCTATGGATTTTGCCCACCCAAGGCCATTAGTCCTCAGGGTTGTCAGGTAAGTTAGCCACCACCTATCACTTGGTGTTGAATCACTGGTAGTAAGGTCTACTCTATTACCATAGCAGGATAACCTGGCCAGACATTGTTGTCGTCATGATCCAAGATGTCAAGGAAGCGTGGAAGCCAAATATTGGACCTTCCTGGAATGGTCAAATTCTAGTCCTGCGAAGCACAGGAAGTCAACGTACTGCAGATCAGACTGTCTGTTGAGCCAAATTAGCTTTCTATGGGAAACCAGTCTGCAGGGTCTTCTCAGATCCCACCTCTTTGTATCATCAGCTACCAGAACCTTCTAACTATCTCTGCCAAGGACTAAAGCTAAACTGGATCTTAGTCCAACGTTGGGTCCCCAGATGTTCTTAGACTACGGCTCCTTGTGGAGTCACAATTTGTTTCCAACAGCAACACGAAGGGCAAATAGGTGTTTGTGGCAAGATTTTGGGCAGGAAAACAACTTGTTGTGGGAAAATTGACCCCACATCCCATGTCCCACAGTCCCATCCTAGTTACCACCACCCCCCTCATTCCATCAGGGTGCTTCTTCCAAAAAGAAAGACTTGTTAATTCCGAGCACCACAATTTAATTTTAAAAGCAATACTCATCCAGTTTTGAGATTCTGTGATTTTATATTGCAGGTGTTTCTGTGGTCATATAGCAGAGGCGTGACTAGATGCCAGAGCATATGGAATGTTGTTACTTTTCCCACAGAAGCAGTACCTATTTATCTACTTGCAATTTATTGCTTTCAAACAATTAAGCCACATGGATAGATAACAGGATGCAAAAAAAGAAAGCATGGATTATAGCCATGCATCGCAACTCCAGCAAGAGAACAAAGAGGGCAAACGCAGCTGTTGCAAGGGTGGAATCAAATCAGTTCCGGAAAAGTTACTTTTCAGGTTGGCATGGCAGCTCTCAAAACCTTTCAGCCCACCTTGGCCAAACTGCCTTGGGATTCTGAGAGTGCAGACCCAAAAAACATAACTTTTCTCAGATCTGACGACAAGGGTTACCAAGGTGCCACCTCCTCTACAATCTACTCGCAGATCTCTACCCATGCATAACCACCTTCCCAGCAAGCAAAGGACTGGCCCGCCTGTAACTTACACCATTTTGTAAGTTTTAAATCAGGCTGAGGAAGACCTCCTTTTTTTTCCAAGAAGGGGGAAAAATACACCCCAAAGGAAGCTGGAAAAGAAGGCCAGAGTGATTGTTATAGCAAGAGCAACAATTTTGTTTGATCTTTACCTTTGCTGCTCCGGATCTGGCACTCATTATTTCCCCAGAGCTTGCTTTTCTGCAGGCTTCCAGTGCTTCCCAAGCTGTGCAAACCCCCTTGAGAAAAATAAAAATGGAATACCTGGAGGAACCCCTTCCCTTCCCTCACCTGTTGCTTTAGTGGAAAACTCAAAAGCTGAACCTTTGTTCCTTCTCATTGGTGAATACCAGGAAGTGTTTAGCTGCCAAACAGTTGAGTTCTATTAACCCTTCCCTGGCTAGTTTGCCTGGTCAAATTATAATCACCCTGCACAATTAAAGCAAAAGCAATCACACTTCTTCTTCTGCCAAAATGAAGAAACAAAGACAGCTGTGTGAGCCATACTCAAAACAAAAGTAAGAGGAAGGTGATACCTTTATTACAGGGGTTCTCAACATTTCCCAGCAATGGGTTGGACCATGCCCCCTCAGACAGCTGAGAGGGTCAGATTGGTGCGATAAAACGCATCTGCGGCTGTCGTAAACGCATTTACAACTGCAGTGGACTAATTTACAGCAGCAGTAAACGTGTTTATGACTGCTGAGGACTCATTTACGGCTGCGTAAATGCATTTACACAGTTGTAAATAAGCCTGTGGCTGATTCTGGTGGTGGGGACAGCTGGAGCGAGGTCAGGGACCAGATTATTTGGTGTTGTGGGCCAGATCCAGCAGATAAGTCGTAAGTTCCAAACCACTGCTTTACTGGATCACTTAAATATATTCATTGTGAGCTTTCGTGATTCAAGATCACTTCTTCAGGCATGCAGGCATCAGTTTCTTGTGGATAGGACAGGGAAATTATCAATGACAGTCCCAAACGTCCATGGCCCAATGGTTCTGCCATGAACTTGAGCAGAACTCTCTGCATTGTGGGGGGATACCCAAATCCCCCTTCCTTTGTGTTTGGCCACCTGAGAAGGAGGAAAGAGATGAAGTGTTTAGTTAAAAGAAACTTCCTCATTTGCAGTTTGTACATCAGGGTTGAAAATTCAGTGGGGTATAATGTTTATACAGATCAGGAGAATGGGTGAGATTTTCACTGAGGGGAAAAACATGTCACAGATAATCAGTCATTAGAAAAGGAAATTCTTTAACTGCTGATAGAGTCTCAGTACACTGTGAGAATTTTTCTCTTTTTTTTCCTATTGGACTGTGGTGGTTTAGTGGTTAAAATGCTGAACTTGATGACTGGAAGGTCGGCAGGTCAGCAGTTTGAGACCCGAGTACTGCATGACAGAGTGAGCGACCGTCTCTGTCCCAGCTCCTGCTAACCTAGCAGTTCAAAAGCAAGAAATTGCAAGTATTGTAGATAAATAGGTACCACTTTGGTGGGAAGGTAAACAGCATTCCGTATTTAGTCTTGCCTGCCACATGACCACGGAAATGTCTGCAGATGCAGACAGTGCTAGCTCTTTGGGTGTAAATGGAGAAGACCACGGAACCCTACAATCTGATACAACTAGCTTTTGAGTAGGGTTGACCTTTTACTCTCTTTTCCTATAATTTGTTACTGGTTTTCTAGGCTTAAGCAGAGATTCATTGGAAGTCTGATTCTGTTACCTATTATGCTTGTTCTGTCCTGTTTACTGGATCAACTTACTCTTGCCACTGTTTCTCAGTCTAATCTACCTCAGAAGGCCATTGTAAAGACAAACATAAAAAGATTTCTGTCACTAAAAATAAAATTCCTGAGGAAAATTTCACAGGACTTTTTAGACATTTCTGTGGCCTTATTTCCTAGAACAGTGGTGGGAAACCTATGGCACATATGCCAGAGGGGGCACTCAGAGCCCTCTCTGTGGGCATACACGCTGTTGCCCCAGCACAGAGTAAGACCCTCTGCCCAGCAGCCCAAGGGGAGTGCTTCCTCCCTCCCCCCAGCACAGAGTTCATCCCACCCCTCCGTTTGGGCACTCGGTCTCTAAAAGGTTCGCCATCACTGTGCTAGAAGAAATGCCAATCTATGCAGAACTGTTACAAATTCCTGTGTAGGACGTTGCCTTTCCTGCTCTGGATTAATTGGAAATGGCCAAATAAATGCCCAGCTATGCCAGATATGTTACATTTCCTGAAACAACAGCAAATTCCTTGCTATGGATTCACCAGAAGGTCTTTAAGCTGCACAGAAAAAGCCCATTCCTGGAATTTCATTTTCTGTGAGAAACTGAAATGCTTTGGTGATCAAGGGCGATGTCTCAGAGGGGAGTCTGTGCATGCCAAGACTTGGAAAACAGGAGACAACGAAGAATTGTGTGGGTATTCATCATGATTCGCAAGAGTAGTTCTTAATACTGTGCAGGCAGAACATGCTTTTGCGGTGGACATAGGCCAGCCTTTCCCCCGTCAGCTCTGCCTGATTGGTATTGTAGTGCAATTGATTGCACCGCTGGAGCAAGACATCTACTGGGCTCAATAGCAATAGCACTATCATGAGTGGAACCACAAGAAGCAGGCAGTAATTGGCAGACCAGTAAATGAGCTGGATTCTGGATCTCTCCACATCTGCACCACGTGATTGTCCGGCAGAAGCCCCCACTTGAGCCTGTTGGTCTTGAATTTTGGACTCCACCCCCTCAGCCTGTTCACGGTCCTCCAAGTGACATAGGGGAGGTTGCGTTCCTCAGCCATCTCCTTCTTTAATGTTGTTCCTTGTTGAGAGGGCCAGGCCTGGTTTATCCAAATATCTTGGTCTAGCTCTGTGATAGCGAACCTTGGTACTCCAGCTGTTCTTGGACTTCAATCCCCAGAAGCCCAAGGCCCTGTGAATCCGTACAAATTAGTTTACTGCACGTACGCACAGTAAACCCAATTCGTGTGGATTCACAGAGACTTGGGCTTCTGGAAAATGAAGTCCAAGAACACATATAGTGAACCCATTCTTGTGGATTCACAAAGACCTGGGCTTCTGGGAACTGAAGTCCAAGAACAGCTGGAGTGCCAAGATTTGCCATCACTGGTCTAGCTATACCTTTTGAGATGAAAAGGGGCCTCACCTTACTCAGAGCCCACATGGTATGAAACTTTATCATCCACAAGCTTCTATGGAAGTGGTCACTTCAAAACCCAGCCAGGCGGCCTTCCAGGAACCAACCGTGTCTTTGGATGGAGAGCAAAGACATTAACTAAGAGTGCAGTGTCATAATGTAATGGTGCTACGCTTTTAAACTATGGATTGCAAGGGCTGTGAATAATTTACTATAACAGACTGAAGATCATGTCAGTATCTAGATGCAAAGAGAGACAGGCAGGACCATAAAGTCCTTTCGAAACACACTCCATCGCACACACACTGCTCTGAGCACACAATTATAAATACAAAGAAGAAGCAAAAGGCATGCAAATGTTCATATAATGCAAGGTAAGCATTTGACTGGGCACAGAATTGTAGCTTCCAACAGTTGGCCAGAGCCACCTTAGGTAAAGGTCACCCTTGCTCAAAAGCTTGCCGTATCTGACTCTAGGGTTCAGTGCTCATCTCAGTTTACAGCCAAAGAGCCAGCACTGTCTGCATTTGCAGACGTTTCCATGGTCTTGCTGCAGGCATGACTAGACACTGGAGCACCCAGAACTATTACCTTCCCCACCAAAGTGGTACCTATTTACAGTGGTGGTATGTCAAAAATTTTACTACCCCACCGTGATGTCAACACAGTGTGGGCAGAGCTAACGTCATGATGTCATGGGTGGGGCCAAATAAAATAAAATAAAAATAAGCACACACACACACACACACACACACACACCTCAACCCACCCCACCCACCCACCCAAAACACAAACCCATAAATAAAATAAAAATACATTAAAATATACCCACCCACCCCAAACACAAATCAACCAGAGCTTTTAAACAGAGCTTAAAGCTTATTCTGGCTAATCTTTCTCACACTAGGTCAGATGGAAGGAACTACAGAATGAACTCACCACAAGATGGCTTCATTTTGGCACTTTTCAGCTTTTCAACAGTTAAAGAAGTTAGGTACTAAGTCTTTGCCTAACCAGTTCTCTAGGATAATATGCCTTAATGTACGTAAATGTAAAACAGCTGTACCTCCTTAAGGGTTCACCAATAGGAACAGCACAGGTGTAGCTTATTGTCGGTACACCAGGCGTCTCTGTAAGGGGCCCCCCACCATGCTCCTGAGCATGTGCTCATATCTGGAACATATTTAACCCTTACCTTCCAAATCTGAGAGACCTGGGCCGCATTTCAAAGGAGAACTTAAAGCAGAACACGGGAGGCTTCTTCTTCTGGTAGCATGCAGCCAAATTGCCTTGTGTGTGTGTGATAAGAAAAACAACAATCTTCAAAGAGAAACAGCTGTTTTATTCCACCAGGTTCATGTAAGAAAGTTCATGGAAAAGCAGAAATCAAAAGGTTATATCCATAAGATCAGTTCAGTAAACAGTCCAAGGTCTTTTAGGTAATCATAGTAAAATCATGCCAGCAGACAGTCCGGGGTCTTAACTCATGGAGAAGCAGAGTAATCCCATACCAGCAAACAGAGTTACAGTCCAGGGTCTTACGCCATTGAAATCCAGACACGTACTAACTCTCACTTTTCTGAAAAATGGAGAATCTGCCATCAGGTGGGATAGCTTTAGCCAATCACGTAACAAGGAGCAACAGAGAATAACTTTCTCAAGACAATAGTTGTTTACATTTATGTAAAGACACAACACGCCAAGCTCTGCTGGCTAGGCCGGCTAGAAAGATAACAACACAGGAACACTGAAATGTCAACAAATCATCGTGGCAGTCTTGTAAGGCACACAGAGAGAAAAATGGATTTCTATGAGGCCTAGCTGAAAAATAGCAATTTCAAGCCTTGGGAGACATTAGGAAATAGGGCTATTTCCTGACACTTATTGATGAGGTAACTCCAAGACTTTGCTTAAAAACCCCAAGCCAGGCTACCAGGCCTGCCAGCCGCCAGGCCTTTTTAGGAACTGTGGAAGTACGTCAATATAGGTAAAATACACACAGACAGACACACCACATCCAAAAGTGTGTCACTTACCCTGGGGAGCAGGCTATAGGGAGCTTCAGGCTAGCAGCTTCTCTTCCTCCTCCCCACTTGGGAGGACAGCAAGGAGGCCGTGCATACGCACCAAGCACTGTAGGCGTGCATGCACACCAAGTGCTTGGTGCGCATGTGCAGTGGGGGAACCAGTAAAAAGGTAAGCCCCGAAGGTGGTTCCCCCCAAAAGCTGCTACCGGTTCTCCGGGACACTGGGGAAAGTTACTGCTGGTTCTGGTGAACTGGTATGAGCCTGTTACATCCCATCACTGCCTATTTATCTACTTGCAATTTCTTGCTTTCGAACTGCTAGGTTGGCAGGAGCTGGGACAGAGGACAGGAATTCACTCCGTCATGCAGCCCACGGGTCTTCAACTGCTGACCTGCCGACCTTCTGATCATCAAGCCCAGCGTCCTAACCACTAAGCCACCACGGCCCTTTAAAAAGATGTTTGCCTGGTTTCTTTAACAACCTGTTTCAAAATGGGCTACGGACATCAGACGATGCACACAAAGGGTAAGTCTTTAAAACCAGAGACCTAAGTCCATTTCTGCAGGATGATTAGAATGCAGAGCCTTGATTAGGATAAGTGGAAGCAAAATTGTACATTTAGGAACAAGATAAAGTTCACGGAGGTACAATGTTCTGGAAACCAAGATGGTACAGTTTAAGCTGGCAAAGGCTGAAGCAATCTGTTGGACATCTATTCAAGATTTTCTTCTTCCATGAGGCATGCCAAATGACAACTAGGATGCCCTCAAAATACAAGATAAAGAATGTTCATGGCATATTTAAAGACCTTGAACAGGACATGGGAGGATACTGAAGTACTTGGCCAAGACGGAAAGCATTGGAGATCTTTTGCTGCTCAATATGCTACACAGATTCTAAGTCAGGAGTTCTCAAACTTTTTAAGCTGGCGGCTGGGTCATGCTCCTTCAGACAACTTTGGGGATCGGACAAGCATTTTGCCCTTCCTCCACCACATGGCACTTCCTGGTGTGGTGGAGGTGTTGGGGGCCCAATTGAAAAGGCAGCATGGGCCACATCTGGCCCACAGACCACAGGTTGAGAATCCCTGGTCTAAGTCTACACATAAATAATCATTACCAAGAGCTGAATTCTTCCAGTGCTCCAGAGACATAATACAGGCAGATTTTTGTGACTGAGCCATCGTGTTTACAAATGACACCTGTATGCATCTCCAACTGACCAGCCACAAAACACAGCAAGGCAATTTGCAAACTACAGGCGGTGACTACCATATAAATCAGATGTTTTCAGCTCTTTGGAAAATTTCCTCTTCCAATGACGAATTATCTGTAACAAACAGAACAGCCATACTTTTTCCAAGAGAAACTGCCTCGCAACCTTCAATATAATTCTTTGAAAAGATTTAAAAAAATAATAATTTTGCTCTAAAAAGTCGGTAAAACTCTGAGATCTAAGCAGCATGTTATATAACACTTGTGTTACAACTCATGCAGAACTATTCTGCAGCTGCCATCTGTAGAGGCACAATCAGGAATGAAAATGTTATAAAATTATTTCCAAAGTATGACACAATCCTCATTATTTCTTTCTCTTTTGTTCTCCTGCTGGGGCAAAAATAATAGAGTCATTTTTTTTTCACTTATGAAGATAGCTGCTGTTGTGCTACAGGGAGTCAAAGAAATAAAGTCATTTCACTAACATCAACAGACAGAAGAGCTGGCAGAGAGCCTCTAGATTAGATACAGCAAAGGATGGAACGTCAAATTATTCTGGTACTCAGGATTCTTCAATCATAACAATAATTTCTAAAGCACAACTTTTTTTTATGTTCAAACCCCCTGGCTCCTTTTCTATAAAGAGCTGGCATGGACGTCATTCTCTTTTTATATATATAAATTTTTTTATTAAAGTTTTTTTAACAGAAAAGAAATATTAAAAGAGAAAGAAGCAACAAATTACAAAATGACATGACTTACTAAACAAGAAAAAAGAAATAACAATTGTAACAAAACACAGCGAAAAAAGTTAATTCAACTCTTTTCAATACAATCTATCTTTTAACCATTCTACTTATATGTATATATAAAATATACTTTTACACTTTATTCCAATTATTCTCTTCATCATGGTATTACAACTTTTTATAACACAGTACATATAACACCCAAGTCCACTAATGTCCTTGAGCCTGCCAGCTGTCCTTCTTACAACTCAATTGTTCTGCCAAAAACACATTGCATTCGGTGCAGGTTTATCTCCTTTATTTTCCCTCAATGTATATTGCAAAAAAGGTTTCCAAATGTCCCAAAATCTATTTTGTTTTAATATCCCCCTTTTTATGTTTAAATCCCATGTAAGTTTTCATTAAGCGCCATATCCCAAACATCAGTGTACCATTTACTCAGTTCTAAATTCAAAGCACCTTTCCAATTTCTGGCCACCTGTTGTCTTGCCAAAGTTCAGAAAATAGCTAATAGGTCCTTTGTATTTTCCTCTAAATTCAAATCCTCTAAGTCTGTCAATAAAACAATTTTTTCATTCAACTTTAAATTAAAATTTAAGCTATTTCTTGTTCAATTTTTTGCCAAAAATTGGAAATAATTTTACAAACCCACCACATATGTTTATATGTCCCAATTTCCTGTTGACATCTCCAACATCTCGTTGAATTGCTACTATCTATTTGGTTTAGTCAAACTGGCGTCACATACCACTGCCACAGAAATTTGTAGTTCTGTTCTTTGACTTTTGTGGAAAGGTTTCGCATAATCCTGTTTTTCCACTTTTTCTTCCAGTTTTTTTCAGAAATGTTTATATTTAAATCTGTCTCCCACATTCTTTTGAGGACATTCTGAGGTTCTTCAGTACAATTTATCATTTTGTATAACTTGCTTACTACTCCTTTTATCCCCATTAAGCCTTTTCTTATCTTATATAGCATTTCTTCAAAGTCTGTCAACTGTCTTATAGTTTGCAGTTTCTCTTTATATTCCTTGTTCCACCTATCCAGCGTTAGTAATAGACGTCATTCAAGGACCAGGAGAAGGAAGACATATAGCTGTTAAGGAATTCTTCTAATGATATGTTATCTGTAAGGTCTTTTTTCTGCCCTCATTGTTAGGTTGCCCTTGCTTGAAAGCCAGGCATATCCATCTTTAGGCTTTGGTGCTCACCTCCATTTATAGCCAAAGAGCTAGTGCTGTCTGTGTCTGCAGATGTTTCCGTGGTCATGTGGCAGGCATGACGAGACACCAAAGCACACAGAATGCTGTTACCTTTCCCACACACAGAATGCTGTTACCTTTCCCACCGAAGCGGTATCTATTTTTCTACTTCCAATTTCCTGTTTTTGAACTGCTAGGTTCATATGAGCGGGGACAGATGAGGGGAGTTCACTCTGTCTTACAGCTCTTGGGTCTTGAACTGCTGACCTTCCAGTCATCAAGTTCAGTATCTTAACCACTAAGCCATTGGAGTCCCCTGATTGTTAAATTAATGTAGTTCTCAAAAAGAGCACAACTTTATTTTAATCACGCTACCTCTCAAAACTACACCTTAAATATCTTACATATCTTGAAGCCCCTGCTAGGGTTGCTGTAAGTTGATTTCAACTTAGTAAAATAACAACAACCTCTTCGTCACCATCAAGGGGCAGAATGCAGCTTTCCCACTTATGCAAGAGTATGACAGAGAGAAAGAACACTGGGAATTCTGGTCTTTTGACTTCTTGCCATGCTTTGTCTTGTTTCTGCTATATATTTTTTTTGCAAGGAGCTAAAAAAGGGACTGGTGGCTCAGTGGTTAAGACACTGAATTTGATGATTGAAAGGTCAGCAGTTCAAAACCTGAGTTGTGCATGACAGACTGAGCTCCCATCTCTGTCTCAGCTCCAGCCAACCTAGCAGTTTGAAAGCAAGACATTGCAATGAGATAAATAGGGACCACTTTGGTGGGAAAGGTGTGCTCCAGTGTCTAAGCATGCCTGCCACATGTCCACAGAAAGGTCTGCAGACACAGACATCGCTGGCTTTTTGGCTATAAACAGAGATGATCACGAACCCTAGAGTCGGATACAACTGGCTTTCAAGCAAGGGTGACCTTTAACCTTTTTTAAAAAACACAATCTGAGCTCTAGAGAAAGGGAAGGCTTTATATAAGGATTGCATTATTCTGTACTCTCCTTTGGGATTTTACTAATACCAATGTAAAATTCTCATAGCTAGATCTTTATAATTTTGAATGCATACAGATGCAAATGTAACTGGATGCAGTGAAATCCTAGTAAGCTAGAACCATCTCAGTGACAGCAGGAGGAGGGGAGAATAGACAAAGCAAATGGGGTGGGTGGGGGAAGGATTTTGGAAAGCCTTAAAAAACATGCTGGTCACAGACAACAACATGACCCCCCCACTGCACTTCCTGGAAGCTATTTTCGGCTTAAACCCAGCTTCAGTTCTCACACATAAAGCTTCAAGGCTCCGCACGTATCTTATTCTCCAATAAATGAATGCTAAAAAGGTCGCCCTGATCTGCCCTCTCATCCATTAGAAGGCTCCCATTTCATCCCCCCCCCAATTTTCTTTTAAATCCCTTCTCCATCAAACCACCTTCTTCTTCTTCTTCTTCTTCTGCTGCTGCTACTACTGCTGCTGCTGCAGTATTTGAATCTAAATCTATCTTGGCCATCTTCATGGTGATCAGCCATGAAGACTGTCCTGAGAATATAATGCAATGGCATTTCATCTGCCTTCTGCATCACAGCATGACCCAGGTACCACTTATCTAGTTCCACGAGTCACTTTCTGGTACTGAGCCCTTTTGGCACACAGTGTCCTCCTCAGCCCCAGGCCAGGATTGCTGAAGCTGCTGCCCTCCATCAAGAGGGATTCCAGTGGGATCTAATCCACTTGGGGACCATCACACTTCCCTGTGGACTTCGGTACCCAAGGCCGTTAGTCCTCAGGGTAGTCAGGTTAGTTAACTGCTGCCTGACACTCAGCATTAAGTCACTGGCAGTAGGGTCTACTCTATTACCATAGCAGAATAACCAGGCCAGACTACTCTTCTATTTTAATCAACAAGATTCTAGCTGGTTGGAGTTTTAAATGTTGCAAATGAGGGACCAGTCTGGCCAGGTTATCCTGCTATGGTAATAGAATAACTATGCTGCCAGTGACTCAACGCTGTCAGGAGGTGGTTAACTGACCTGACAACCCTGAGGACTAATGACCTTGGGTGCCGAAGTCCATAGGGAAGGGTGATGGTCCCTAAATGGATTAAATCCCACTTGAATCCCTCTTGATGGAGGGCAGCAGCTTCAGCAATACTGTCTTGGGATATGCCACTTGAAGAAGGAGAATTTAGGAGAAACAAAACTTTTCTGGTACTTGCCTAACTGGATCTTAAAGTATTTGTCTAAAGCATTGGGTTTTTTTTTTAAATGTGCATGCCAAATGAAGTATGACCAATATTTACAAGACAGAGGGAGTTTTCAGGGATATCACTAATTCTGTGACACACTTTCTCTGGATAAATTTACCAGTACAATATCTACAATGCAGACTGTTGACTACTGATTGTGCTGCGGATGGTGGATCTATGCCAGTAGGCCACACATAGCAGTCCAAACTTTAGAAGGTGCTATCCGAGGTGCTGAACTTCTGTGTGGTGGGAAATGCCTTCAGTATTCTGCCTGAAACCCTGCAGTTTTATGAGCATCCAACAAAAGAACCTTTTGGTCAGTCTTGTTCAAATGCCTTCAGACCTGTGCCATGTGCTGTTTTGGTGCCAGGTATCCTTCAGTTTGATTAGCTCTCTCTTGCTCGAATGCCAGGCAGTGCTCATCTCCCTTTACAGCCAAAGAGCCAGTGCTGTCTGCGTTTGTAGACATTTCCATGGACATGTGGCAGGCATGCCTAGACACCAGAGTGCATAGAATGCTGTTACCTTTCCCACCAAAGTGGTACCTATTTATCTACAGTACTTGCAATTTCTTGCTTTCAAACGGCTAGGCTGGCAGGAGCTGGGACATTGACGGGAGCTCACTCCATCATGCAGCACTTGGGTCTCATACTGCTGATCTGCTAACTTTCCAATCATCCAGTTCAGCATCTTAACCACTAAGCCACCACAGTCCCTTGATCAGGGTAGGTGGAAGCAAAATTGTATATTTAGGAACAAGATGAAGTTTCTGGAGGTACAATGGTCTGAAAACCAAGATCGTATAGTTCCCATGGTCATGTGATAGTCATGGCTAGATGCCAGAGTGCACAGAACACTGTTACCTCTCCTGCCAAAGTGGTACCTATTTATCTACTTGCAATTTATTTATTTATTTAGATTTATATTGCCGCCCACTCGTCGAGGCGACTCAGGGCAGCTTACAGTCAAAACAACAACAGTACAATAAAAATTATAAAATGCAACCACATAAAACAACCAAACCAGAACACAAACTAACTCCCGTCAGGTCGTTGTGGGCCCAGAGGAGTGGGCAAGGTCCCCAGCCACTGCTAGGCCTTCACATCTTCTTCCTCAGGCCGTTTTCTTGTTTTCGAACAGCTAGGTTGGCTGTGGCTGGGACAGATGATGGTTTCTCACTTTGTTGTGCAGCACTTGGGGTCTTAAACTACTGACCTTCCTGTCATCAAGCTCAGCGTCTTTACCACTAAGCTACAGCAAGTCCTTCAGTTTGATTACAGTCTGATTATTCTGAGCACTTTAGACCTGCCTTTACCGTTTGTTTTATTTTACTAGTTTATGATGCTCTCCTCCAGTCACTGCTTCAGTGCTGCTTTACATAAAGGGTAGTAAATAAATAAATTAGTGGGTGGTGTTAAAACATCTTTTGGTCTCCATGGATGAGTTTTACAGTAACTCAGTGTCAGTTATTGAACTCTCTATTCTAAAGGAGGCTAGCTGGCCCTCCTTTGTCCAGAAGACAGATTCCCTTTTTATTTAAGCAATTTTAAGGCAACTGCCACATGACTGAGTTCTGTTGTGTTTTAATATACACACTTTAATTTGTATTTTTAGCACATTAGTGGGCAGAATCTCATGGGTGTTCATGTAAAGTTTGATCAATTTGCTGAGGCTAATTGCTGTCAACTTATGAGATGCTGGTCCCATGAACTGATCATGTGACTGACTGTGCAGCCTCCAAGCACCCCCCATCAATTAGCTGCAGCAAATTTTATATAGACACCAACAGGGTTCTGATCAATGTCTTTAGGCTTCCCATTGTATATTTTCAGTTCAGTTTATTGTCAGCTGCCTTCACAAACAGTTTTGGGAGAAAGGTAGGATTATAAATTAAATACATATTGAAATAATACTGTCAGGTCAATTTAAATGCCCTTGGTCAGCATAAAAGGTGTGTCATTATAGGTAAAATATAAACAAGAGTGCACTGGAGACTTACACCTTTTATAAACAAGCTCTCTGGGTGCCAAATTTCAAATATTGGAGGACCAATCTTCCATTTTTCTTTGTATTTACATAGGCCTCTTCTGACTCCATCTTTCTATTATGGCCAGTTGTATGTTTAGGATTTCTATTTTGCTTTCTCTTACTTACTAAGTGAGAAGCAAAGGCAGCCAGAATTTTCAGCCCTTTCATTCACATGGGTCATTGACCACCAGAGGTTTACATGAATTTCCTGTCATCCTCATGTAATTTATTCCCAAATGCTAGGAAGAGCTAATAAGCAAACAAGATCAACTCAAATGAAGTGACTCTGTCAACAGTCAGGGCAGCGTGCCAGAGCAATTCCAAACACGAGCCAATATTCAAAAGCTTGAGAAAGCCCAAGAGAGCAGGTACGAAGATCTATAGCGTAGATCTGAGTTCAAGTGTTGCCTATGTTGTAAGTTCACTGCATCACTTAGGATCTAGAAAAGCCCCCACTGCCTAAGCCGGACAAAAGGGGGGGGGGGAATTAAGATGAAACGTGGCACTGTCTTTCTCAATGGAATTTTCACCCAATGAAGTCTACATAACTAAGAGCTTAGTGTTGGATATGAAGGAGAGAACACGAGCAAAACAGAAAGGAGGCTGGCCATGCAGATACAGTATCAACAAAATGGACGACCAAAGCGATATGCACCAAACTGTAAATGCTAATTTATACGGATAGACATTTAGAAATTATTTATAGAGTTTTCACTGAATTAAGTCTCTCTCTCTTAGGATGGAAAAACTGTGGCTAATGGACTTGTATGTCTCCTGCCATCCAGATGTTATGGCTGCGACTAAACTGACAAATACTTCAGGCTTTGCTCCACAATGAGCATGGGTGAATTCCAAGTATTTTTCAATTATCACACAACACATAGTAAAGGTCAAGGTTTCCCTTGCTTAAAAGCCAGTCGTATCAGACTCTAGGGTGCGGTGCTCTCCATTTACAGCCAAAGAGCCAGTGCTGTCTGCAGATGTTTCCCTAGCCATGTGGCAGGCATGACTAGATGCCAGAGCACACGGAATAGTTTACCTTCCCACTGAAGTGGTATCTATTTATCTACAGTAAAACCTCGCATAAAGAGTGCCTTGCTTAAAGAGTAACTTGCTTAAAGAGCAGAATTTTCTCTGAATCTTTGCTTCACTTAACAAATAAAACCAACCAAAAACTTGCTTAACAAATAAATTGGGGTTCACAAAAATTAACCTCCACCAAAAGTCACAATTGGTCACTTATGATGGTGTTTTGCTTAAAGAACAAATTTGCTTAAAGAGCAATCCTGTGGAACACATTATGCTCTTTAAGCAAGGTACAACTGTACTTGCAATTCCTTGCTTTCAAACTGCTAGGTTGGCAGGAGCTGGGACAGATAATGGGTACTCACTCCGTCAAGCAGCACTCAGGTCTCGAACTGCTGATCTTCCACTCGTCAAGTTCTGCATCTTAACCATTAAGCTATTGCAGCCCCACACAACACATAGGCTAATGCAAATCACCTCATCCCTCTTTGCTTCTGCAATGCGGATGGCAAATGGAAGACGACTGTATTATTAGATTGCTCCCAGCACAATCTTCATGGCTGATGATCACCATGAGGATAGCCAACATTCAGAATCAGATATGGGACTTGGAGCAGAAGGAGGAAAAGGATGAAGACAAGGATAAAGAAGAGGAAGAGGATGAAGAAGAGGATAAAGAAGATGAAAATGAAGAAAAAGAAGAGGAGGAGGAAGAGGAAGAAGAGGAAGAGGAGGAGGAAGAAGAAGCCTTTCTTGGCAGTAGAGAATAGACAATCCAAGCAAATAATGCAAAGAGCTCAACTTATAGCATAATCAAAGTATAGTACCCTATTTGGTGCACTGAGGACCATAATCAGGGGCAGAGAGGAGAGAAAAAATAGAGTTGGTAACCAGAATTGTCAGGTCACAGATCTTCAAAAGAGTCAGTCATAGCACTTTTTTCACATGTTATGCAGCAGAAACAAGCCCATATTGGTCACAAATTAAGCCAGGTGGGAGTGAAAGGGAGACTTCGAATCTGGAGGTGTTTTAGCTGGTTCAAGGAGTCATTTTGTTTTTCATGGAGGAAGAAAGGGCAAAAATCAATGGGGAGGGAGGCTGTGAGCATCTGCAGCGAGCAAGCATGCGTAGCTTCTTCGCCCCCTCTGAAATCCGCTCCAGGAGAACAGAAGGCAATGTTGCACAACACGGAATCATCCAAGGGCTGTACAGACATCCCATAAACTCCACTCCCAGCCTGCGGAATTCTCCAAGAAAGCTGCAGATCTGCTCAATGGTGGTAAGAGACAGCACATTATACTAGTCCTTCCACCCTATTTCTGGGCCAACAGATGGGTGAATTCCTCTTTTACACACTACTTTTTTGAAGCCTGTTTTCAAAGACAGGATCGTCTTAGCCCACTGCTCTGAAAAAGCAAGGAAGATCCAACCGGTACTTTTAACACTTATGACAGCATGAGAGGGTTTTGTGGACACAGATCTGGGTCAAAAAAATCTGAAGATCTGATCTCCTTAAACTATTAGACTGGAGAGGAGGAATGAGGGCCAGCTGTGTGGACCAGCTAGCTCAGCCATAAAGACCTTGCTGTCTCTCTTGACTGTATTGTATTTTTACACTGTATTTTATTGTATTGTTTTTTTCTTTTATGTAAAATTTATTGTGTTATCTGTGCTGCATCTGTTGTTATATTTTTATATTATGCTGTACAGTAAAACCTCATATAACGCTAAAACCTGGTTCCACAAGTCTTCGTGTTATATGATTTTTCGTGTTATCTGATCCTCTATGGGATCCATAGAGATACATTGTAACCACACAGGCTTTCGCGGTTGTTATCTGAAGCATCCCATAGGATCTTAATGTTATCTGATGCAATTCTTCCCCCCAGATTCCTTGATGTTATGCGATTTTCGTGTTATTCGATACTAATGTTATATGAGGTATTACTGTATTTATATTTGAGATTGTGATACTGTATATGTTTGTGTTATGTGAGCCCCTCTGAGTCGCCTCAGTGAGGTGAGTACAGGGGCATATAAATCTAATTTAATAATAATAATAATAAAAAGGAGCCAGAAGCAAAGAAACTGCAAACGATGGCGGAATGGAACCATCACCTAAGGACATCTGGATCTGCCAAGAGAGTGACAGGATTTTCTGAAGCACAATATAAGTTTGCAAGCTACCAGTGTTGTAATACAAAGCATCTGAGCATAAGCTTCTTAGCAGTTTGAAAGCAAGAAATTGCAAGTAGATAAATTGGTACTGCTTTGGAGGGAAAGGTAACAGCATTCTGCACACCTCCTACAGCCGGCCTTTGAGAGAGCTAGACTTTTATCTTTTACCATTTTCATATCTCTGTGGTTCTTCTTCTTCTTCCGTGTCTATGCCAGACGTGAAACTGCCAAAATGAAGGCACCTTTTGGTGAGTTCATTTTGCAGTTTCTTATGCCTGACTAAGTGTGAGAAAGATTAGCTGGCAACACAAGGTTGCCGTTACCAGGATATGCCTGATTGTGGTTAAAAAAAAAACCAACACCACAGTCTTTGAGGAGGGTTTCTTTGTACCCCCTCTCTGTGGTGAAATGGGCTTTCAAATCTAGGCCTCCTGAGCCATCGTCCTAGCTGGTTTAAGTACACCATGTCCCATCTGCCAGTTCTAGGTCTTGCGCTGAGATTCTCAGAGCCTAGAGAGACAAGCTGGAAGTCTTGCCCTGTCACCCCGAACCCGGTGTCTAATAATAAGCAGCGAAATAACTCCCTTGGTTGCCACTGCTGGCCAAACTGGCAACCTGGCCGACCTCTCTATTTTTCTCACTTCCTCCTTTGCAAAGCTCCAAATTAGGTGCAGGGTCTGTTCTCTCAGGTGAAGGTCGGCGGAGAGGCTGCGCTCACTCGCTCGCTGTTACGGAGAGACAACATTCAAGGATGCCCGGCCAAGATGTCATCTCTCCTTAACCTCATCTCCCTTAGCAAACGTCTCCTCCATTCCCATCTTTTCATCCGCGTGAACTTCCAACAGCCGTCCTTAGCTAGCTTGAAAAGGGGCTGGGGAAAATGACGCCAAGCCAAGCCAAGAGGAATGGCAAGAGACAGAAAAGACTGGAGAAATCTAGCCACAAAGGGCTTTCTTAGGGCAACCTTATCCCAAAAGGGGTGGTGTAACCCAGGGGTGCCCAAACTATGGTCCATGGGCCAGATCCGGCCCCCAACACCAATTCATCCACCCCACATTTTACTTCCGCTTCCAGGAGCAACGAGGGCAGTGTGGGCCAGATGACTTGGCGTCAGGGGCTGGATCCAGCCCATGGGCCATAGTTTGAGCACCCCTGGTTTAAGCAGAGAAATCTCATCCTGTCGCAAAACAGATTGCAAGGTGTGTTTTACTTCCCCTTCTGGTGGGAAGAACCACAAGACTGGCCCACTGAACCATGTGACTGGCCCACTGAACCACATGACTGGGCCATGGCCCGAAAAGTTTGGGCACCCTTGATGTAACCCGTCATGAAGAAGAAACGCAAAGCAGAAAGCATTTTCTCACAGAGGAAACACAAACTCCTCTTTTTGTAATGCAGGAGTGGGATCAGTCTGAGAGTCTGAAAGGGATCAGCTATTTTCCATCCCCGTCACCTTACAATAGCCCTGGTGGCACAGTGCTTAAACTGCTGTACAGCAACCAAAATATTGTGAGTTCAATCCTAATGGGGATCAAGGTTGACTTGGCCTCTTTCATCCTTCTGAGGTCGGTAAAATGAGTACCCAGCATGTTGGGGGCAAAATACTAATTAACTTGTGTGCTGCCCAGAGAGAGCACTGAACGCTATAGGTAGGGCAAAGGTCTTCCTTGCTCAAAAGCCAGTCTTATCTAATTCTAGGGGGCGGTGCTCAACTCCATTTACAGCCAAAGAGTCAGCAGTGTCTGCATCTACAGCAGGTATGACTAGCTGGTGCACTGCACGGAACGCTGTTACCTTTTTCCCACTGAAGTGGTACCCATTTATCTACTGTACTTGCAATTTTTTGCTTTTGAACTGCTAGGTTGGCAGGAGCTAGGACAGATGATGGGAGCTCGCTGTTGACCTGCTGACCTTCCTGTCATCAAACTCAACATCTCAAACACTAAGACACCTCAACCTTGTAAACAGCAGTAGTGCCAGGCTATGTAACCTATAGTCTCACCTTGGAGGGATGATGGCTAGAAGAGGGGCTCTTGGTTAGGATACAGTGAATGAATGAATGAATGAATACACACTTAAGTCAATGAAGAAAAATAAGCTGGCCAGATATCTCATTTCGGAGGGGTTGTGGGAGGCCCCTAAAGCTTGGTGCCACTTATGCCATTTTTCTGACATTGTTCACGAGAAAGTCATACATGCAACTTTCTCATAACCAAAGCATGTTGACTTCAGAAGAGCTGCTCCTCTTGAATTTTGGTCTGCCAAGCTGTGCTTACCTTGCTCAGGATAAAAGGAGATCTATCTATCTATCTATCTATCTATCTATCAGAGGGGTTCCCAACCTAAGGCCTGTGGGCCGAATCCAGCCCATGGTGCCATTTCATGTGGGGGGCCCACCCCTCCAAGGGCATTCAATAAACAAAATGGCCACCCATTTGAAGCTGCTGGGACAAAATAGCTACTCCCATTATGCAGGCAGGGCAAAATGGCCATCTGGCCCTCTAAGCTGACTGAGAGAGCGTGATTTGGCCCCTGGTTTGAAAAGGGGTGCTGGGAACCCCTTTTTTATAATATGTATATTCTGTCCAATTTACTGGTAGTCCACTACTCTGGGCAGTCAAGTATAAAGATAATCCCTTCAACCCACACCCACCATCCTATAAACCCCAATCAACACCATAACCCACAGCTAATAAACAGGAGGTACATTAATGCAAAATGAATAAACTCAAAATCAGACTGCCCCATCGAAAGGATTCACCCTGTCTTCCATGCCCCTCCTGCAAGATATTTTCCCAAATCAAACTACCTTTCCACCCACCCAAAGGACTGGATTTAATTTCTTTTCCCCCAGATCTATGTCATCACGTTCACTTTCAAGCAGCCATTAAGGTCAGCTTGGACATAGCAAGATGACCAAAACATCCTTCTCTAAATAGCCTTGTCTGGTAGTATGGCTCAAATTCCAGCCTGGTTTCTTAATAATCTTTTAATCTGCTGCTAAAATTCCACTCTGAAAGCTTCTTTAAGTCCTCATATTTCCCTGCCAGTAAACCCTAAACAAGTAATTCAAGAAAGAGGGGGGGGGGGGGAATTGCTCCTTTCTGGATCCACCCACATTCTTTTATAAACACTTCCAATTTAATAAATTTAATTGATTGATTTTGTTTAATTGACTACACTGCACAACAACGATTTTGCTACTGAGAATAACACATGTGATTTACATGATATTTATTTATTTATTTTATTTTGTCAAATTTATATTCCGCCCTACTCGCACAAGCGAGTGTGCTAATTCCAAATCTGAACTCAGAATTTGCCTATCATGTACAGATTTTAAGGCGTGCTATAACTGTTCAAATGGTCAGTAACTGGGTAATGTATTTTTACATTGGAACATTATAACAGTTGCAGCTACCACTATGACTGCTGCTCTCTCTGCTGAATCACGTCCCCTGGTGACAGCATGTCCCAGCACGGCTGGGCATGTCTGGACAATGTCTCTAGTGAGAAACCATCTTATTGGATAGTACAGCTAATCCATAGTGAGTCTGTTTTGAGCTAAAGATGAGTAGACACAGCTGTGTTAATTAAATGGACATTTTTGTTAATAAACCAGATTTTTTTTGTTAATAAATTTTTGTTAATAAACCAGATAATTAACTTAAGATCCTGATGTCCTAAGGCAGGTGGGCCAATGGTTTTTCCTTCCCCATTGGTGAGCTATGTCTAGAAAAGATCACAAACTCAACTAAAGGAGGGAATTAAAATTAAACCCAAAGCAAAGACCTGGTCTAACTCAGTATTATCCTGCAAGTGCTGGTGTGGAACTTCGTAAAGGAGGTCAGCCACAAAGGAAAGAAAGGATTTCAGGTTTTGGAGAAAGGTCCTGGCTGGAAATTGATTGAAGGGGAGGGGAGACCTCCACCTTCTAAACTGAACAAATAGTTCAGATGTATGGCAAGTAGCATTGGTGTGCCGCTTAAAAATCCACCAGACAGCATGATCCATCCATTGCGACAGACAAATCCTCCCCCCCCCCCCCTTAAATCTGACTTCTCCTTATTCTTGTGCTGTTTTACCCAGGAACAACTTTAGACTGGTTTTAAAGAGAGAGTTATGGAAGAAAAGAATCCTAGTAAGAGTAATGGATATACTGGACACAGTGACAGATTAGAATGCTGGAAACAGGGGTTCAAATCCCCAATTTGTCATGGAAACTCGCTTTGAGATAATAATAGTAAATGACTACATGAACTTATCACATACATCAGAAACCTTTCTTTCTTTTCTTTCCTTCTCCATCTCTCCTTCTGCCCATCCTTTCTTTCCTTCCCCATCTTTCTTTTTCCCCCCTCCTCCTCCCTTCCTTCCTATTTTCCTTTCTCAAAACTAGAAGTTCATTTTCACTGAAACCCAAGTAAGAAAAACAATTTTTCCGATAAAGGAAGATGTACTTTGCCTTAGAGGTACATGGAACCCGGTGTGGTTTTGGACTACAGCTCCCCAGCAGCCTTCTGGGAATGGCAATACCCCCCTTTTGCTGGCTTATATAATGAGGACTGTTGTGTTTTTAGTTTTAACTTTGGGGGTTGGGAGAGTATTTTTAGCAGTTTTTAAGGGGCTTAAAAGTTTTAAGGTTTTATGCTTGTGTGTTGTGTTACATTTATGAGCCTCCCAGAGTCACCTTAGCGAGTGGGCGGCAATATAAATTCAAATAATTAATAAATAAATAAACTGAAATCAAAAAACACAAATCAGCGTGCCTCAGTATAGTGTAGCTCAGTGGCTTAGATAGCTGGTTGCAGACCCAAAGGTTGGGAGTTTGATTCCCAGCTGCGCCTCCTGCAGGAACAGCCAGCCTGTGTGGCTTGGGCAAGCTGCACACAATTCCAGGTTGCCCCCCCCCCCCAAAAAAAAAAAAAAAAGGAATGATAAAACACTTCTGTATATTCTCCACCTGGAAAACCCTGTAAAGGATGGCTGTAAAACAAAATTGACTTAATGCTACACAATTATTATAGCTAGCTTTAATTCCATTGTGCTTCCAAGGAGAGGAGCCAGGCTATGTTGCCTTGGGCAAGCTTCCCTTTACAAAGGATATGGGAAAACACTTCCAAGTACTGTACAGTATTCTTTACTTAAAAAATCCTGGAAAGGGTCACCCTAAATCAGAATTAATTTGATGTCACACCTACACAAATGTAAACACATGAAGTTGAGACACTAATTTTCCCCTGTTTCGCTTGCTCCTAATACTTAAGGTTATAGAAAATATAGAAATATACAATCATGCTTACACAAATGACTGTCTGGCCAACCACTTCCTCTTTTCTTCTTAATCATACAGCCAGTTTTGAGAACACAGGGCTCTGTTTTACACTGAGTCAGAGTTTGTTTGCCCCATCTAATAGTAACAACTGTGTTCAACACAAACTGCATTCCCTTCCTTTTGTTTCTGCTGGCTTCAAATCATCACTAGGCTACCCCCTAACCACCTCCATTTCTCAAAACCAGAGGGGGGGGGGACTTCTGAACCCTTCTGACATTGTGCCTTTCTGACTGTGCAGCTCCTGGAGGATTCTTGGGGCCAGAAATTAGCTCAGAGATTTACCAAAGTTGGTCTAGATCCGTGAGGGCGAACCTTGGCACTCCAGCTGTTCTTGAACTTCAACTGCTAGAAGCTCAAGTCTCTGAGAATCCACACGAATGGGACCCATTTGTGTGGATTCACGAGACTTGGGCTTCTGGGAATTGAAGTTCAAGAACAGCTGGAATGCCAAGGTTTACCATCACTGGTCTAGATCGTCTAGCAGTGATGGTTAACCTTGGGACTCCAGCTGTTCTTGGACTTCAATTCACCAAACCCATAACCAGAAGGAGTACTGACTTGGGCTTCTGGGAATTGAAGTCCAAGAATACCTGGAGTGCCAGAGTTAGTCATCACTGGTCTAGGGGTTCACACACAACTCTGGTAAGCCTTACAATCCTCTGCTGGCTTACTTCCGAATTGTGAATGCCTGTGTATAAAAACAATAGTCCTTGAAATGTAATCTTCTTTATCACCAATCCAAGCTACAGGAGAAAAAAAAATCTGAAGTACTAGTTGTTTTCTTGAGAATAAGTCTGAACTGGGTACCATCCAGAGACAAGACAAGACAAGCCAGACTCAACCAACATCCAATCTTAGCTGATTTAGAAGCTAAGCAGGGTCAGGCATGGCAAATACCCAGATGGGAGACCATCAGGGAATACCAGAAATACCCAGGTACAGATAGGAATGAATCCTGCATGAAACCCAGAACTGCCATTGCTGCCAGTCAGAGCTGACAATACTGAGTGAAATGGACAAAGGATCTGATTCAATATAAGGTGTTCCTGTAGAAACATTTGGAATTTTTTGGAATAGCAGCCGTGTTACTCTGTGGTTCAGGCATATCAGAAAACAAAACAAATAAAATAAAATAAAAAACACTGTAGCAATTTAAAGACTAACTGCTATATTTTTATTGTTAGCTTTCGTGGATTAAGTCCACTTCATCAGACAAAGAGTGAAACTTACAGGCATGTTCTTTATATACCAAATTCAGGGGCTCAACGGGAGAAGGGGTGTGGGCAAGACGGGAGAAGGGGTGTGGGCAAGACGACAGACAAGCAAGCACAAGATTGCAGCTTCACACAGCCATTGACAACAATAGATTATTCAGATAAACTCTAAATGACTCCCTTTCAATCTCAAGGTTGCTGAGTAAGCCCACTATGGTCTCTGATCAACTTGTGACCTGCATGTCAGGGGAAAAAACAAACAAACACCTGTACCTGGTTTCTTTCTGTTTTACTAAAGAGAATTGGCAGGAAAGTTGTAATATAAAATCATATAGCAATCTGTGTATCAAATTTGATAATGTCCCAGAAACCCTTCACTAATATTTAGCCCCCTGTGATGGGTATCTAACAGATGGATGTATTTGATTTCTGCTGTCTCCCTTTCAATCCTAGTTTTGTAATTTGTGATCAGTCTGGCTGCTGAATTCTGCCCCAGCAGCATTTTCCGAACAGTCTTCAAAGGCCACCCCCATACAGCCTATTGTAATAATCTAGCTCATCTACCAGAGGATGGGTCACTGAAGCTGGGCTAGATTAGCTCTGCCAAGGAATCAACACAACTGTACTCCAGAAGTAACCTTCACTTGGTGCAATACAGCTCATGGTGTGAAACATTCGTGTGTAGAATCACAGCCTTACTCTCTGGTGTAAAAAGACAAAACAACAACAACAAGGAGAACCAAAGAGAAAATGCATTCAAGCAGACTTTTATTTTGATTGATAGGAGGGTGCAAAATATCTTTTTCAGAAAGAGAGCCCTTATTTTGTTTATAAGTTTACTTACTGCCTGCCATTCCACATGCACTAAATAGAAAATGAGAAGTAGCTAGAAATGCATTGCTGGTTTGCTTAAAAACAAAACAACCATTTCACATAGAAGTCTGATGGATAAGAAGAGCAGCCTTCTATCTCAAAACACCCATCTCTGGGGAACGCATTTTGCAAAGCTGTCTGGAGTTTGGCCTCAAACAAGTGGAAATGTATTTGGCCATTGTTACTTCACATTACAATTGCTATTCCCCCTCTTGGTCTTTCCTTGTGTCATCATGTAAGCTGAGAACATCCCAGAAAAAGATATATGGGGAGCTCAACTTCCAGAAACAGAAACACAGCTCCTCTGCCACAAAAAGGAGTGTTTCCAAGACAAGACCTGCCTTCTCTGTTCAAAGCAAAGCAATCACACATATATACCGCCCCATAGAGCTTAGTGCACTCTCTGGGCGGTTCACAAGTTCATTAGCATTTTGTCCCCAACATGCTGGGTACTCATTTTAATGACCTTGGACGGATGGAAGGCTGAGTCATCCTTGATCCCTGGTCAGGATTGAACTCACAACCAGCAGTCTAACCAATGCCTCACCAGGGCACAAAAGGCAGCCTCCACTGATGCCATGACACTAGGTGGGCGTCCTATGTAGTCACTCAAAACTGCAGAAGTAGACAGTGGAGTTGAAAGGAAGAACTTTCAAGCCACAGAAAGAAAATGCTGTTTGTCTCACTGGCACCGGAATGAAAATGGACTCAAATCATTGAAATGGAGGGTTGGGTTGTAGACCTTGGCCTCTCGTCCTGACCCCAGCATAGACCTCTCTCTTTGCTAAAGGATGGACTTTAGATTTTCAGCCTATCTAAAGGATGGACTTGTTGCTTTCACTGGAGCTTCAAAAAGATCCTTGCAAATCCAAGAAACACTGTGAGCTGGGGTTTATCCCACCCACCCACCCACCCATCCATGAGTCTATCCATCCGTCTGTCTGCCCATCCATCCATCAGTGAGTAAATGAACGAACAGATTTTTCCAGTCGTGCCCTCATGTGCACTGATGTGGACCTCCTTGGAAATACCTACCTGAACACTGAGGCTGTAGGGACCAAAATCCCTACAGTGACCCCTGCGTTGTTCTACTGTACGGAACCAAGGTTGTAGCTAAGCTCCTGCACCTTAGGCTACAACATGAGGTCCTCTGCTTTAGCAAGGACGATGAGGCCATCTGCCATTCCCCTGAGCCTTCCCTGTTGCCATACAATTTAGCCTCAGAGGAGGAACCATATAGATATATCTGAGATTAGATTTTTCTACAACCACACAGACATGTGTTTGTGTTTTCGGTCAACGACTCCCAGAAACCCCCGGGCAGAACAGAGACCTGGTTCAAAACATAAATACAAATCAGCACATCGGCTATCAAAGCTGCAACGCAATGTATTTTGGAGTGTCTTTGCCTTACAGGAGCAACTAAGACCTATTAGCTTTACAAAATCAACAACAACATATCTCTGGTCATGGAAATTGCTGAAAATTATATATTTCTATAGATTAGCACATGGACTTCGTGATTAAGGCACTGAGCTTGACATTTGGTTGGCAAGTCAGCAGTTTGAGACCCAAATTGCAAGTTGGGAAATACCTTCAGTGGGAAGGTAAACAGTGTTCAATCACTCCGGTTTCTAATCATGTCTACCACACAGCCACATAAATGTTTTCAGACAGCAGACAGCAATACCTCCATGGACACCCTAGAATCCATCAGCACACCTCTGGATCCATGTGGATTCACAGAGACTTGGGCTTCTTGGAATTAAAGTTGAAGAACACCTGGAGTGTCAAGGTTCACCATCACTGCTCTAGGGGGAGAAGCGTGGCTATGGGGACCATCTTGAGGAGGGCTTCCACCGCAGTATTTTTTCACTTGACATGATGACACTTCCAAGATGGGGATTGTAGCAGAGTCTCCTTCTATGTGTCTTTCCCTTCCACCCTTCTCCATCCTCAACTCAATAAGAAGAGAGGAGCCTATTTAAAGATCTCCCCCACCCACCCAAAAAAGTGAGAGTCCTTCTACCTCCATGGACAACCCCCCCCCCCCAGCTCCACCTGGTCCATTGGATGGGAAGCCGCTTTAGCCGGTGTGCTGCTGAGAGCTCTTCTCATAGTAATCACAATGGAAGGGGAGACAGAGAGAGGACGTCAAGTGAGCTGCAGCCTCTTTGCTTGTGCATCGTACGATTCAGTTCCATCTTGTGCTCCTGGGCAAAATGGGACAGAGGATGTGTGTGTGTGTGTGTGTGTGTGTGTGTGTGTGTGTGTGAGAGAGAGAGAGAGAGAGAGAGAGAGAGAGAGAGAGAGAGCACGCACACGCCTTCATGCCTCCACCAGCGTGCTTACATCATGCACAAGTGAGCCAGAGTAAAAATCAGCAGGAGTGCCTAGGAGCCATGGGGCAGCCGGGATGAGTGAGAGAGAGAGAGAGAGAGAGAGAGAGAGAGAGAGAGAGAGAGAGAGAGAGAGAGAGAGAGAGAGAGAGAGAGAGAGAGAGAGAGAGAGAGAGAGTGAGTACGAGTGAGCGAGCGAGCTTTTCTGCCTTTGCTGCACTGCAGTTCTCAGCTCATTTTCCTCTTTTCTGGAGAACCAGCAATTTTTAATTTTTTTTTTTATAAATCCTAACCTTGCTGAACCGGCTGAGATTGGACATCAAGCTTCAAGAAATAGATATATAGATATACGTCCAGTTCTATGTATGATGACCCACTTATCCACTGGGACAAGTGCAAAGATGATTGGGAAGAAATTGCTTCTGCACTGCAAACTCATCTCCCCCCCCCCCCTTGATTTTCTGGCTGAATTTAGGCCTTTCTGCATATCAGGGGTTGGGTGGGTGGGAGGAATAGAGGAGAACAAGTCAGCTGTTCCATACCTGATGGAGGTCTCTTCAAAAGGGGTAGGGGTGGGGGTGGCATTTCAGGGAGATCAAGAAGACCTGGAATTCACATCCCTCCCCTTCTGCAAGATACACAAATAAATGCACACATGTCTTCACTCTTGCTCTGTATTTTAAGCAAGCGCAATGGATGGAGTCAGGGAGATGGAGAAAGTCAAGCATTTAGGGCCACCCCCAGGCCATATTCTCATCCTTTCCACTGACCCAGATGTTGGGATGGGTCAGTAACAGCTGGATCCATACATCCATGAGTCCATCTAGACCCGTGATGGTGAACCTTGGCACTCCAGAAGTTCTTGGACTTCAATTCCCCTTTCCAATTCAAGCTCCCTTTGAATCCACACGAATGGGTTTACTGTGATTCATCAACCCCACACTGCCCTTGTCACTCCCGGAAACAGAAGTAAAACGTGCCTGTATGGTTAAGACTCTTCTGAGTTAACCCTTCCTCCATATGGGTGCATTTTACTTCCACTTCCGGGAGCGATCAGGGCAGCACAGGCCAGATGAATCGCAGTAAACCCATTTGTGTGGATTCATGGGGGCTTGGGCTTCTGGGAATTGAAATCCAAGAACATCTGGAGTGCCAAGGTTCGCCATCACGGGTCTAGACCTCTACAGGCCCACGATAAACCCCCTCCAGTGGGGAAGCATGCTTAATATACATAACATCTACACATGCGGCAGTGTGTGTGCATGTATGTGGGGCTTTCGTTTATCAGAAATAAATATTTATATATAAAGCCGAGCCAAAGAAGGGAGCTTTGATCTGCCCAAATCTCACATCTGGAAGGGATGCCCAGCAACCAACACCTTCTTTAAAATGAATAAATATACTTTTATTGCATTATTATTGCAATAGTTTCCCTACCTACCTAGCAAACCCCCTCCCTCCTGAAATGACATGTTGCGATCTTCAGCGATCTTCTCTCCCCCCCCCCTCAAAATAAAAATAGAGCCCAGACAATATCATTTGCAGCCGTCTCTTCACTCCCGTAACCACCCAGATGTTGGGATCTCACCTGCCTACTCTGGTTGATACCCCACTGGTGACGTCATCTTCTCCAGATTCCACCCCCCCATCCAAAAAAAGAAAACACACACACACACCTCACCCAGATAGAAACCAGGGTGGATCACCTTGAGGGGCTTCCATTGAAGACCCTGATCCAAATGCACCCCCTTCCACCCCTTCTTTCACATGGGGAGGGGGGGTGGCCTCTATTCCACCACCACCCTCAATAGAACACTATATGAAGCAGGGAAAGGGTTTTCTCTCCTTCTCTCCCTCCAGGTAGAAACCTTAGATTTGGAAGGGACTCGCCGGACCCCTGACTCTCCCCCCCCCCTTTCCCGATGCATTTCCTCCCACCCCCACCCTGGAAGAAGCATCCGCGCCTAAAATGGGTTTCTTTAAAGAGGGGAGGAAGAGGAAGGGCGACTCGAAGGAGGCAGAATCAAACGCATCTCAAGGGGCAGTAAAGACACTCACCTCCCCAAACGCCCCCCCCCTGGCCAACCCCACCTCCCGTATATTGCCCACCTCCCGTATTCGCCCTCCAAGGCAAGGAGACCCCCCCTCTAAGCCGACCCCCCCCCATCTATCCTTTCCTCCCTTTCCCCTTTCCAACGCTTGGAAAACCCTAGGCAGGTTCTTTTGCTAGTCGCGAAACCCCCCCCCAACGACCCCCCCCCCCCAAAAAATGGGGGACCTCAACTCCCTCTTACTCTTTGCTGGAAAGGTAGCGATGGAGGTCTCTGGATCGCGTGCAGCTCCAGCCAGGCGAGGAATCCGGGGTGGGTTTTTTTTTTGGGGGGGGGGGGGAGGGCTGGAGTGTTAATCCGTTTTCGGGGCCAAGGCCAAACTGGAGTGACGCCGGATCCCTCTCCTTTTCACACCCTGCCGGGGGGCAACTTGGACGGCTCGCATCTCCGCCGGCGTCTCCGATCCCCATGCGCGCCCTCGCCGACACGCATCTTGGCCCCTTTTCTTGCGGCAAAAGGGGAGCCACGCCCCCTTGTCAGGAGACCCCGCCTCCCGGGCGGCGAGATCAAAGCAAGGGAAAGGAGGGGGGAGTTCGCCTGCCTGCCCCCCCCACTCCTTTTTTAACTCTTCCCTCCCCGCCTTGGCCAGGAGGAAAAAGGAGAGTTGGGTCCTTCAGCTCACACGTTCAGGAGAAAAACGCAAGGATGCGGGAGAGCTGGTGGGGAGGTTCCCAACGGCGAGCATTAGGATGATGATGATGATGATGCCACGTTGGGGAGGGGGAGGCGCCTCTTACCTCGTGGGATGCCTTTCCCTGCAAGGAGAAACCTAGCCGAGTTTTCCTTGCAAGTAGGAATCTAGTCAAGCTTTCCCTGCAATGAGAAACCTAGCCGAGCGGGACGTGTCTGTTTGCGGGAGGATTTCTGAAAAAGCAACCACAACAACTACACACAAAAACACACAACTTGGAGGTACCAAAAATCGGGGTGGGGGTGGGGAAATCAAAATCTTGAGATGGATTTGCTGCAATAGGAAAGTGAAAGGGAGATTAATCGAAGGAGAACAGATTGAAAGATCTTGGTGGGAAAAAACGATGGGTCACGTTTTGGTCAATGAGGAAACATTTGACACCTTCGCCAGAATTGATGCCATTCTGGGAAATGATGAACGAAAGTCCATAAAAGATGCTGGAAAGGGTTACTACGGGGCTCTGTTAGTCCCAATGGGGATTTTTTCTTTAGAATCCTTAAGTTTGTGTTACTAATTTACAAGGTTGTTTTTTTAAAAAAAAATACAGTATGTTTTGTTTTACTTTTATAAAATAAAGAAATAAAATTATACACTATCGATAAATAGATATAGAATCTATATATTCATATCAATATCTATTGATTCAGACAGACAGACAGACAGACAGGCAGATATTGTATTTATGTCCTGCATTAAAGCAATATTCAATAGCAAAAGCAAAGCAACCCCACTTACTTACTACTGCCCTCTCTGGGCATTTCACAAGTTAATTAGCATTTTGCCCCCAACATGTTGGAGACTCATTTTACTGACCTCGGAAGGACGGAAGGCTGAGCTAACCTTGAGCCCCTGGTCAGGATAGAACTCACAACCTTTTGGTTGCCCTACACCAGTTTAACCACTGCATCACCAGATGTTCTATATATATATTCTATCTGTTATTATCAATCAGACATCATTGCACTAGCCCTGATGCCAACACTACTACTGGGAGATCATTACTCTCTTTCTGAACATAAATTATATATATTTTAAAGCATCTAGTCCAACATTTTTTGCCACAGGGCAGGCCACGCCTCCTCAGACAGCAGAGTGGACCAGACACGTGGTTCCCCCTGCCATAAACACTGCCATAATAAACCACGTCCACGGCTGTCATGGTTCCCCCTGCCATAAACACTGCTGTAAACCTTATCCACGGCTGTAGTAAACACATTTATGACAGCCATAGGTGCATTTACAGCATTTTTTTTTGATGTTTTCAGTGCTTCTGGCAGCCGCGGCAGTAGTGAGGGCAGCACATTCTTGGCTGTTTTCATTGCTTCTGCCGCATCTGACAGGAGCAAGGGCGTTGGCCACATGGTGCTACTGACCTGGTCTGGCTCATGGGCCGAAGGTTGCGAACCCCTGATCTAGTGGTCCAAAAGGCTATAGCATCTGTGTGGCATACATTTCTGGCTGTTGATGGGAACCTAAACTTGAATTTGTTGTGATTTTGTCACAATTGCAGCTGGGATGCACTGAACTCCGTGCAGATTCCTGAGCTGAAAGGTGGTGGTGGTGGTGGTAATGCATCCATCCCCCACAATGTTTCATCAGAGATGCCACGGATCCCTCGAAACCTACTCTGTGAATCAGTTGCTCTCAGTTCATTCCCTTCTCCACATGCTTTCCTATCTCCTACAAAGCGTTGCTGCTATAGAGACAGGATTTAAATAAGAAATGCAACCTACTAAGCATACCCAATGATGTTCAGGATAATTATGCAGCTATAGGCTGTCAGAATGCTACAGTCCTGCTCCATGCTGGGGGAATTATGGCATCACTTTATTTCTAAGACAAAAGGATTGGAGCATAAAGATGCTTGCAAAGTTGCCACGAACATTTTAGCCTTCTGGGTCTAGGAGGGTGTCCAGATGTGGGTATGTGATGGTGGAGGGAACTGGTTTGGAAAAGAGGTACTCTGCTGAAGTTCAGGAGTACTAGCTACTTCGTTACTTCTCTTGAAACACATTAGAGATGACGGATGGTGTCGCTTTTAAGTGTTCTCAAAAAGAACAAGAGAGAGGGATTCAGAGAACAAATTGTTGAGCCAGTAACCTATAAGAGGAGTTATAGACGGCCCTAACCGAGGATATATTGAAGCAACTGTGGAAACAAATAATTCTCTGAGATTAAAAAAATTGCTTATCCCCTTTTTCACTTCTCCTTAAGTGATTCCCACAGGGGTGGCTGTATTGGTTGCTTGCAACAACAACAAACAAGCAATTTTGTAGCCACTTGTAAAAATTAACAAGGTCAAGGTCTCGCTTGCTTGAAAGCCAGTCATATCCAACTCTAGGGTGTGGTGCTTATCTCTGTTTACAGCCAAATAGCCAACGCTGCAGATGTTTGCGTGGATATGTGGCAGGCATGACTAAATGCCAGAGTGCATGGAATGCTGTTCCTTTCCCATCAAAGCGGCACCTAGTTATCTACAGAACAGGACTTGCAATGTCTTGCTTTTGAACAGCTAGGTTGGCAGGAGCTGGGACAGAGACAAGAGCTCGCACAAGGCTTTATTTCAGAGATTTAGAAATCATAGTTCTGTGACAGACAGACAGCAGGCTCAGCAGTGGCTACCCACTCAGGTGAGATGCTTTGCATTCCTGTTTAAAGGTCTTCCTTGTTCAAAAGTCAGTTGTATCCAACTCTAGGATTAGGTGCTCATCTCCATTTATAGCCAAAGAGCTGGCGCTATTGCATCTGCAGACATTTCCATGAACATGTGGTAGGCATGCCTCTACTCAGGAGTGCATGGAATGATGTTTACCTTCCCACCAAAGTGGTACCTATTTATCTACTTGCAATTTCTTGCTTTCAAATTGCTAGGTTGGCAGAAGCTGGGACAGGGACGGGAGCTCACATAATTCAACATAGGAACATCTATACACAGTTGTGTCTGGACCAATGCCATCTGCTGTACTCCCTATTTGGAAAGGATAAGCCAGCCTATTGGGAAGAGTTTAGGTCTACTTCCACATCTGCTTACTCCTGTTCTCTTCTGCCTGATCTTGGTTTGTTTTCAAATCCAGCCCTGTTTCAGATGAACTCCCACTTAGCCCACATCCAGTGGTGGGCATGGGCCAGTTTGGACCGGTTCAGCAGAACTGGTAGTAACAATCCCGGGTGGTCTCCGGGGGGGGGGGGAGTAATCTCAGCACTTATGCATCAATTGATATTTTAACACATGCACACTGATACTGCAGCCATTTTGAGCTGCAGTTTTGGGAGGGTGGCTGTTGAGGCCCTCAGCGGCCATTTCAGAGGGGTTGCGGCAGTGGCGGCCCTTGCTCGAGTCGCCCTGTACCATGCTGCCCAGCTGTGCCGCCGCCCTGCACCACTGCACCACTGCCACTCGCTGCCACCTCTTACTCCCACACACCACCACACGTCACTGCATGCCACCCCTTGCTGCCGCTCATCGCCGCTGCTCACCACTGCACAGCATGCTGGTATCACTGCTCGCCGCTGCCCTTTGTTGCTGCCTTCTGCCGCCTTCTGCCACCTGCTGCCGCTGCTCGCTGCTACTCACTGCTTCTCGCTGCCTCTCGCTTGCTGCTGCTAGATGCCAACGCTGCACAATGACGCCGCTTGACACCATGCTGTTATGCCAGGCCAGGCCAGGGTGCACCGCCGTGCCATGCTGTGCCAGGCCAGGCTAGGCCGTGCTGCCATGCCAAGTCATGCTGCCACACCGCTGCTGTTGCCACCTGCTTTCCAGAGAAGTGACTTGGGTTTGGGTTTGGGGTAGGTGGGTGGGTGAGTGGAATGTGTATTTAATGTGTGCTTTTATGTGTTCTCATGTCTATTTAATGTGTATTTAATTTGTATTTTATGTGTTTGTATGTATATTTAATTTGTATTTTAATGTGTTTTTAATGTGTGTTTTTATGTGTACTGCATTTTAATGTATTTTTTTAACTTTGGCTCTGCCCATGTCGTTGGCTTTGCCCATGATGTTATGACGTTGGCTCCGCCCATGACATCAACTCCACCCACAGTGTGGTAGTAATTTTTTTGGCTGCCCATCAATGCCTAGATCTCTGTTTGATGTTCCTCATGGATTAATGGTGTTTGGGACCAGATCCAGTACTGTACTAACTCTGGCCCTTGATCTCATGCAATGAGGCTGTGGTGGCTCAGTGGTTAAGAAGCTCGCCTTGTTAGCTGGAAGACTGGCTAGTCAGCTGGCAAGTCGGCAGTTCGAGACCCAGGTAATGGATGACGGATTGAGCACCTGTCTCTGTCGCAGCTCTTGGGGACCTGAAAGGAGCCTCATTTGGGCATCCCCTGAGTGGAGTTTCTTCTGCAAAAATCCTTTCAACCCAGAATAATTTCTGACACAAAATTATTATTATTTCATCCAGACAGGGCTCACCCTTCCCTTTTGCTAGGACACACTCAGAGCTTTGCTTTGCTCAACATCTCCCATGGCAAACGATCATCCTAACATCTATCCGGTGTGGGTTCTGAAACCAGAGAGCTGGAAAGATGGATCCTTTGTATTCCAGGCCGGAGAAGGAAGCTTCCTGCTTCCACCATCAGATCTGAGTGAGAAAGGCGCCCGTTTTAACACATGGCCCGATGGTTCTTTATAAACATCTATCCCTTGGAACAAAGCCCTGGCTGGGAATCTGCTTGTTGATGCAATTTTGCCAAATGTGTCTTTTGCGTTGGCTCTGTTTCCACCAAGCACAAGGATACTTGTAGGCGCTGGAGAATTTTCAGATGCTCTGAAGATGATGGGCCCACTTAGGGAGAGGTTCCTCTTTGCAACCGGACTGAGAAGATCCTAGCTCAGTGATGGTGAACCTTGGCACCCCAGCTGTTCTTGGACTTCAAGTCCCAGAAGCCCAAGTCCTTGTGAATCCATACGAATGGGTTTACTGCACGTACGTGTAGTAAACCCATTTGTGTGGATTCACCTGGACTTGGGCTTCTGGGAACTAAAGTTTAAGAACAGCTGAAGTGCCAAGCTTCACCATCATGATTCTAGATAGAAGGTTGTTTCTTTTGGCCTTTTGACAAATCTCAAGACAACACACTGTACGGAATGAGCAAGTAAACCTATCCGTGTATATAGAGAAACCCTGGAGTGAATGTCCTGCGTTAGTTTACAGGCCAACCTTCCAGGCTCATTGTAAAGCTTTTGGAGACAATGCAGTAGAAGTGCTTTGAAAACTTAAGATTGGCTAATGGCCATGGTCACTGAAGAATTCTGCATAGTCCGCAGGTCAGCAGTTCATGACTCAAGTGCTGTGCTCATTGTCTAACCCAGCTCCTGCCAACCTAGCAGTTCAAATACAAAAACATTGCAAGTAGATAAATAGGTACTGCTTTGGTGGGAAAGGTAACAGTGGTATTGATGCTGATTATTTATGATATTTACATGTTGTGTTTATGAATCTGTAACTTTATATGTGTTGTAAACCGCCCTGAGTCGGTCCAACCGAGTAGGGCGGCATAGAAGAAATAATAATAATAATAATAATAATAATAATAATAATAATAATAATAATAATAATAATAATAATAATAATAATGATGATGATGATGATGATGATGATGATGATGATGATGATGATGATGATGATGATGATGATGATAAAATTATTTATTTATATAGATTTATTATCCCGCCCCAATCAGGCGAACCCGACTCTAGTATATAATAGCATTCTATATAATAGCGGACTGGAGAGGCTCTCTGGTTGTGCCATCAGCCAGAGAGGCGCATCTCTCTGGCACTAGAAGGAGGGCCTTCTCGGTGTCCGCTCCGGCCCTGTGCAACCTGAGCTACGCCTGCAGATGAAGTTGCTGTCCTTTAGGAAAGGAGTGAAAAACTGGCTGGCAGGTCTGGTCCGGGGAGCGGATGGTTCAATTTCCCCAGCTAGTTGGATGGTTTGACCCCCAGTACATCCAAGTTAAAATACCTAGCTTTTAATTAAGTTTTTAAGCTTTTAAAAGTTTTTAATTTTTTTAAGTGTTTTTAAAATTGTTGGAAATCGCCCTGGGTCCCTTCGGGGAGGAGGGCGATAAACAAATATAAATAAATAAATAAATTCTGTGCAACCCTGCCAACCCAGCAGTTTGAAAGCAAGAAATTGCAAGTAGATAAATAGGTACCACATCAGCAGAAAAAGTAACAGTGTTCTGTGCATGTCTAGTCATGCCTGCCACATGCCCATGGAAAAGTCTTCAAATACACACAGTGCTGGTTCTTTTGGCTGTAAAAGGAGATGTGCTCTGGTCCCTGGCTTTCGAGCAAGGGAAACCTTTATTTTTACTAATACAAATGTAAGGTAACTATATAAATAAAATATTCCAGTCAATGCTACTAAGGAAAGGAGCAGAAGCCAAGAAGCAATCTTTGACCTATCATGTCCTAAGACTGTTTTAGCTCCTGTATGGATTTCTTTCCCACTTTTTGTCATCTCGGAGTCTTACCAAAATTGCTACAACTGTTCAGGGTCAGGACTTCTGTCACTTCTGGATTGGGTTATCCCCTCTCAAACTAACCTTTTGCACTGGGTATAGAGCAGACTACTTGGTAGCGTTGTTTTGGTGACATATTTTTTTTTGACGTGAATTTTATGAAGCCTTACATTTTGGTTGGGTGGTCTGGCAGCTTTTGCAGTGTAACAAAAATCATGTAATTTTGAGAAGCTGCAACACCAAAACTAAGGCACCCATGAAAATAAGGGTTATGTAATTTGAAAGGTTGTCTCGGCGACTTTAAGAATTGGTAGAACCCAAAAGCCAAAAATACAACATGATGACATCATCACTTTCGGAAGTAGCATTGGAAAAATGACAGTTTTGCTAGAGGGGATTGGTTGTCAGGGGGGCAGTGAAAAAACTACCTAGCCAATTCAGATGATCCAAAGTGCATTTGAAAGAGGAAAGGTTAACCTTTGTGGAGACACTTTCAGATTTGGAATTGGACTTTGGAAAAATAATCTATGAAGCATTTTACAAAAAACCACGCAAATGAGGTCACAAAAACCCAATAAAAGGAGGGAAAACAGATTTAGAAACTGAATATGACAACTCCCCAAGGTGGATACAGTTTGCATACAACATGTGGAGAAAAATGACACCGAAGCAGAAATCCATAAAAAAGATATTGAGGAAAAACATGACTTGTTAAAATGACATTTCTGTGGGTGTGTGGTTGTTTGGCGGTGATCCAGGAAAAATTGATCAACTGATCAGAGTAATCCAAAGTGCACTTGAAAGAGGACAGAATAACCTTTCTTTTGACACCTATACAATTTGAACCGGACTTCAGAAACATTTTCAATGAAGGTTTTTTTTAAAAAAAACACCTTTATTTCTAACCTTCTTTCCTTCAAAAAAAAAAAAAAGTATCTCTCCACATCAGAATAGGTACATTGGTGTGAGAATGGATACACTGTAGGATGTTTCTCCTTTGAAGTCATAACCACTTTCCCTTTTGGCTTTCCCTCTTATTGAAGAACTGCTTTCAAGGAATCATGAAGGAAAAACTCTTTTTCTTTGCAGTTTGACTATTGAAATATTTATTAAAAAATAGATCCTTTGCAGTTATTAACATGTGGTGAATTGTTGTGTGTACAGTGGGCTGCTTATGGACATGTGTGCATAGTGGGTAGAGTCGAGGAGAATGGAAAATAAAGGTTAAAAGCATCTTTATTGAAAAATAAAATATTAAAAAATAATAAACACAAATGAAATTGGGATTTATGGTTTTGGGTTAACACAACGTAGCAGTTCAAAAGCAAGAAATTGCAAGAAGATAAATAGGGACCACTTTGGTGGGAAGGTAAACAGTGTCCCATGCCTGCCACATGTCCACGGAAATGTCTGCAGACACAGACAGCACTGGCTCTTTGGCTATAAACAGAGATGAGCACTGAAACCTAGAGTCAGATATGACTGGCTTTCGATCAAGGATAACCTTTACCTTAGCTCAGAAAACCTTAG
The DNA here is from genome assembly GCA_030440675.1 of Furcifer pardalis. NCBI lineage: Eukaryota > Metazoa > Chordata > Lepidosauria > Squamata > Chamaeleonidae > Furcifer > Furcifer pardalis. The sequence goes on from CP126892.1 coordinate 99,824,846, forward strand.
ATTTTATGAACAGTTTATGAAAACCTTAATTTTATTAACATAATGTCTTTATTTTCCCCCATTTGAAACATCACCCCTTAACTAATGAATAAAATAAAAGAAATAAATGAACTAATGAGCATAATTAAACATATCAAATTCACGCATTAAATCCCTGACGGTCGTGTCCTTAGACTCTACCTGCCACTTTTTTTTTTAAAAGGAAAGATGCTCTCTTTTCCACTATCCTTTATCAACTGATTAATCATCTGACCATATTAGGTTAAAACACGGTTAAATACATTAGGAAAAAATATGGTTAAACAGAACACAGGTGAAACAGGTGAAAAAGTAAAATGACACAATATCAATAAAATAAGATATAAAAGTTACTCTATAAAACTATCAATAAAATTCATCACTTTTACATGCAATCCTTGTCTGTCTGATCAATAAAACATCTTCTCTTTTTGAAAGGAAAGGAAAAACCCACAAAATTATGTAAGTGTAAAGCTTCACTGTGCAGTGTGAGTCACTCCATTCTGTACAGTTATGCTTCATAGGTATATGGAGAAGTGAATCATTGCATCACCCAAAGAAAGGCAATAGGAAAGAAGACCCAGGAGGGAACATCCATTGCACAAGAGCCACTGTGTTTTTCCATTCCAGCTACCAGAGTGGCTTGCTTTTGTTCCCCGGACACAAAATGCAGACGTGAACTTCCAACTCCTGGTGCTTCAACCCCCTAAAGACTACCCAGCCAGCTATTTATAACAGAGCGTTGACTCTGCTTAGTACAGAAACACAGAGTCACATTAATTCATTTATTAAGTACTGTCAAGTTCACTCTGACTCATCCTAGGCTCTTCTAGGAATAAAGCATTCAGGAGTGTAGCTTATCAAGTGCCCTGCATGTCCTTCTGATTGGGGACTGCGGTGGCTTAGTGGTTAAGACACTGAGCTTGACGACCAGAAGTTTGACAGGTCAGCAGTTTGAGACCTGAGAGCTGCATGATGGAATGAGTTCCCATCATCTGTCTCAGCTCCTGCCAACCCAGCCATTCAAAAGCAAGAAATTGCAAATAGTTAAATAGGTACCAATTTGGTGGGATAGATAACAGCGTCCTGTGTGCTCTGGTGTCTAGCCATGCCAGCCACATGACCATGGAAACGTCAGCAGATGCGGACAGCACTGACTCTTTGGCTGTAAACAGAAATTAGCACTGCCCCCCCCCCCCGAGTGGCTTTTGAGCAAGGAAGACCTTGGCCTCTGTCCTTCTGATGACTCGTCTGGGACCATTCGACTGGCCCGAAGGCTGTCTACTCTCAGAAGCCATCCAAGCTTGGGGTGTTCCTTGGGTGGCCTTTCTGCAAGGGGCCCCCATAGTCATTCAGACACCCAACCCTTGTATCAAAGTTCAGGGTCTTCTGTTTGCCAAGTTTGATGTCTTCCTCTGCTGACTCTCTTCCGAGTGCTTTTTCCTACAGCATCAGAGATGGGGCTGCAGGGTTTCCCAGGTCCAATCCTAGTTGGTCGGTGCAGTTTTGGTCTAAAGACTCTTTATCCTTGTAGTAAAGGACACGGAGGAGGCTAAAGGAAGTTAACTAACCTGACAACCCTGAGGACTAGTGGCCTTGGGTGGCGACATTTGCAGGGAAGGGTCATGGTCCCCAAGTGGATTAAATGGTCCCACTTGAATCCATCTTGATGGAGGGCAGCAGCTTCATCCATCCTGGCCTGCGGCTGAGGAGGACTTTGTACAGTTGTACCTCGCTTAAAGAGCATAATGCGTTCCATAGGATTGCTCTTTAAGCAAGTTTGCTCTTTAAGCGAAACACCACTGTAAGTGACCAATTGTGGGGGAGATTCTGAACCCCGATTTATTTGTTAAGCGAGTTTTTGGTTGGTTTTATTTGTTAAGCGAAGTGAACATTCAGAGAAAATTCTGCTCTTTAAGCGAATTACTCTTTAAGCGAGGCACTCTTTATGCGAGGTTTGACTGTATGCCAAAAGGGCTCAGGACCAGAAAGGGACTCGCAGAGCTTGATCCGTGGTACGGGTGTCACACTGCAATGCATAAGGCAAATGGAAGGCCACTATATTGTATTGTTCCTAAGACAATCTTAATGGCTGATCACCATGAGGATAGCCAATATTTGGAATCGGATATGGCACTTGAAGAAAAAGAAGAAGTGAACTGAATGGGGTTCTTGTGGCTGCTTCTACTCCAGGCAATAAAGCTGGAAGAAACCCAATGGTGGGCATGAATAGGATTAGGGTTCATTGACCAAAATATTATGCTAAGAGGAACCTAAGTCTGGCCAGGTTATCCTGCTATAATAATAATAATAATAATAATAATAATAATAATAATAATAATAATAATAATAATAATAATAATAATAATAATAATAATAATAATAATAATAATAATAATAATAATAATAGAGGTGGCAACCAAGATCCCAACTGCCATTTGACATCGCAGAAGCCCAGGGGAACTACGTTTGAGCCATGGTTATATGATTCTCACAACTTTTCAAGATACTGCAGGCACCCACCAATAGCCGGAGGGGAGAGAGAAATCTATTATTGATTTAGAAAAATGTATTAATTTTTTTTTGTGCTGTGTTGTTTTGTTGATTGTAAGCCACCCTGAGTCGCCATGGTGAGTGGGCAGTGATATAAATCTAAATAAATAAATAAATAAATAAAATAGACCATACTGCCAGCAAATCAACACTGTTTTAAAGCAAACTATGCCGGATAGGACTGCAATGGCTCCAGTGGTTAAGACACTCAAGTTGAAGACAGGAAGGTCAGAATTCAATAGCTGAGTACTTCATGACAGAAGGAGCGCCCTTCTCTGTCCATGCTCCTGCCAACCTTGCAGTTTGAAAGAAAGAAATTACAAGTAGATAAATAGGGACCACTTCAGTGGGAAGGTAAACAGCGTTCCGTGCACTCCCGTGTCTAGTCATGCCTTCCACATGTCCACAGAAATGTCTGCAGATGCAGACAGCACTGGCTCTTTGCCTATAAACAGAGATGAGCACTGAACCCTAGAGTCGGATACAACTGGCTTTCAAGCAAGGGTGATCTTTACCTATGCTGGATAGCTCAGCGGTTTAGGTATGGGGTTGTGGAGTCAGAGGTCAGGAGTTTGATTCACCACTGGGCCTCCTGGGAGAAGAGTCAGTCACCTGCACAGATCCAGGGCGCCCCCTGCAGCAGGTAATGGGAAACTCCATAGGAGTATTTCATGCCTAGGAAACCCTGGAAAGGGCCTAGCTAAGTTGACATCAGTGTGTTATTTTCATGTTGATGGTGTTGTTTCTCTTATTATGCTTTCAGAAGAAAAGTTTAAAATAAGAGGGCCACCCTCTGTATCTATTCCTTAAAGAATAATGCAGTCTTTTTGTCACTGCTGAAATCCAAAGGGAAAAAAAATCAGATTTCTCCCCCAAGCCTGAAAATTAGCAGTATTGTGAAGATTTGGATGCAGTCCTTTGCCAGGATTACAGTAAACTGATCACCTTTGATGTTCCGATGGCCATGAAACAGCTCTACAGTTGAGTCCAAAATAAAGGAGTGGTCCAAGGTCCTCAGGCTCTTCTGGAGAGAGGATTCAGCACTCAGGGCAGTTCCTGTAAAGTTTGGAATAAAATCCAGAGTGGATATGCTAAAAACCCCATGGCATCAGACGTGCTCCATCCACCCCTGGTTCTACTGCAGGCAACAATGCCAGAACAAACCCAGTGGGGGCATGAATAGGACTAGGATTTATTGACCAAAATATTACTATTGACCAAAATATTACTGTACGAGGAACCTAAGTCTGGCCAGGTTATCCTGCTATAGTAATAGAGAAGACCAGTGATGGCAGTAGTGGGCTCCAAAAAACATTACTACCACACTGTGGGCGTGGTATGGTGGGCATGGCCAGGGGGAAAGCCCTGCATTGCACCCACATTAGGACTACTTTATTACAAAACTTGGATGGGCGGCGCCAGCCAGAATTTCTACTACTGGTTCTGGCAAACTGGTGTGAACCTGCTGATGCCCACCACTGAGTGATGGTGAACCTTGACACTGCAGCTGTTCTTGGACTTCAATCCCTAGACGTCCAAGTCCCTGTGATTCCACATGAATGGGTTTACTGCGGGACTTGGACTTCTGGGAATTGAAGTCCAAGAACAGCTGGAGTACCAAGGTTTTGTCATCACAGGAGAAAACCATACTGCCAGTGAATCAACACCGTTTTAAAGCAAACTATGCTGGATAGGACTACAGTGGCTCAAGTGGTTAAGACACTGAACGCTGTTTACCTTCCCAAAGTGGTACCTATTCATCTACTTGCAATTTCTTCCTTTCGAACTGCTAGGTTGGCAGGAGCTGGGGCAGAGACGGGAACTCACTCCATCGTGCAGCATTGGGATCTCAAACTGCTGACCTGCTGACCTTCCAGTCATCAATTTCAGCATCTTAACCACTAAGCCACCACAGCCTGAAAATTAGCAGTATAGTGATGCTTTGGATGCAGTCTTCTGCCAGGGTTACCGTAAACTGATCACCTTTGATATTCTGACTTTCTCCCTGCCAGAGAGGTTTATCTACCCAACCTTCCCTGATGGGCATCAGGCTGATAAGTCTTTAGGCTGCGGTTTTCACAATTCTAAGCTGGCGAGGCTGGAGCTTGAAATCAGTATCTGAGTACTTGTGGGTTTTTTTTGGAGTACAATTCCCATAGGAGATTCTGGGAGGTGTGAATAAAAAACCCCGCAGAAATGTGCCCATCTCTAATTCAGACTGTGGTGGCTTAGTGGTTAAGACTCAGAACTGATGACTGGAAGGTTGGTAGGTCAGCAGTTCGAGCCCCCAATGCTGCATGCTGGAGTGAGTTTCCATCTCTGTCCATGCTCCTGCCAACCTAGCAGTTCGAAAGAAAGAAATTGCAAGTAGATAAATAGGGACCACCTCAGTGAGAAGGTAAACAGTGTTCCCTACACTCCAGTGTCTAGTCATGCCTTCCACATGTCCACAGAAATGTCTGCAAATGCAGACAGCACTGGCTCTTTGGCTATAAGCAGAGATGAGCACTGAACCTTAGAGTCGGATATGAGTGGCTTTTGAGCAAGGGTGACCTTTACCTACGGTAATTCAGAATTCATTAAGTTCAAGCCCAGTTTGCACTTCTGAGCCACATGTGATAAGAAGTCAGTCTCTCACATTAATCCATGGCTCTTGCTGTTTCTTTCTGTCACTCTGCTGATTCACACCTTACCCCATGTGTTTTCTTCTTCAGTCTTTGCCTTCAGCTTTTGATCAAATCTACCAGCTCAGCATACAACCTGTTTCTGACCCCCCTCCCCTTTGAAACAAAATTTTCTCCTACGCAGCCTGTCTTGCCATAATTATCCTTCCAGCCTCCTCCACCATCCATCAATGTTCACACAAACAGATCGGGGCTTCAGGAGTTTTTTTGGGTTTTTTTTTAAAATAAAATTGGGGTGTTTTTTTTTTGCATGGTGATGGAAAATGCACAGATTGTGTGTCTATATTTGTGAGTGTGTGAGACTGAGACAGAATGAGAGAGAGAAGCCCTTTGTTTTGTTTTATTATCCTAGATGAAGAAACTGTTGCTTGCTATGCTCTTTGTAAAACAGCGTGCGATAATGCCAAGGTGATTGAATCAGATGCAAAAAGGAAGGAAGGAAGGAAGGAAGGAAGGAAGGAAGGAAGGAAGGAAGGAAGGAAGGAGTAGTGGAAATTTTATAAAATAAGAAAGATGTAAAGCACTTCTGAAAATTTTATACATTGAAAAAACCCCTATGGTGAAAATCCAAAATGCAGTAAGAGACAGTGCTGGAAGATGAGACTTGTATATCAGAAAGTACCAAATCAGCTACTGGGAAAGAGCAAAAGATGAGAACAAGCATTGTGTGGCTAATGAAGCAACTGGGTTAAAGCCAAAAGGATGCCTAGTGGCTGAAGTGCATAGAGGAGAAAGGAGAGCCCCATGCTCCATAGTACATCACAAGTGGAACATGGAATGTTAGGAATAAGAATCAAGTCATGCTCAAATCCATCAAAAAAGAGAAATTGAACATTTAAATATTGTAATAATTGGCATGAATAACTACCATGGAGTGAAATAGATTGTTTTTAATCAGCTAATTGTAACCTGTGTAATGCTGGACATAAATGATTCAGGAAAAAACTCAATATGCCTCTAATCATTAGGCAAGTCATAGCATAAGTAGCCAGGGGCTATAATTCAAACTATGGCTGAATAAAACCAATGAGATTTCAAGCTTAATAACTATCCTCATTCAAGTCTGTGGTGCAACTCAGATGGTGAAGAAATTGAAAGCTTTCAAGAGATATTGACTGCACACACACCAAAAGATGCACGGCTATGGGTGATTGGAGCACAAAAGGAGGACATAAAGTGGAACCATACTTCATTGGAGGATTTGGTCTAGGACTCAGAAATGAAACAGAAGGGTCACTCCCAGAATTCTGTGAAGCCAGCAAATTCCTTCATTGGAAATACATGCTTAAGGCAATTGAGCATAAAATTATGCACATTGATAACACCACGTAAACAATATAGAAATAAAATAGACTACATAATTGGAGGGCAAAGATGTAGAAATTTTATTCTGTCAGGCAGAACAAGGCTAGGTGCAGAGAGTGGCATAGATCATGAGACATAAACATTAAAACATTTCAGTTCCTCTTCTTTCATGTCCTGCTCAAGCCCTGGATGGGCAAAATGAAACCACTTTCTTCGCTTTGTCATTGGCCAAATTTAAGTCCTCATGGGTGAATGCTTCTGACAGTAGCCAGCAGACCAGTAAATAAGCTGGATTCTACATCTCTCCACAATCACACTGCATGTTGTTGTTCGCCAGTGCCCCTCACTTGAGCATGTTGGTCTTGCATTTAGCGATTCTAACCCTCAGCCTATTCAGGGTCCTCGAAGTGATGTAGGGGAGGTTAAGTTCCTCAGCCATACCCTCCTTTAATGATGTTCCTAGCTCAGTGAGCTCCTTCCTCCATCTTCTAATTTGCTTTTGCTCTTGTGTACCCTCAAGAATGTTTGTTCTTGCCATAAAGCTCTTCCTGGATTTGTGTCGGTGGATTTGAGGCTCATCTCCATTCAGAGGGTGTTCAGCAGTGATGGGCAGCCAAAAATTTTACTACCACACTGTGGGTGGAGCCAACATCATGGGCGGAGCCCACATCATGATATCGTGGGCAGAACCAATGTCATGACATCATGGGCGGAGCCAATGACATGGGCAGAGTCAAAGTTAAAAATAAAATAAAAATACAGTACAGGCTTGCTGGAGGTGCCTGACACCCCCAGCCAGCCCCATCTCAAAGGAGGCAGCCCAGCGCTCCAGGCGCTTGCCTTGTGGAGGGTGGGAGAGAAGCCCTCTCCCCCTCCACAAAGCAAGTGCCTGGATCCAGTGATGGGCAGCAGCCAGTTAGCACCAGTTCGCCAGAACCGGTAGTACCTTTTCCTGGTGTTACAGAAAACTGGTGGCGGCTTTTGGGGGGAATCACCTCGGGGGCTTACCTTTTCACTGGTTCCCCCACTGCGCATATGTGTCTGCAGCGCTTGGCAGGCCTACAGTGCTTGGCGCACATTCACGTCTACAGTGCTCTGCCTGCCGAACCAAGCAGCCATTTGCTGCTTGGAGTGTGGCAGTGCAGAGCGTTGGGCGGCCACACACAGCCATGGAGGAACCGGTGGCTGCTGCTGAGGCCCTCAGCGGCCTCCTTGCTGTCCTCCCAAGCAGGGAGGAGGAAGAGCAGCTGCTAGCCTGAAGCTCACTACAGCCTGCTCCCCAGGGTAACTGACTCGCCTTTGGGTGTGGGGTGTGTGTGTGTATTTTAATGTGTATTTATTTTTATGTGTATTTTTATGTGTTTTATGTGTATTTAATTTGTATTTTCATGTGTTTTATGTGTATTTAATTTGTATTTTCATGTGTTTTTATGTCTATTTAATGTGTATTTAATGTGTATTTATTTTAATGTGTATTTTATGTGTATTTATTTTAATGTGTATTTTATGTGTTTTATGTGTATTTTTATGTCTATTTAATTTGTATTTTTATGTGTACTTATTTTTATGGGGTTTTTTTAAACTTTGGCTCCGCCCATGATGTTGACTCCACCCATGACATCATGATGTTGGCTCCGCCATGACATCATGACATTGGCTCTGCCCATGATGTTGGCTCTGCCCACAGTGTGGTAGTAAAAACTTTGGCTGCCCACCACTGCCTGGATCCCGGTGCTCCAGGCGCTTGACTTGTGGAGGGGGGAGGGCTTCCTTCTCCCCCTCTGCAAAGCAAGTGCCTGGATGCCAGCACTTTAGGCACTTGCCTTGTGGAGGGGGAAGGGCTTCCTTTCCCCCCTCCACAAGGCAAACACATGGAGTGCTGGGATCTAGGCGCTTGCTTTGCGGAGGGGAGGAGGGCTTCTCTCCCCCACTCCGGAAAGCAAGTGCCTGAATGGAGAGGCGACCGAACCAGTTGCCTAAAAAAAAGTAGCAGTCCTGGGTGGTTTCCCGGGAAAGTTACTAACCCCCCCCCCCCGGAGACCACCCAGAACGGTTCTGGAGAACCGGTCCGAACCGGCCCATGCCCAGCACTGAAAACGTGCCCATATTGGAGCATTTTACTTCTGCTTCCAGGAGCAACAAGGGTTTCACGGGGCGGATGAATTGGCGTTGGGAGCTGGATCCGGCCCACGAACCATAGTTTGGGCACCCCAATTTAGAAACATTGGGCAGATGGCATTTTCTCTGAGTAACTCACACTTCTATTCCAAAGCTTCTATAAGTTAGTTTTCTAGACATAATAGCAAAAAGAACAAAGCACCTTAAATGTCAACTGAATATTCACAAGAGCTCTCTCTGGAATAAATCTGTTAAGTTTGAAAGTGCCATAACATTATATTCCTTCTTCTCTCTTTCTCTCTCTCTCTCTATTGTTTCACCCCTCTAAATTAGCCAATACATGATAAAATAGACAAACATAGCTACTGTACTTCTTTGCAAGTTTTATTTGGTTCAAATTTCACTGACTGATGCCATTTGAAGAAATCCATAAAAGTTTATGCCAAATAAAAATTTTTAGTCTTTATAACGCTATGAGACTTCTTGTCCTCTTAAGAAGTAATTTAACAAATCTTAGAAGTGTGCGTTTGAATGGCTTACAAGAGCTATATGCAGAAGTGAAACCATTAGCCCTGAAGGGTGCAGCGAGACATTTGTTATGGTTCTGTTTTTGTTCTTGCTGAACAAACTAACACAGCTACCTATGCTGGACGCAAGAGATTACAGACCAAAATGGCTAACTTTATGGAAATTCCTTTTTTTAAAAATTATTACTTCTTCCTAGCCACTGATGGATACTGCAGTGGCTTAGTGGTTAAGACGCTGAACTTGATGACTGGAAGGTTGGCAGGTCAGCAGTTTGAGACCCGAGTGCTGCATGATAGAGTTTCCGTCTCTGCCCCAGCTCCTGTCAACTTAGCAGTTTGAAAGCAAGAAATTGCAAGTAGATAAATAGGTTCCATTTAGGTGGGAAGGTAAACAGTATTCCGTGCACTCCAGTGTCTAGTCATGCCTGCCACATGTCCATGGAAATGTCTGCAGACGCAGACAGTGCTGGCTCTTTGGCTATAAACTGAGATGAGCACTGAACCCTAGAGTCGGATAAGACTGGCTTATAAGCAAGGGCGACCTTTACCTTTACCTAGCCACTGACCATGCTGGCTGGGAAATTCTGGGGATTTCGGGGGGGGGGGGGATAAAAATTTCTAAGATCTGTTGTCTAGTACTATAGTCGTCTCCTGACAGAATTGAGGCACTTTGCTAAATTTTGATTGAGATAAATAGAATGTTTCACTGTCACACAAAAAATGCTAATGCTAATCATCATCATCATCTAAATGTGGCTGATAAACACAACCGGATGTTCTTTTTCCTTAAAAAAAGTTCCGTATCACCACCAAAATGGAATTTACAATTGATCTGTGGAACTCACTTCCACCGGCTCCAACTGCACAATCCATTATCCCAAGCAATTTCCAGCAAAAAAGGTGTTTTTCACTTATTACCTTTAAATAGCGCCTGCATTGAAGTAGGTTATAATTACTGACAGCTTCTAATTCTGGGAGGCCATTTCAGTTCTCTGCAATCTTGCTGTTATTATTACAAGAATAATCTTTTATTACTCAGCCTCTATAGCTTCAACTTTGTTTTCTTTTACTTATTAAAAAGAAAAAGAAGCCAGTCTGTTTCATTGTTGTAGAGTCCAGAGATGAAAGTGGTAAGCTTTTGTGGTTAATCAATATTTATTATCCTACCTGACTGGGAACTTATGATGAACCATTCTCTTCCCCACCTCGCTTTGGGACCTCTCCAGCGTTTCCTTCCAAGGAGAATTATTCAAAAACCCCTCTAGAAACTCACCCCAAACTCACGGCAAGGAATGTAAGTCGATCACTCAGCCCACATCCGACTGTTACAAACCTGGGACTTGTCTGCGTACATTGTCCAGCCAAATTAATATTAGAGAGGTAATATGGTAGCGTTAAAAAGGAGGTTAGTGGCTTTACTTTGCCTTACCCCTGAATCCCATTTCCAATGAACACACGTTGATTGAGGAAAGTAGTTTTATTGAAGTTGAAGCATAGTTCTTGATGAATCAGGCTACAGATCTCAGCATGGAAAAATAACCTAATCAAAATTCGCTTTTAGAGAAAGAATGCTTTCAGACATTTCCTCCCCTAAATAAAAAAAAATATCTATCTATCTGTTCTAAGTGACCATATTTAAGACTTCAAGAGATAAAGCCTGTTGGGATTGCCTTTCTCCCCCCATACTGGTGTTTCCTTGTTGACCACCAGATCCAAACTCCCCCTCAAGCCATTTGCTTGACTCTCACCAGGTATGAGGTGATCCTGGGTAATTAGCATACATCCAGTGATGGGATGTAACAGGTTCGCACCAGTTGGCCAGAAACTCCAGTGGCTTGGAGTTACCTCATCAATAAGTTACACCTGTGCTGTTCCAATTGCTGTTCCAATTGGAGAACCCTTAAGGAGGTACAGCTGTTTTACATTTACATTAAGGCATATTATCCTAGAGAACTGGTTAGGCAAAGACTTAGTACCTAACTTCTTTAACTGTTGAAAAGTTGAAAAGTGCCAAAATAAAGCCATCTTGTGGTGAGTTCATTCTGTAGCTCCTTCCATCTGACCTAGTGTGAGAAAGATTAGCCATAATAAGCTTTAAGTTCTGGTTTAAAAACTCTGGTTGATTTGTGTTTGGGGTGTTTGGGTGAGTGGGTGTATTTTATTTATTTACGGGTTTGTGTTGTGGCTGGGTGGCTGGTTTGAGGTGTGTGTGTGTGTGTTTATTTTATTTATTTATTTATTTATTTATTTATTTATTTTTCTTTGGCCCTGCCCACAACATCATGACGTTGGCTCTGCCCACGATGTCATGACATCATGATGCTAGCTCCACCTACACTGTGATGACATCATGGTGGGGTAGTAAAAATTTGACATCCCACCACTGGATACATCCAACTTGGGGCCTCATTATACCACAGAACTCAAGACAGATCACAATTTTAAAAATAAAATGAAAGCTAGGACTTGATGCGTGGATATCAGAAAAAGTGTTCAACTCTAAGAAGGTCTCCTCTTGAGCAGAGACTTCCTTGTGAGGTAGTCCTTTGCTCACAGGAAGACCTACCTGATCCCTGGGTGGTCTTTGACAGCAGTAACAAAAAACTTTCAATTAGATCAAGCAAAGTGGTGAAAACAACAGGCTAGTAGTACCTACCATGTGAAGTTCTGGCAGTCAGTTATGTTCCTCATTCCTATAGACCATCTTGTTGTGACCCCAGATTGAATCTGCATCGGTGGCAAGTATTCTTGTCTTGCTTACATCTGTTGGCTTGCTAGCCTTGGACTGTTTGAGCCTGGCTTTGGAACTTGCTGTTGGGTAAAACTTGGCTTTGTTTTGCTCTTTACCTGACTCTGCTTTGCCTAAAATTTAGGAGCCTGTGCGATCCAGTGCATCACAAGGTATCATGGCCTTCCTACAGATAGGAGCCTTAAGTCTACCAATTCAGATCCAAGAAGAGCTTTATGGCAAGAACAAACATTCTTGAGGGTACTCAAGAGCAAAACCAAATTAGAAGATGGAGGAAGGAGTTCATTGAACAAGGAACAACATGAAAGGAGGGTATGGCTGAAGAACTCAACCTCCCCTATGTCACTTGGAGGATCCTGAATAGGTGGAGGGTTGGGGTCACTAATTACAACACCAACATGCTCAAGTGGGGGCTAATGGTGGACAACAATATTCTTTGTGAATGTGGAGAGGTACAGAATCCGGCTCATTTGATGGTCTGCCGGTTACTACCAGAAACATGTATTAAAGAGGATTCAATCTTGACCGACAACAAAGCCAAGAATGTGGCTTCATTTTGCCAGTTTAAAGTCTGACCTGGACATGAAGGAAGGAGGAGGAAAGTTTTTTACTGTATTGATAAAATTCTTACTACAGTACCATCTGTCGAGGTGAACTACATAAACTTGCTATCACTTTTAAAAACTTGAAAAAATATAGTTACATAGCTCACTAAACATAGTTACATATATATTGATTGTGGAGGGAAATATACAGTATATACAATATCAAAAGAACAATAATATTTACAATTATTTATTCTTATTTATTTATTTATTTATTCTTCAAATTTATACCCCGCCTCGCTCAGGCGAACCTGACTCTAGGCGGCATCCATACAAACAAAAGCAATATCCCACCAACCCCCCCCTATTGAGTCCTCCATAGCCGCCCAAGACCCCCAAGTTCTCTCCGAGGCCGGGTGGCCGAGGGAGGCCCCTTTTATCTTCCTCCCGGCCGGTGACGGGGGCCGGGAGGGTGCAGCGGCGGCATCGGCACCTAGCGCGGCGGTGGCGGTGGCGGCGGCGTTTCTTCGGGCCTCCTCTGGCCGAGGGAGGCCCCTTTTATCTTCCTCCCAACCGGTGACGGGGGCCGGGAGGGTGCAGCGGCGGCGGCGGCGTCTAGCACAGCGGCGGCGTTTCTTCGGGCCTCCCCTGGCCGAGGGAGGCCCCTTTTATCTTCCTCCCGACCGGTGACGGGGGCCAGGAGGGTGCAGCGGCGTCGGCGGCGTCTAGCGCGGCGGCGTTTCTTCGGGCCTCCCCTGGCCGAGGGAGGCCCCTTTTATCTTCCTCCCAACTGGTGACGGGGGCCGGGAGGGTGCAGCGGCGGCGGCGGCGTCTAGCGCGGCGGCGGCGGCGTTTCTCATTAACTTTTAATATTCTAAGTTATACCCAAATTTCTTTCTGTCAACCACTGCCACCATTTGTACCTGTCGGGTTCCTTCTGTCTCACCATCATTCTTTGAGGAGAAGAAGAAGAAGAGTGTCATTACTATTCTAAATCAGCCTGATGGTACAAAGGGACATTGCTAGATTGCAGGGACCTGTAAATCTGGCTCTCCATAGTCCGTCACATTTTGCTTTCAATTAATTTGCAATTAATATTGGAACCTATCACACCACACAGTTGCCTATAATTCTGTAATTCATGTTCGGAGGGCTGGGAGAGACTGTGCCACACACATACACATTTCACCATTACAAAATGCCTTTGTTGTGATTGGCATCATTTTACAAAAATACAGCAAAATTTGGAAAGTCAATCTGGGCTGCATTTTGAAAGATAACAATTCACCAGGAGCAACAGCGACAACAGCGAAACCCAGATGAGTCACTTGTCATGCTAGTTTTACTGCACAGGGATGCCAAATTATAAAACCATCCAACATTTAGAAAATGCAATCCGTTGATTGAATTTCAAAGCTGAAGGCACGTTTACACTGAACACCTGATCGACTTTATGACAAATCGGACCATACATCTGACCAGCTGACATCTTTATTTAAGACTTGGGGTGTGATTAGAATTCTCTCTCTCACACATACACACACACACGTTTTCCACTGATGAGCTTCATTTTTTTAAAAGGTTCTTTTCCATCCATTCATGCTTGCAATTCTGATACTGTACACTAATTGGAAATCCTCTTCTCTCCTGCAATTTGTCCAACTCACAAATGATCTTCTTCATTGCATGGAAGCCATGGTAGCCACAGGGTGGAAGAGGGATTCTTTAGTAAAAATCCCCCTGGCAATGTAGTGGCAGTGATTTTTGCTGACTAAATACTTCCTCCGTCCATTCTTGCAGCTCCCACAGTTTCTATGCAAGGACCTGTTCTTGATCATGCCAGAGTGCATGACATGTAATAACAGGCTCAGAGTAAAGGAAGCCAAATAGAGGCTGAATATCAGGAAGCTTCTTAACTGTTAGAGTAGTACAACAGTGGAACCAACTGCCTTGGGAGGTGGTGAGCACTCCAACACTGGAAGCATTCTAGAGAGAATTGAATAAATATCTATTATATCTGCTTTGAGCAGGATGTTGGGCTAGATCAGGGGTTCCAACCTTTTCAAACTGGGGGCCGGGTCACACTCTCTCAGTCAGCCTCGATGACTGCATAGCCATTTTGCTCTGCCTGCACGATGGGTGTGGTCCCAACAGCTTCAAAGGGGTGGCCATTTTGTTTCTCAAATGCCCTTGGAGGAGTGGGGGTGCCATAAATGGCACCATGGGCCAGATCTGGCCCACTGACCTTAGGTTGGGAACCCCTGGGCTAGATGGCCTAAAAGCCCCTTTCCAACCCAGTTATTCTGTGGTTCAATGATTTCAAGACATGTATCCAACCCACCACTCCCAAATGTTTCCATAGCTGAGCGGTGATTCAAACCCAGGTCTCTTGAATCCTAATCCATCACTCTAGATACAACACCACATCAGTTATCTCTCTAAGATACACAGGCTGAGAAAAGGATAGTGGAGGGGAAAGGAGAAACTGCCTTTCACTTTCATTTCTTTGAATCCTGGACTGAAAGACACCCTGGCCTGTCCCCCTTTAAAAAACAGATTAACATGGGTTTTTTTTCTTTTTATGGGTAGCTTGATGGTCCTGCTTAAGACATGAGGTGAATAGTGGGTCCTTTCTGACCTTTCAGTTCTGTAACTTTACTGCTGTGATTGTGTGAGCTGACCTTTAGTAAGCAGGTGGATTTAAGCTCCTAGCTTATTTAGAGCTTAGCGTCCCTATGATCTGATTCTCTCCAGATGTTCATTTCAGCATAGAAGGGGATTCCTAGCCACAGAAGAAATCACATCCAAGGGCTAAAATACATCCAAGGGAAGGAAAAAGGTTAAATCAGAATGGGGAAAAAGCCAGTTTCATAAGAAGATCTTTGATGGCTCAGTGATTCAGTTGACTCAGTCAGTTCCTGGATGCAGGGAATGAAAAGAAAAAAAAAAGCTCAGATCAGTCAACAAAGAGGGGGAAAGTTGCTATTTTGGACTACCCTTCTCAGAATTCCCTGACCGGTAAGGTCAACTGCATTCATTTAAAACAGGGGTGCCCAAACTATGGCCCAGGGCCCAGATCCGGCCCCAATGCCAAATTATCCAGCACACACCACCCTCATTGTTCCCAGAAGCTGAAGTAAAATGCACCCATATGGATGAACATGTGTTGGGGGCTGCATACAGCCCCGGGCCATAATTTGGGCACCCCTGAACCATGTGACCGGCCTGCGGCCTGAAAGGTTTGGGCACCCCTGATTTAAAAGCTTGTATTATGGGGAGGTGGAGAGTGATAATAAAATATTAGATTTGCTTATATAATTAGATTGGTATTTTAAATTGCATGCATACGTTTGCAACTAAATGATTCCACCTTGCCAAAGAGCCTCAGCTGGACTCAAATGGTCAGGTCACCTGGCCTGATGCAGAGAGTTGACCATCCAGAGAGCAGAATGCAACCGGCAGGGAATCGCCTCTTGCGCGTGATGCACCACCGTCCAAAAATATATGCAATTAAAAGCCAAGAATCTCATTAAAATTGATGGTCCCCAGTGGATTAAATCTATCTTGTTGTAGCACGGCAGCTTCATCAATACTGGCCTGGAGCTAAGGAGGACTTTGCGTGCCAAAAGGGCTCAGGAACAGAAAGTGACTCGCAGAACTGAACAGGTATTACGCTATGATGCAGAAGGCAAATAGAAGGCCACTGCCTTATTTCCCCAGGACAGTCTTCATGGATGATCGCCATAATGATCACCTATATTTGGATTCAGATACGGAAGAAGAAGAGTTTAGAATTTAAATTTTTCAGTAAGCCCATGGATGTTTTAAAATCTTTATCTTTTAAAAGACAGTTATGTAGAAAATGAAATTTATTTTTAGTTGTATCTAGAGCAGTGGTTCCCAAAGTGGGGCCCATGCCTCACAGGGCGACTTCAATTCCCAGAAGCCTCAGTCAGTACATTGGCTGATCATTGCTTTGGGGAATTGACCGAGGCTTCTGGGAACTGAAGTCCAAAAACCAAAGGTTAGGAAACACTGCCTCTAGCTCAAGAGTTCTCAACCATTTAAAGCCAGGGGCCTTTGGGTCACGCTCCCTCAGACAGCTTTGGGGCCCAGACTGCCTCCACCACATGGCACTTCCTCCACCACATGGCACTTCCTGGTGTGATGGAGGTAGTGGTGGCCCACAGAAGATGGTGGCATGGGCTGCATCCGGCCCATGGGCCACAGGTTGAGAATCTCTGGTCTAGAGGCTCAGCACAATCACCCACCTAAGCTCCTGCTTCTGCATGAAAACCCTACATTAACCACCTTCATCATGTTTGAAGTCAACATACCTTGACTACCAGATAAGGAATGTATATAATGCTGTGTTTTCTGCAGTCCAGACACATCTAATTTTTGAGGACTTTAATTGGATTTTCAAGGCGAGATGTTTAAGGAATTGTTTTGGAGGTTGGCAGATCAGCAATTCAAGATCTGAGTACTGCTTCACAGAGTGTGCGCCCCTTGTGAGTCCCTGCTTCTGCCAACCTAGCAGTTCGAAATAAAAAAAATTCAAGTAGATACATAGGTACCACTTCTGCAGGAAAAGTAACAGCATTCCATGTACTCTGGCATCTGTTACTTTCCCTGCGGAAGTTGTAGCTATTTAGCTTTTGAACTGCTAGATTGGCAGGAGCTGGGTATGTAAATGTAATTGCCGTTGACTAGCTGTCTGTTAAACAGGCAGAAACACACGCGCACACACACATGCTCATACATATGCATGATTGATGCTTTATTTTCCAAACTTTTTGGCAATATATTCTCCAACAAATGCTGAACTAAAACTGTACAAAACTTTGGCTCGTGGGACAAACCAGTCTATGCATGTCTCTGAGGAAGCATCATAAGGCTCCACTGCATTCCTCTGGCAAATTCAAACTGCATCACGCTTTCAAGAACCACTTCAGATAGCTGTTTGCCAAACAGAAAGCACAGTAGTCAACCAACATGTTCGGCAAAGATCAAGCCTCACTAGCCTATGTGAATAGGACGTGACGCGGCAGCTGTGCCTTCGAAGGGGAGAGGAAAGTTGTTTTGCATTCCTCAGAAAACCCAGATGTGTCACAGATGTGTCTGCTAAATTTGGTTGCGTAATATCTCCCACCCACCCCATCCCCTCCTAAAGGCAGCATCTAACGTGTGGTGCTATATTTAGTTCTCTTATCTAGAACACACATACGGGGAGCATATGGTTCCTTTGGTGAACAAAGTGCCACTGGCATTCGTCGAGAACTCCAAATCTTTCTCTCCCCATGGTGGAGAGTTGAAATGAGATGGTATTTAAATTTTATATTGCTGTCTGCTTTTTGCACTCAAGCAAGACAGAAGGAACACTGTCTCTGTGTAGCCTTTGCAGTGTTGGAATCCATGCTATGGCTGCAGCTCATGGTACAGAAATCCAGACAGCTTTTGCTTCCAGGTGGGCAGGTTTGGAAGCAAGCGGTATTCCATCAAAGCCCATTCAGGATTTTCCTCACTTACATATTTTGCAGTTAGCATGTTTTTCTTTGTGATTGGTGTAAGGATAACATAGCCAATTACCCCACTATCACAGGACCCGTTCCACCTGACAGAGACCTCCTTCACCCATTTAGGACACCAGCATAAGACCTTTTGCTGCTTCAGAGTATGTAAGGTTCTGCTGCTCCAGGCTAGGGAAATCTATGATAGGTTTCAATCCCTGGTTGTTTCTGCTTACAAACCAACCAGATCAGGTAGGGCGTAGCAATAGGTAGCGACTGCCAAAAAAGCTCAAAAGGAACTGGAATATTCCCACCAGCTTATGCTTTAAACAAAAGTCCAAAAGATTGTCTGTAAAAAGTCAAAGATTTATTATCTGAAAAATCAGGAATACAAAACATTAAAAAAATAAAGAGGAACAATCTTTCCTTCCTTTTCCCATTGTTCAAACAAGAAAGGAATTACTAACTACATGTATATTTATTTCCTGGTCTAGCCATCTAACATAATAAAGATTACATTTTTCTACTCTCTACTCATAAGCCTCTGCAGTCGTCTTTCTCCAGCTTAAAACATGGCGTTTCTCTCTCTGTTCTATGATTAACAAAAACCCATCTTCCATCCTTTGTCCCACATTTTCTCTCCCCTATCCAATAAGATTCCAACTCTCAATGTCCATCATCTTCCGTTCTCACATTCCCAGGTTGCTTTGACTATTCCCAGAGGACAAGAATTTGCACCCCATGAGATTCAAGGCCAAATTCCACCCCTCTGGTTTCTCCAGAAATTCACCCCATCTGAGGAAGGAAAGTGAACGGACAGAATCCTTTTCGAATCAAAAATCAAGACTCCATTTCAGTCTTTGCACAATGGTGCAGCTAGTGTGTCCCAAAGTGTTAAGGCCGAAATTGAATCCCTCCCCAGTTCCCCTTTTGGATCTTTTTAGTTCCTAAAGTACAAATACTAGGCACAGGTTTAGCAGAAGGAAAAATAATTGTTTGTTTTTATTATTATTATTATTATTATTATTAAATTCAAATTTATATGCCGCTCTCCTTGCCGAAGCAACCCAGAGCGGTTTACAAGCCTTGTGTTCAAATAAAGTTGTCAGGTAGATGGCAAAACTATAATGCCGTGGTTAACTTCATTTGGACGGCAGTAAAGGTAGGAAGAACAGTCTCTCAAACAAATGATGGTTGAGAGTGTACTGAAGTTACTAGCTCTCTGAAACCAACATTTTGAGTCAGAAAGCATGATGAGATTGCCTGCTGAAAGCTCAGTATTTTTGAGATAGACTGCTCCTGGATAAGAAGGAGTCTTTTAGCTTGCACAGTTAATAGTCTTATGATTACTGCTTACCAATTGCTGCCAGCCTGTATTCATTGGACCATATCACCAATGTATGGAGAAGTTACTTTTTTAAACTATAGATGCCAGAATAGGGTGCCTGCAGACAGAGAAAGAGACCCTTTCCAATTTCTCTATTGTACGTGAGTGCATGCAGTTTGGACAAATCCCCTCTTTCTTCTTATCCCTTTGGTCGACAGAGAGGAAACTGAAATGCTTCAGAATCCCTATCAGCTGTTTCCAGCTAAGCGGGCGATTTACCTGGATTATAAGCATCCTTAGAAATGTCTGGTGTGTTAAGGCACACAATGGGGTGGTTTGGAGAAGGGATTGGAGTGGAATCAATGGTTATGTAAAGAGCTTAAGATCAAGTTATTTGTTCCTGTTACATGCAAAACAGCTGGATCTTCCAAATCTGGACAATATAAGATAACAGCAGCATTAAATCAAAAGCCGTGTTGCCCCCCTGCCGGCCCCCCGGATGTTACACAAGGTGGTCAGTGACCCAAGAAGTCAGAACAGCTGAAATTTTGGCCACCATGCCCAAATTCAACTTACACTGAAGAAGATGTACACATTTTTATGTGTTGCTCCAAATGGCCAAATGAATCCAAGTGCATGTACCTGTGGTCTCTAGAACCCAACGGTGTAATTTGGTGCAATTTGCACGCTTGAGTGCAAGGCGAAGAATGGAGCACCATCACTGCAACTTATAAACCTTCCTGTATTGCAGGTGCCATGACAGTAGCAGCAGCACAAAGCCAGGGAGGTTAGAAAACTAACACACTATTCCCTTGACTTGCCCACCTCTGTGACATCAGAAGGGCCCAACCTTCGGATGGCCTCGAATTCTCAGAGAATGAGATGCTACTGACCTGGCAACCTTCAGCGTAAGCAAAAAAAAGCTAAGCCCATGAATATCAATGGATTGATTTGGGCAGATGATCAGGCATCCATAGCAAGTACAGCTAAGAAATTACAGAAACACCTTATGTCCATGAACCAAGAATGCAAGAGTAATAATATGAGAATCAATAAAGAGAAGACAGATGGCAAATGGAAGGAAACAGCAGCATTCTTCAAATATCAAAATAGAGGGAACAGGTATAAAACAAGTGGCAGAATTCAAATACAGTAATACCTTGGATAACGCTAAGACTTGGTTCCACAAGTCTTGGTGTTATCCGATTTTTAGTGTTATCCAGTGCATGTTAAAATCCTATGGGATGGATTGGATAACATTAAAGCTCCATAGAGATACATTGTAACCGCCCAGGCTTTAGCGGTTGTTATCCGATCCATCCCATAGGACCTTAACGTTATTCGATCCAATTCTCCTCCCCAGATTACTTAACGTTATGCGATTTTAGTGTTATCCAAGGTAAACGTTATCCGAGGTATTACTGTATCTAGGAATAACATTTACGGTACTGAAAATGGCAAAATGGACAAAGAGAAGAACATACGGTGTAGTAAGGCAAACAAATATTGGGACAGTTAGCTCTGCTCTTACAACACAAGGCAATACCCACCAGCACAAAGAAACACCTCGTACAAAGTATATTCATTCCAAACATGGACTATTGCAAAAAACATAAACAAAAGTTGATTGCCACAGAAATGAGATGTCTAAGAAAGGCTGGTGAAATGACTAGATGGGATAAAAATCAGGAATGGGGTTATAAGAGGTGGACAGTAGGCCCATTAACACAAAACACACACTATGCAACAGTGTAATCAGAGACAAAGGATAAAAAGAGGTGTGCTGCTGAGCTTCATTGGGTGGTGCTAACTAGCTATGTCCTCCAGCAAGAGCTTTATGGCAAGAACAAACACTCTTGAGGGTATGGAAGAGCAAAAGCAAATTAGAAGATGGAGGAAGGAGTTCATTGAACAAGGAACAACATGAAAGGAGGACATAGCTGAGGAACTCAACCTCCCCTACGTCACCTGGAGGACCCTGCATAGGATGAGGGTTGGAGTTCCTAAATACAAGATTAACATGCTCAAGTGGGGCTGCTGGCAGACAGCAGCCCTGTGAATGTGGAGAGATACAGAATCCGGTTCATTTGCTTTGTTGTTGTTCAGTCGCACAGTCGATTCCGACCCTCTGCGACCCCATGGACGATTGCCCGCCAGGCACTCCTGTTCTCCACCATCCCCCTCAACTCACTGAGCTCTGTGCCCATTGTCTCCACAATACCATCTAACCATCTCATCTTGGGCCATCCCCTTCTTCTTTTGCCCTCGACCCTTCCTAGCATCAAGGCTTTCTCAAGCGAATCCTCTCTTCTCATTTGATGTCCAAAGTACTTTAGCTTCATCTTTACAATTTGACTTTCTAAGGAGCATTCTGGGTTTATTTCTTCTAAGATTGACCTATTTGTTCTCCTCGCTGTCCATGGGACTCTCAAAATTCTCCTCCCACACCACATCTCAAAGGCATCTATTCTTCTGCGCTCAGCTTTCCTAATGGTCCAGCTCTCACAACCATACATTGCCACAGGGAATACCATTGCTTTGACAATACGAATTTTTGTTTTCAATATGATGTCTCTACTTTTCATTATGCTCCCCAGGTTTCTCATTGCTTGCCTCCCAAGAATCAATCGCCTTTTTATTTCATGGCTGCAATCCCCATCTGCAGTGTTTTGATCCCAAGAAAGTAAAATCCCAAATTGTGATTCCTCCATCCCTGCATTGCGCATTATGTGCTCTGTGTATAAGTTGAATAAGCAGGGTGACAAAATGCAGCCTTGTCTTACTCCTTTTCCTATTCCAAACCACCTTGTCATTCCGTATTCTGTCCTAACTGTTGGTTCTTGCTTCATGTACAAATTTCTCATGAGGCATATAAGGTGTTCTGGGATTCCCATCTCTTTAATTACTTGCCACATTTTGTTGTGGTCGACACAGTCAAAAGCCTTAGTGTAATCAATGAAACAGAAGTATACTTGTTTCTGATATTCCTTTTTTTCATTTGCTAGTCTGCCAGTTAATACCAGAAACATGCATTGATGAGTACATCCGTTTGGCCAACAACAAAGCAAAGGAGGTTGCTTCATTTAGGCAGTTTAACGCTTGACCTGAACATAGAAGGAGGAGGAGGAGCTGTGTCTTGGGAAAGTAATAGATATAATGTTTTCCCGCTTTTCCAAATTAAAAAAAAATCATGACAACAGACACATGTCCTCTGGCTATATATGCCTCCTCTGAAATCCTGACCCTCTTTACCCTGCCTGGAGGGAACATGCTTAGTATTTGAGAACCATTGGTGTTGAGTGGTATGAATGTGGCAGGGTAGGATAAAAACCAAAAGTGTAGATGTATATGTATATATATATATATTCTTAGGACCCACCTTGGGTTACCAAACATGCCTGCCACCTGCTTGGCTCTCCTTTTTCATTGGGTTATTATTACTACCCTGTCTTTCCACTTTATTCTTTTTCACTGCTCCTTTGTTTTGGGTAATGGTATAATGGCTCTATTTATGAGAATAGTTTGCTTGATAGAAAGAACACACACAAAAAGTCAATGAATAACCTTGAACCTGGAGGGTTGCTTTCTTTCATTGGAGGAAGAGGCATAGAAAAAAGTTTTCCCCTCCCCCTTGGTAATTCCACTTGTGCTCAGATATGATGACCTATCCTGGAATACAGATTCCCAGGAATATCAGAAAACAAAATCAAAAAATAATAATAATTACAGCACTTTAAAGACTACGTGCTATATTTTTAATGTGAGCTTTTGTGGATCAAGTCCACTTCATCAGACATAGGAGTGAGAGAAACTACAGACTTTCTAAGAAAACTTCAACACATACATGATTTCCCAGATAACACCATCTTAGTTACAATGGACGTTGAAGCTTTGGTGCCTATAAGATTATGCCTTGAAATTTCACTCCTATGTCTGATAAAGTGGACTTGAACCACAAAAGCTCGCATTAAAAATATAGCACTTAGTCTTTAAAGTGTTCAGTAGTGTAGTGTGGGTGAGGGGCAAGCCGCCCCAGGTGGCACTTTTCAGGAGGTGGCAAAATGTCCCCACCGCTTTGGCCTCCCTCCACCTGGGCTTAAGGGGGCGGACTTCCTGGGCAGAAGGCGGGCCTTTCGTTGCACCGGCAGTCGGCCTGGCCCCGCTTTGCCTCCCACTGGCAGAGGCTGCCCCCGCTCATCATCCTCCTCCATCTCCCCCTGACGGGTGCCAACCAGGACTTCGCGGAAGCAGGCGGAGTGAACCAGGCAACAGTGGACGGGTGGATTTGCCCAAGCCTCGCCCAGGAAGGCAGGCAGGCATACAGACCAGGCTTGGGGGCTGCCACGTTGAGGGCAACACTGGGCGTGGCGGTGGCAGCAGGGCAGGAAGGGAAGTGGTGGCAGTAATGGCGGCAGCAGCAGCGCTCCGATCATCTCCTGCATCCTCCTGTTCCTCCTCTGCCTCTTCCTCCTCCTCCCGCAGTTGTTGCAACCGCCTCTGGAGCCAGTATGCTGCTCCCTGCTGCGTTTGACGCAAGCAGCCCAGAGTCAGATGTGCTCTCACTGCCACCTGCCCTAG
The DNA here is from genome assembly GCA_030440675.1 of Furcifer pardalis. NCBI lineage: Eukaryota > Metazoa > Chordata > Lepidosauria > Squamata > Chamaeleonidae > Furcifer > Furcifer pardalis. The sequence continues at coordinate 99,848,760 of CP126892.1, forward strand.
CAGATACTTCATAAAATTAATACTGTACTCTGTTTTGGAAGTCTACGTAGGGTTTCACGTAATCTTGGATTTCTATGAAAAGAATGCAGGCTGAATTTATTGTCCTGCTTTATGATGACTTACAATACAAGAGTGTGGATAACCTACACATCTTGGTTTACAGTGACACATCCTTGTACTTGATGATCTTTTCTAATCCCTTCATTGCTACCTTCTCAGACTTCTGATTTCTTGGTTCAAATCCCTATTTGGATTGATGACTGAACCTAGATGTACTAAACCTTTCACTGTCTCAATTTCTTCACTGACAATTTTAAAGTTGTGTAGTTCTTCTATAGTCATGATTTTTGTCTTCTTAATGTTCAGCTGCAGTCCTGCTCTGGCATTTTCTTCTTTCACCTTGACTAAAAGTTGTTTTAAGTCATTGCTGCTTTCTGACATCTGCATACATTTCTACCAGTTTTTGCTCCTGCTTCATGTGAATCTAGTCTGGTTTTCTGTATGATAAGTTCTGTATACATATTTAACAGATCAGGGGATAAAATGTGATGAACTTTCAGCAGGCAATTTCATAGTAATTTTCTGTTTTTTACACTAGCATGGAGATGGGAATTGCCATCATTTAATATACAGAACATTGTAATTGCCCGTTTTGGATCTAAACAGCCAATCAACAGGCTAAATATTTCTTTTCTCCAAATGTAATTGTTTTACACTAAGATTTTCTGCTTATCTCTCTCTCTGTGTTATACTAGTTTAGTTCTGCCTGTCCACCTGAGTGTTCAGTTGTTCAGCCTGGTTCTTTCTAACTCAAAATTGTTAGTCTCAGAAAGCTAAAACAGTACTCAGTATTCTCTGGAAACCATAATCTACTTGAGAGATTATCCTTCCTGCTTTTATTGCAACTAAAATGAAGTGAACTGCTATGTGATATTTTTGCCATCTACCTGACAATTTTATTGGAACACAAGCCAAGTAAACATTATTTTGCCTTCTGCTACAAATCTTGCACCTGTGACAGAGATAACAATTTACAATACTGAACTTGCTTGCTAGCTTCTTCCAATACTGGCCAAGTACCAGCCCAGGGCAGAGTGGTATTTTGTTGTTGTTGTTCAGTCGCATAGTCGAGTCCAACGGTTTGTGACTCCATGGCACCATCCTCCGCAGCCCGCTCAGCTCTATGCCCACTGCGTCAACAATGCCATCTAGCCATCTCATCCTCTGTGGCCCCTTTCTCCTTTTGCCTTCGATCTTTCCCAGCATCAAGGCCTTCTCGAGTGAGTCCTATCTTCTCATCTGGTGGCCAAAGTACTTGAGCTTCATCGTCAATTTGTCCTTCCAAGGAGCAGTCAGGGTAGATTTCTTTCAGGATGGACTGATTTGATCTCTTTGCTGTCCAGGGTACTCTCAAAATTCTCCACCAATATCACATTTCAAAGGCATCTATTCTTCTGCGCTCAGACTTCCTTAGGGTCCAGCTCTCGCCACCATACATGACTACTGGGAATACATTGCCTTGACTATGTGGACTTTTGTGGGCAGGGTGATGTCTCTACTTTTTATTATATTCCCTAGGTTTCTCATAGCTTGCCTCCCAAGAATTAATCGTCTTTTTATTTCACGACTACAGTCACCATTTGCAGTGATCTTGGATCCCAAGAAGGTAAAGTCTGTCACTGCTTCAGTTTCTTCCCTTTCTATTTTTTAAGGGATGATAGGGCCGGTTGCCGTTATCTTGGGTTTTTTTTTATGTTGAGTCTCAAGCCAGCTTTTGGACTCTCTTCTTTCACCTTAATCAATTCAATTCAATTCAATTTTCAATTTGTATGCTGCCCCACTCGCAGAGCGACTCTGGGCAGCTAACAAGGAAACACAGTACTGTATCACAATATCACAGTTGCAATTACAAAACAACAATCACAGAAACATCTCAGAAGCATTTCAACATTTCAGAAGCATTTCAACAAATATCCCACCCACCCACCATTGTAAAGCATTCTGTATTCTGTCCTAACTGATGCTTCTTGACTCATGTACAGGTTTTTCATGAGGCATATAAGGTCTTCTGGTATTCCCATCTCTTTAATTAATTGCTACAGTTTATTGTGGTCCACACAATCAAAGGCCTTGGTGTAGTCAATGAAACAGAAGTAGACTTCTTTCTGCTACTCCTTTGCTTTCTCCATGATCCAGTTAATGTTGGCAATTTGGTCTCTAGTTCCCCTACCTCTTCGGAACCCAGCCTGCACTTCTGGAAGTTATCAATCTGTGTACTGCTGAAGCCTAGCCTGTATTATCTTGAGCATGACCTTGCTAGCGTGTGAAATGAGCGCAATTGTTCGATAGTTTGAACATTCTTTAGCATTGCCCTTCTTTGGGATTGGAACATACGCTGACCTTTTCCAATCCTGTGGCCACTGCTGTGTTCTTAATTGGCTGCAAAGTTAGGTTCAATGTCTTCTTTTTTAGACATCCATCTTTTTTAGTTGAAGTCCTGATATACATAATTTCTCAATCAACATAATGCTGAGTATTGCACCCAGCATGCAGTGGGTGTTAGCACAATAACCATAGAAACAGAAGTACTCACCTAAACTAAAGGAATTTATTTTATATTGTTTGTCCCTAAGTAAACAATTGGGAAGTTTCTTGTCTTCCTGTCTCTAGGGGGTGTCACGAAACCAGCCGGCCCCCTCTGCTTTGGACCTCCTAAACCAAAGCCCCCAGAGGGCGAGCTGGCCAGCAATGCAGCTAAGCTGCTTCTCTTCTGCAAGGAGGTTTAATAGGTAGCGTATTCAGAGGCTTGTATGTGAATGCATTGCTTCTCTTAACCTTTAGTCCAATGAAGAGACGTTGTTAAAGCAAACGTAGGTTTATTGATCAGGTATATTGATCAGGTTCATAAAGCATAGGTCAGTAGCATAAGACAGTCCAGCAAACAGAGCAATAGTCCTAGGTAATCTAGGTAACCATTTTGAAGAAGCAAAAAGGCATAGCCCCCAGGCATAGATGTTAACCCATAGACATCCAAAAACGAACTCCTTCTGCTCTCCCCAAGATGGGGATTCTGCAGTCAGGTGGGGTACCTTTAACCAATCAGGGAATAGAGAAAACTTTCTCATAACAAGAGAGAGAAATTTACACACGTGAAGGAAGTGTGCTCTCTAATAGTCAAAACAGCTAGCCTAGAGATAAGAGTCCAGGGAACACTGAACTGAAAACAAGCTGTCTCGTGACACTTAGTCTTGTGAGACAGAGAGGAAAGGATTTTTAGGCCTAGTTAAACTACAACCTCAAGCTTTGAGAACATTAGAAAAGATGTCGTTTCATGACAGGGAGTCATCTGACCTATTTGCATGTATTAAGGCTTCGTGTGTTCTGGCATATCTCGTTTTTGTTTTGCCTTTAGATAATGTCTATTTGAGCTCCTCCATCTTGCTGGCCACATGGCAGGCCTAAAAGACTTAAAAGACATAAGACTTTATTTTAACTGTACTTCTTTCTAAAAACAATCTCACCAAGAATCCTGAGCACATGAATATTTCTCTGACCGAATTGTAAGTAAGTGACATTTTGTCATTTCTCTAAGCATTTAGTGCAAGTGCATTCACTGGCTGGACTAAACAGAGAGAAAGCTTGGGAGAACTTGCATTCAAATTAAGATTTGTCCAAAAACGGCCCCCATTACTGGACTGCTGCTACATATCACTTAACATAACAACCAACCTCATGCTGCCACTATGGCCGTGATGGCGAACCTTGGCACTCCAGATGCTCTTTGACTTCAATTCCCAGAAGCCCAAGCCCCCTGTGAATCCACATGAATGGGCGTACAGTATTTTACTTCCGTATGGGCATGTTTTACTTCCGCTTCCAGGAGTGACAAGGGCGGTGCGGCATGGGCCGGATGAATCATAGCAAACCCATTCATGTGGATTCACAGGGGGCTTGTGCTTCTGAGAATTGAAGTCCAAGAACATCTGGAGTGCCAAGGTTCGCCATCACGACCCCATAGGCTTCTCAGCCAAGTTACAGGATATGTTAATTTTGGGGATAGCAATCCGTAGCTGGGAGAATGCTGCTGATTTGGCATTCTCTCCATCTCTTCCTCCCTAGGATGCCACTCTTTAGAGTACATCTGATGTTTTGTTAATTCAGCAGGTAAACATAGGTTCAGTCTTTGCAAGGCAACCCAATGCTCATTGAAATCGGCTTGTCTCAGTGACTCACTGGGATCCCAAGAGAAGGATGATGAAGAGCTTCAGGGCATGCATGTCACTACTGCACATACACAAACAAACAAACAAACAACAACTGAAAAGTCTGACTTTCCATAGTTCACCACAAAGAAAGAGGTGGGGGTGGGTGAGTGTCCCATTTTTTCATAATGAGGGAATAGAAGGCACATCTCTCTCTCTGCATTAAACAGCAGCTCTCGTTTCACTGTACAGCTCAGCTCTGGAAGGAAGAGGACAAATAGATTGTTTTCAGATGAAAAACCAAACAAAGAAGATAGGAACAGGACACTATTAGAAAAGAATGACAGCACATTGAGGGCTGATTTCAGAGCACACCTTTGCTTGGGAATCTGTACATGGTAACCTGCAAAGCCCTGGGAGATTGACGTGGTATCACAGGACCCATATGCCTGTGCACTGGTCCTAGAGGTTAGGAGAGCATCTCAGTGATCCAGCCACATGGAGGATGGGTGATTTAGTGCAGAAGTAAAACTTACGTGTGTGTTTTATTTCTGCTTCCGGGAATGACAAGGGTGTCGCAGGCCAGATGAACTGGCACCATGGCTGGATCCGGCCCCCAGGCTGTAGTGACCGGCCCCCTGGTCTAAGCTGATCTTACAGTTTGGAAGTGAAGGGTGGCTTTACAAACCTCTGGCAGGACTTGGACTGGGCAATGATGTGGCAATGAGATACTGAAGCCAACGAATGGCTTAATTATTCCTCTCCACCCAGCTCCAAATTCTCAGCCCCAAAAGATGTTTTCCTTGTCAAAAATGGGGCAGTGGGCTTTAATTATTTAAAACTGTGGCTTTGTACGTCATTAGCCTGTTTGACTTTTTCCAAAACAAGGGGGAACTCATCACATTGTTTTACTTAAGGTGCCATTATCCCCTCCACAGCAATTTGATGTAGCAAACACTCTGTGACCTCCCATGGGCTGTGACCACGTGGCATCACAGCAGCGAGAGAAAGAGAGACTGGCTGCTTGTGTCTACTTCCAAAATCATAAAAGCTTAGGAGGCAGGTGACATTTGGGAGATAGCAGCGTACTCTGACTTCATTTTCTTTGACACACACATGAAAAAGCAACACTACATCTCTGAGCTGTGTAAATACATGGCTCCTTCTGCCTCCTGGATTATCTATCACAGTGGTGGCGAACCTATGGCACGTGTGCCTCTCTGTTGGCATGCACTCCATTGCCCCAGCACAGAGTTTGCCCCACTCCCCTGCCCAGCAGCCCAGTGGGAGCACTTCCTCCCTCCCCTCAGCGCAGAGTTCACCCCACCTCTCTGTTTGGGCAATCCATCGGTCTTTAAAAGTTATGTCTTTGCTACACACAAACATAGAGACTGGGGTAGGAATTGCTTTATTAGTTTCTAGAGTATTTATATCTAGGTTTATTGGTATATCTCAAGTTGAAAGGTACTGTGGGGTACACACTATTCGCAAGACTGAGCTGATTCAAACATAACAGTCTTGGCTTTATTAGCTATGGTTATAAGACTGTGGATAAATGTGGGACTCCCCCCCCCCTTCCTTGGTGCACAGACCTTAACATGGAGATCCTGCTTTATTTTTGAAACAAAGGACTTTGGCTTAACTTTGGTTTAAAATGCTGGCTTCATATCTTAGTTAGTATAACAACATGACATCTGTGATCCCCACTCATTTCAAAATTAATGGGAAACTCTGATTGAAACAGACTACCATTTTTTGCACGAGGCAGGAGCAAAATATGTGGGCTCACTGGTCAACTCCAACTGAAGAAAATGTGGTTTACAGAGCCAGGGTTATTACATCCAAATCAGCCCATTCTCAGGACATATATATACATTGCAGTGAAATCTCTATTTTCCTAGGCAGGCTGTTCTGTGTTGAGATTCTGTTTAGATGTTGACAGTCATTGACCGTAAACTAAACACAAGAGCTGCAGCAACAAAAACAAAGGCCGTTAAGGCAATATAAAAACTCTCTCCTGGGATAGCTTTTAACTGGAATATCTTCCATGCATCCTCACTGACCCGCCGCCGAATCTTGAAAAGGCACCAACAACATAATGCTATTACGCCTGTAATAAATATGCCTGCAAGGGGAAAAAGAGAGACTATTTTTAAAAAATCTTGTCAAGGCAGAATCCCTTGCAAAGACTTGCGTGTTGAGTATTCTTGTGCAACGTCAGCATACAGTAACCCGAGAGACAGGAAAGAATAGTTTGACCTGAAGGAAGTTGTTTTGCTTCGTTTGCCTCTAATTACAATGAGAAAGGTTCTTTCCTACCTCAGCAATTACCTGATTTTATTTGCATGTGTTAGGGCCTTTGCTTTGCTATGGCCTTCTCCCTCTTGCTTTTCTGCTTTGGAAGAAGAAAGATACCCTTTTGAAATCCTCCATCTTCCAAGCCACGTGGCTGGAAGAAAAGACTTTACAGTGCCACTGTACATGGACTGGTATAGTAGAGAGATGATGGATTGTTAGCCCAGATCCCGAGTCCAGAGCAGTGGCATTGCGTAGAGAGGGCCAGGGGGCGCCCTGCCCCGGGCAGCACTTTTTGAGCTATGGGTGTTCTTGGACTACAATTCCCAGAAGCCCTAGCCCCCTCTCTCCGTTTGTCTTGTTTTAGCTTTTTTTAATTTTTAATCTTGATTTTACATTATGTTTTTATTGTGTTTTAGGTTTGGGGAGTTGTGTTAGCCGCTCTGGGTCTTTTTGAGGAGGGTGGCATAAAAGTTTGCTTAAATAAATAAATAAATGCAGCCGGTTATTACCAAAAAAGTCCACTATAGGCCACTACAGTACACGGTGCACTCCATTTTCCCAGTGTATTTTAAGGGGGGAGTGGGTCTTATACACCAGCAAATCTGGTATTAATGATAGTTATATACTACACCATAAAGGAGCTGCAGTGGCTCAGTGGTTAAGAAACTCGCCTTGTTAGCTGGAAGGCTGGCAAGTCGGCAGTTCAAGACCTGGGTACTGCATGATAGATTGGCTGCCCTTCTCTGTCCCAGCTCTTGAGGACATGAAAGGAGCCTCATTTGGGCGTTCCTTGAAAGGAATTTCTCCCACAAAAATCCTTTCAACCCAGAATAATGTCTGACATGAAATTATTATTATTGTTGTTGTTGTTATTCTGCCCCATAGCGCATAGTGTACTTTCTGGATGGTTCACAAGTTAATTAGCATTTTGCCCCCAACATGCAGGGTCTTCATTTTACCAACCATGAAAATCTGCCTATTGTCTTAAACAAGCTGCCTTACATCTGAGATACTTGAGATATTTATCAGTGGGATAAAAATAGAGCATGAGATAGATAATTCTTTATTGGTTCCCTCAACCAAAAAGAATCTGAAATGTTGCTTTGCTTACAAGTATTATTGTTCCATTCCAAAGTTTTGGCTAAATCACAGCTCTAGAACAGTCACTGGCAGTCTGGCCAGGTTATCCTGCTATAATAGACCCTACTGCCAGCGACTCAATGCTGAGTGTCAGGCAGTGGTTAGCTAACTTGACAACCCTGAGGACTAACGGCCTTGGGAATTGAAGTCCTCAGGCAAGGATGATGGTCCCCAAGTAGATTAAATCCCAATTGAATCCATCTTGATGGAAGGCAGCAGTTTCATCAATCCTGGCATGGGGCTGAGGAGGACGTTGTGTGCCGAAAGGCCTCAGGACCAGAAAGTGACTCATGGAACTAGAGCAGTGGTATGGGTGTCATGGTGAGATGCAGAAGGCAGATGAAAGGCCACTGCATTATATTCTCAGGACAGTTGTAATGGTTGATCGCCATGATGATAGCCAATACAGTAGAACCCTGTATAGTGAATGCATCATACAGTGAAAAAATTGTACAACGGAAATTTGAAAATAATAATAATGGTACATCATACAATGAAAATGTCATTGTATGATGCAATACATCCCTATGAAAATCATACAACGAAAAACTTTTCGTTGTATGATGCATCCCATAGAGATTTTCGTTGTACGATTTTTCCCATGGGGATTTTTGTTGTATGATACATGCATTGTATAATGAAAAATCATATAACGAAGTGCCTAGTGGAACCAATTATTTTCCTTATACAGAGTTCAACTGTATTTGGATTTGGATATGGCAGAAGAACACTGATTGTAGCTCTGAATTATGGCCTACTTGTAATATATAGTTTTGCCTTTTTGAGAAATGAGTTTGTTATTAGTAGATGAGACAGTGCTCATGACAGATCCTGGTGATGATAAAAAGAGGAAGGAAAAGATAGTGGTGATGTAGGCACGAACTGCTCCACTTAATCTGCATGACACGTTGGGCATGTTTCTGTATTGAAGCATGCGTGGGTTCCTACTGCGCAATAGCCAGCCAGCAAAGAAAACATTACCTGAAAAAATGTGCAGGAGAGAGACAATGGACAACTGGTTCGGTCCTAGCTGCTTTATTTCCACGAATTCCAGGAGAAAAGCTAAAAAGCCAGATAGCAAACTCAGAAGGCACACTGTGATCATCACTGACGCGATAATATCATCATCTTCCTCAGAAAAGAAATAAAGTCTTGCTGTCAGGATAGAAAGGACATAAGACAAATTGGTGGTATTACTGGGATTTCTACTAAATGATGCTTGCATTTTTATCTCCTTGCAAAGGCAGCTCAATTTACGTCCCTGTTTCAAATGGTTAAGATGCTGGACTTGACGACTGGAAAATCAGCAAGTCAGCAGTTCGAGGCACGAGTGTACATGATGCTTCCATCTCTTTCCCAGCTCCTGCCAACCTAGCAGTTCGAAAGCAAGAAATTGCAAGTAGATAAATAGGTACCACTCTGGCAGGAAAGATAACAGGAGTATAGTAGACCATACTGCCAATGACTCAACGAAAGCTACCATAAAGCAAGCAAGATCTAGCCAGAGCAACAAGTGATCTGCCGCTATGGTACCACTTTCAATTTACTTGCATGCTCCGTCATCTAGGGCCATGATGGTGAACCTTGGCACTCCAGGTGTTCTTAGACTTCAGTTCCCAGAAGCCCAAGTCTCTGTTGCATCCACACAAATGGGTTTACTGCACATACGCTCCAGGTGTTCTTGAACTTCAATTCCCAGAAGCCCAAGTCTCTGTGAATCCACACAAATGGGTTTACTGCGTGTATGCACAGTAAACCCATTAGTGTGGATTCACAGAAACTTGGGCTTATGGGACATGACGTTCAAGAATATCTGGAGTGCCAAGGTTCACCATAACTGATCTAGGGAGAATTCCTGGATCACTTTAGTGAAGGGGGAAGATGATAAAACCAATTTAATTTCCCCCTCAAAGTTGTTCTATCCAGGCCCTGGGGAAGATGGACTACAGATAACACCTGCAACCAATTCCTTGTTTCATTTCAGCCTAGATTAGTGATAGCCAACCTTGATCACCTGGAGTGCCACGGTTGTCCATCACTGGCCTAGATGCAATTCTCAAAGTGAATGAAGGAGAAATGGATTTTTTGCAGCAACAATATTCTGCGAGCTACACCTGTTGTTCTGGAAAGTTTGGTTAAGTAGTTTGGTCTTTAATTGGTAACTTAAGACCTCTTTGTTTAAAAACAAAATTCTTGAGCTGATAGCATTATGTTGTTTGGGACACAAAATTTTCTCTTTCCACCATCAGCTCAGGTTTCTGCAGACAGAGTCTAACAAGACAACAACATTGTCCTTTGTCATCTTACTCTACTGTGACAACCTGCTGTTCCCAATATATCCAGTCTTTGCCAGGGAAATTTATGTGCCCACATACACATAACAGATACTACTCAACACCTGCATGCTTGCCTGTGTTTTTAGACTCTTTTTGGTGACATGGCTAGGGAAATTACAGTGAAATATGTCCGCCTCAAAATTTACCACTGGACCACTGATGGTATAAGATAGGGTTTCTCAACCTATGGCCTACAGGCCAGACCCGGTCCACAGCACCATTTCATGTGGCTTGCACCAATGCTGCCAGAAGCGTAGGCATTTACAGCAGCCATAAATGCACCTGTGGCTGTTGTAAATGCGTTTATGACTGCTGCTGATGTGTTTTACAGCAGCGTTTACGGTAGGCAGAACCACCAGTCTGGCCCTCTCATCTGTCTGAGCGGGCGTGGTCCGGCCATTGGCTTGAAAAGGTTGAGAACCCCGGTATAAGACATGAAAACATAGTTCAGTGATAGGTGAGTAATCAGCTATCTGTCTGTTTTGCCCAGTTACCATTTAACAGAAAACTTACTAGACAAGGATCCAGAGAGAGATAGCAGAGATAAAGTGCATACATGTGCTGGACATCCATCTCAAAGGTTTGAATATTAAGTCAAGAGTTTCTGCAACATTGAGTCGCTACGGCGAGTGGGCGCAATATAAATTTGATAATAATAATAATAATAATAATAATAATAATAATAATAATAATAATAATAATAATAATAATAATAATAATAATAATAATAATAATAATATCACATTTGATACATCACAACTAAGAGGCTATTATATGCTGCTATATGTGTTGTATGTTATATTATACCACCTTCACACAACCTACTTCAGTAGAATTCTCATCTACAGCCTCTAGGCTACATCAGAGAACAAAAGAAGAACTCACACCATTGTCAATAAATGCTGAAGGTTAAACTCATTAGCAAATGTTTAATGCCACAATTTTTTGAAATAGTAACCATGTTAGTCTGTGTTTCAAGCATATCAGAGGGTAAACAAAACGAAACAACAGGGCAAAAATTCACAACTAATCCAAATAAGAACCGGAGATCTTCCACTATTATCAGTTGTAAACAGTCATATTGATTTGTATACTTATGTTATGCTAACCAACCATTCTGTATCTGATGTGTATAAATTGATGCCATGAAGTCTCACTCTTATGTCGGAAGTGAACTAAATCCATGAAAGCTAATATTAAAATACAGCAGTTAGTCTTTAAAGTCCCACAATGTTTTTGTTTTGTTTTTGATTACTCTCTGGTATGTTTTGACCAGCAACTGCTTTCCATGGTTTCAGGTAGAGATCCCTCTAGCCCAGGGATCCCCATATTCTTTCAGTCAGTGATGCCAAAAAACATTAGTTATTTATTGGTGAAAGACTCCACAGATACCTAAACCACTGAGCTACCCCAGCTGATTAGAAATGTTTTCATTCTACTTCAAACCCAAAGAGTCTTTGTTTAATTTCAAGAGATGGCACCGTCACTGCAGAAACCCAAGAAACAGTCTCCCACAGGGTAGCATCCTGACACCATTGCTATTTCACATTTACAGAAATGATCAACCTACATTCCCAAACACCAGGACTTTCATTTATGCTGAGGATCTTGCTTTAATGGCCCAGGAAGAGGTCTTTGAGTCACCTGAACATGAGCTAACAAGGTGGCCAACCTTGGTGCCCCTGCTATTCTTGGACTTTGAGTCCCAGAAGCCCTGATCAGCAGGTGTGCTTACATGGGCTTCTGGGAACTGAAGTCCAATAACACCTGGAGCGCCAAGGTTGGCCACCTCGAAACCTCTGCATTAGAAGATCTTTCCTTATACTGTACTGTATTATAAAAGCAACCAGTCAAAACTAAAAGTCTGAGGCTTCTACTTCAAGAACAAAAGGAAAACTTCAAGTTAGCTGTGAAGGTAAGATTTTTGAACATTGCACTACCCATACATAGTGAAAAGTAGAGACATCACATTGCAAACAAAAATTCGTCTAGTCAAAGCAATGGTATTCCCGGTGGCAATGTATGGTTGTGAGAGCTGGGCCATTAGGAAAGCTGAGCGCAGGAGAATAGATGCCTTTGAGATGTGGTGCTGGAGGAGAGTTTTGAGAGTCCCCTGGACAGTGAGGAGAAGAAATAGGTCAATCTTAGAAGAAATCAACCCTGACTGCTCCTTAGAAGGTCAAATTGTAAAGATGAAGCTAAAGTACTTTGGACATCAAATGAGAAGAGAGGATTCACTTGAGAAAGCCTTGATGCTGGGAAAGGTGGCCGGCAAAAGAAAACGGGGACGGCAAAAAATGAGATGGGTAGATGGTATTGTAGAGACAATGGCCACAGAGCTGAGCGAGTTGAGGAGGATCGTGGAGGACAGAAGTGCCTGGTGGACAGTGGTCCATGGGGTCACAAAGGGTCGGAATCAACTGTGCGACTGAACAACAAAAACTACCCAAAAGTATGTAGTCATCATTCTGGATCAAATCTTCACTTACAAAAAGCATTACAACAAACATAAATTCCACCAAGACTTCAATAATTTTCACCCAAATATCAAACTCAGTTTGGACCAGTCTACACAACAAGTCAATTTCGTGGACACCACTGTGAAACTACAAAATGGACATCTTAGTACCACACTATATTGCAAACCCACAGACAGATGTACCTACCTGCGTGCCTCCAGCTTCCATCCAGAACACACAACAAAACCCATTGTCTTCAGCCAAGCCCTCAGGTACAATCGCATCTGCTCAGACCCACATGACATGGATGCCAAGCTCATGGAGTTACAAAATGCATTTCTCAAACTACAATACCCATTCAATATTGTTAAAGAACAAATCAACCGGGCTAGACGAATACCCAGGAGTGATCTACTACAAGACAGGCTCAGAAGGGAAAGCAATTGCACACCACTGGTTGTCACCTTCAGCCCTCAACTTAAACCCCTCACATGCATAATGAGGGATCTCCAACCCATCTTGGACAAGAGTGCTTCACTTCCCAAAGCCCTTGGTGACAGACCCCTACTTGCTTATAGACAACCCTCCAATCTCAAACAACTATTGACACACAACAGACTACACAGAAGTGAGACTAGACACTCAGGACATTGTCTCCCCCAGTCACTGTTAATAAAAGCAAGTGTGAGGCACCAGCAATGTGGTGACCCCTGCCTGCTGGCTGATTTAGTAAGAACACTCTCTCCCTCTTTTAATCTCTTTTAATCTGTAGGGGTTGGAGTAATTTTTGGTGGCAGTTTTAATGGGGTTTTTAAGATATGACTGTTTTTTTTTCTGTGAGCCGCCCAGAGTCTTCAGAATTGGGTGGCAATAGAAATCAGAAAAATAAATAAAATAAATAAATAAGTGGAGCAGATATGGGAACTAGACCCTTCTGCAAATCCAGATGTCAACTATGCCCCCACATTCGCTCTGGAAACAGCATTACTGGACCCAACGGCACCACACACAACATTAAAGGCAGTTTTACTTGTGCTTATGCCAATGTGATTTATGCCATCTCTTGCCAAAAATGTTCGTCTGTGCTTTATGTAGGACAAACAGGACAATCTTTACGCAAAAGAATTAATGGACACAAATCAGATATCCGGAATGGCAACACAGAGAAACCTGTCTCAAACCACTTCAGTCTAACTGGACATTCTATCCAAGACCTGAAAGTTACAATTCTGGAACAGAAGAATTTACAAAGCCAGGATTGAAAGGGAGACGGCAGAAATCAAATACATCCATCTGTTCGACACCCATTGCAGGGAATTAAATACAGTCAAACCTTGGATAAAGAGCACCTCACTTAAAGAGTAACTCGCTTAAAGAGCAGAATTTTCTCTGAATGTTCGCTTTGCTTAACAAATAAAACCAACCAAAAACTCGCTTAACAAATAAATCAGGGTTCGCAATCCCCCCCCCCACACACACAATTGGTCAATTACAATGGTGTTTCGCTTAAAGAGCAAACTCACTTTAAGAGCAATCCTGTGGAACACATTATGCTCTTTAAGTGAGGTACAATTGTATTAGCAAAAGGTTTCTGGAACATTATCAGATTTGATACACAGATTGCTATATGATTTTATATCTTACAACTTTCCTGCCAATTCTCTTTAGCAAAACAGAAAGAAACCTGGTTCAGTGTTTTTGCTTGTTTCTGACATGCAGGTCAAAAGTTGATCAGAGACCAGAATGGGCTTTCTCAGCAACCTTGAGATTGAAAGGGAGTCATTTAGAGCTAATTTGAATAATCTATTGTTGCTGATGGCTGTGTGAAGCTGTAATGTTGTGCTTGCTTGTCTGTCATCTTGCTTGACCACACCCTTCTCCCTTTGACCCCCTGAATTTTGTGTATAAAAACCATGCCTGTAAGTTTCACTCTGTCTGAAGAAGTGGACTTGATCCACGAAAGCTAACAATAAAAATACAGGTATAGCAGTTAGTCTTTAAAGTGCTACAGTGTTTTTTAATTTGTTTCGTTTATTTTATTTTCTGATATGCAACAAACAGAAAGTTGAAGTGAAAAATAACATACTGAGGAAACTGGCTAAGTCAGATTGGGTTGTATATCCATGAACAATAAGAACAACAGCTTTGCCCTTGTGCCATTCCACAGCAAAATATGCTAGTGTCAAATGGTATAAATCATCATGTAGCAAACAAGAAAATGCAGCTCTTAATGAATCATTGTTGTTGTTCAGTCACACAGTCGATTCCGACCCTTTGCAACCCCATGGACCACTGTCCGCTAGGCATTCCTGTCCCCCACCCCCACCCCCCCAACTCACTCAGCTCTGTGGCCATTGTGTCCACAATACCATCTAGCCATCTCATTTTTGGCCGCCCCCTTCTTCTTTTGCCCTCAACCTTTCCCAGCATCAAGGCTTTCTCAAGTGAATCCTCTCTTCTCATTTGATGTCCAAAGTACTTTAGCTTCATCTTTACTATTTGCCCTTCTAAGGAGCAGTCAGGGCTGATTTCTTCTAAGATTGACCTATTTGTTCTCCTCACTGTCCAGGGGACTCTCAAAACTCTCCTCCAACACCACATCTCAAAGGCATCTATTCTTCTGCGCTCAGCTTTCCTAATGGTCCAGCTCTCACAACCATACATTGCCACAGGGAATACAAATGCTTTGATTATACGAATTTTTGTTTGCAATTTGATGTCTCTGCTTTTCACTATATTCCCCAGGTTTCTCGTTGCTTGCCTCCCAAGAATCAGTCGCCTTTTTATTTCATGGCTGCAATCCCCATCTGCAGTGAGCTTTGATCCTAAGAAAGTAAAATCTGTCACTGCTTCTACTTCTTCCCCATCTATTTTCCAGGGACTGAGAGGGCCCGTTGCCATGATCTTGGTTTTCTTTATATTGAGTCTTTTTAATGAATCATGCACGATTATTATTGGCTACTTAAAACCTACTTCCAAAGTATATTATTCAGCTGGCATTGCAATTCTGGAATTATGTTGAAAGGTTCTAACAAATAATGAATAAGATAAGGTCATTGTTGTTGTTGTCGTCACTGGCATAAATTTACTTAAAGTGGAGATAAGGTGGCTTTCAATGGTGGCTTTAAAAGACCTTGCTGTCGCCCGGCTCTGACGCCACTCTCGCTAAGTATGGCCTGGGGAGAGGGAGCCACTGCTGTGATGGGCTGGTGGCTTTGAAAGACCTCGCCACTGCCCACCACCAAGGCCGCTCTCACCCAGCCCTGCCTGGGGGGAGGACTGTACTTATGATATTGACATTAATTTTTATGCTGTGCTGACAACACTGTGTATCTGCATAATTGCTTGTACTATTGTATTCTATTGTATATCTGTATTATTATTATTATTATTATTATTATTATTATTATTATTATTATTATTATTATTATTATTATTATTACTACAACGGTGTTTTGCATAAAGAGCAAACTCGTTTAAAGAACAATCCCATAGAATGCATTATGCTCTTTAAGCGAGGTACAACTGTATTTATATATGACTGTAAGCCACACTGAGTCGGGCCCACCCTGATTGGGCGGCCTATAAATTGAATTGAATTGAATTGAATTAATTAATTAAATAAATAAATAAGGTGATATGGTACCAAGGTATTTATTTATTTATTTATTAATCACATTTATATCCCGCCCTCATCCAAAGATTCAGGGCGGTTTACAAAATTTAAAAAACACATCTAAAACACATTTAAACACATTAAAAAGTTCAAAAAATTAAAAGTTAAAAAGATTAAAAAGTTAAACAGAGAGGTGTGGGTCAAAAGAGCCAGATGGCTGAACTGACCGTCTGGCCAGCACCCAACACATGCCCTGCCAGCCAGGTCTTTACCCCCTTTCAGAAGGGCAGCAGCTCTGTCTGGAGATACAACTCACATGGCAGGTGGTTCTATAGGGCTGGAGAAGGCACAAAAAAGGCTCTCCTTCTCGTGCTAGAGAGATAAACATCGCTCTTGCTCGAAAGCCAGTCGTATTCAACTCAAGATTCAGTGCTCATCTTGGTTTATATTCAAAGAGCCAGCACTGTCTGCGTCTGCAAACATTTCTGTGGACATGTTGCAGGCAGTGGTGGGATGTAAAAAAATATACTACCCCACCGTGACATCATCACACTGTGGGCGGAGCTAACATCATGATGTCATGATGTTGTGGGCGGGGCCAAATAAATAAAATAAAAATAAGCACACACACACACCTCAACCCACCAACCAACCCACAACACAAACCCGTAAATAAATAAATAAATAAATAAATAAATAAAACATTAAAATATACTCACCCACCCACCCCAAACACAAATCAACCAGAACTTTTAAACCAGAGCTTAAAGCTTATTCTGACTAATCTTTCTCACACTAGGTCAGATGGAAGGAACTACAGAATGAACTCACCACAAGATGGCTTCATTTTGGCACTTTTCAACTTTTCAACAGTTAAAGAAGTTAGGTGCTAAGTCTTTGCCTAACCAATTCTCTAGGATAATATGCCTTAATGTAAATGTAAAACAGCTGTACCTCCTTAAGGGTTCTCCAATTGGAACAGCAATTGGAACAGCACAGGTGTAGCTTATTGAAGGGGTAACTCCAAGACTTTGCTTAAAAACCCCAAGCCAGGCCGCCAGGCCTTTTTAGGAACTGTGGTAGTAAGTCAATATAGGTAAAAGTATTAAATACACATTAAAATACACACAGACACACCACATCCAAAGGTGAGTCACTTACCCTGGGGAGCAGGCTACAGGGAGCTTCAGACTAGCAGCTTCTCTTCCTCCTCCCCGCTTGGGAGGACAGCAAGGAGGCCGTGCATATGCGCCAAGCACTGTAGGCATGCATGCACATCAAGTGCTTGGCGTGCATGCGCAGTGGGGGAACCAGTGTCAAGGTAAGCCCAGAAGGTCTCTGGGACACTGGGAAAATTTACTACTGGTTCTGGCGAACTGGTGCGAACCTGTTACATCCCATCACTGGTTGCAGGCATGCCTCAACACCTGAGTGCACAGAATGCTGTTCAGCTTCCCACCAGATTGGTCCTTATTTATCTACTTGCAATTTCTTGCTTTCAGACTGATGATTGGCAGGGGCTGGGACAGAGATGGGAGCCATTTTTTTCTGCTTAAACCAGAGGTGCCCAAACTATGGCCCATGGGCCAGATTCCCCCCGCCCCCATGCCAATTCATCCAGGACCCCAATGCCTTTGTCGCTCCCGGAAGTGGAACCAAAACATGCCTCCCACATGACTACAGAAACGTCTGCAAACGCAGACAATGCTGGCTCTTTGGCCAAGAACAGAGATGAGCACTGCACTCTAGAGTCAGATACAAGTGGCTTTCAAGCAAGAGAGACCTTGCGGTATGGGGATGATATCATGGAACTATATACCTGATTGCTGTCACTTCCCAGGATAACCTTGTGTTTTACTGCACAAGCATAAAGTACAGTAGATTCTGAATGTCCCCATGAATCTAAGCAGTGCTGTCTGATTGCTCAAAGGAAACAATGTCAAATTTCCATTTCCCCACTCATCAAGTAAAAGCCTATTGCGGCAACTGGCTCTAAAAAACTGGGTGGCTTTCATTTACTATGTCTATTTACACTCCTAAAAGATGGGATGGATGAGTAAAACAAGTAAAATGTCAGTCCTCCTGCAAGAAGTGTATACCAACCCAACACATCTTGCTTTTCTCAGCCCAGCTGTTTGAATGTTTGGGCCCGATCCCCTAGCTTCATTAACCAACCACAAGCATAAGACTAATTGTCAGTTATGTAAGCTTGTCTCCTCTCCTTGGGGACGGAGGGACGGAGGTGTCCATCCCCCTAGTCATCTTAGAAACATGGGATCCTCTTACTCGGAGTTGTGGAACTGGAGTTCCAAGGCTCATGAATGGAGACATAGTAGGGCACACCAAAGGTACTGGTCACTTTGACACCGGGGTGATGGAAGAAGGGTTGTAGGACAATAACCCACTTAAGCAAAGAAATGGCCATGCAAAGGCACCCCAAGCTTAGGCACTGCATCAGGGCAGCCAGCAGAGCATAAATGGTGGCCAAAGACAGTTGTTCCAACTGGTGGTGGACTGGGCGACCTCTTCCTTCAAGAACAATATTCAGGATCTGCATAGATGACGATTTCTGTCCGAGATGGAGCGAGTTAGGCTGGAGGATCTGTTGTGAAGAAGAAAGATTGCATCAATTCCTTTTGCCTGTGTGGCTCTAAACCATTATCCCGGTGATGGCGAACCTTGGCACTCCAGATGTTTTTGGACTTCAATTCCCAGAAGCCCAAGCCCCATGAATACGAACAAATGGGTTTACTGCAGTTCATCCGGCCTGCGTTGCCCTCATTGCTCCTGGAAGAAGTAAAATGCTCCCGGCAGGAGGAAGGGTTAACCTGGAAGAGCCTGAACCATACAGGCGTGTTCTACTTCCGCTTCCAGGAGCAACGAGAGCGGCACGGACCGGATGAATCGCAGTAAACCCATTTGTGTGGATTCATGGGGCTTGAGCTTCTGGGAATTGAAGTCCAAGAATATCTGGAGTGACAAGGTTCGCCATCACGGCACTAGCCCATCCGTTAGGTGACCTATGGCAACTAACTGAGGCTGTCTTTGTAGGAAGTAGCCATGTTAGTCTGTTGCAATTTCAAAAGAAAAGAATTCTATGCCACCTTTAAGACTAGCAAGTTTGATGGCTTAGTGACTAAGATGCTGAACTTGATGACTGGAAGGCCATCAGTTTGAGACCCGAGTTTCAAAGAGTTTGAGACCCGGAGTGAGCTCCCTTCTCTGTCCCAGATCCTGCCAACCAGGCTGTTTGAAAGCAAGAAATTGCAAGTAGGTACCAATTTGGTGGGAATGGTAACTGCATTCCATGCGTTCAGGCGTCTAATCATAAAGCAAAGCAATCACACTTATATATACATACACACACACATAGCACTGAATGCACTCTCTGGTCGGTTCACAAATTAGTATTTTGTTCTCCAACAAAAGGATGAAAGGATGAATCAACCTTGAACTATGGTCAGGATCGAGCTTACAATCTTTTGGTTGCAGGACAGCAGTTTAACTACACCACCACCAGGGGCATGCCTGTCACATGACCACAGAGACATCTGCAGATGTAGACAGCACTGGCTCTTTGGTTGTAAACAATGGTGAGCCATGGCTGTATGGGAAAGGACTATTCAACAGATGTTACTTACATGACAAGTAACAACCTGCTCAAATTCCCTTTTAAACAACAATTAAAACTACCAGAGCTCTGTCCCTCGCCTCTGCATTGTAAGTCACCGCCCTGCTGTCCCAGGACTGCCATGTTCCTACTGATGAGGTCTCTTAAAAGATTTGCAAGGGCTCATTTTGCTTCTGCTTCTAGGAGTGATGAAGGCAGGGTGGGCCGGATGAATTGGTTGTGAGCCAGATTTGGCCCATGGGCTGTAGTTTGGGCACCCCTGGTTTAAGTAAAGAAAATGACAGCTTAAAATCCATCTCATCCTATTGCGAAACAGATTGCAAGGCACATTTTACTTCCACTTCCGGTGGGAGGAACGTGACTGGCCCACAGGATGAAAAGTTTGGCCACCCCTGGGGTAAAGGAACAGGGTCTACTGGTGTGCAACTGGAAAAGCATGAATCCAGCCGGGAGTGTAGATTAGAAAAGAAGACTGACGCGTCTCCAGGTTGCTCCAGCCTGAAAATGTTACTGAGGAGTTTCGGGAGTTGTAGTTAAAATAATAATATTTCCAAGCTCAGCACAAACACAAAAAGTAAAAGTAAATAAATTAAAAGTAAATAAAGTACTCCCTGGCTGGCTGGGGTATTCTGGGAACTGTAGTCCAAAACCTTCATCTCTCTGGCTGGCTGGGGCATTCTGGGAATTGTAGTCCAAACCCCTTTTCTCCCTGGCTAGCTGGGGCATTCTGGGAACGATAGTCCAAAGTCCTTGCCTCTCCTGCTGGCTGGGGCATTCTGGGAACTGTAGTTCAAAGCCCTTTCCACTCTGGCTAGGGCATTCTGGGACTTGAAATTAAAAAAAAAACATCATTGCTTCTTGCGTGTTGGGTCCTAGGGAAGTAGGCCTGACAAAGAAGCCAGGACCTAACCATGGGTTCCCACCTTTAAGCTTAGCCCAGGCTCCAAAGCAGCTTTGACGCAATGTGGTGCTGTAACATGGCCCCCTATCAGTGGTGGGATGTCAAAAATTTTACTACCCCACCATGACATCATCACAGTGTGGGCGGAGCTAACATCATGACATCATGACATAGGTGGGGCCAAAGAAAAATAAATAAATAATAAAAATAAGCATGCGCACACACACACCCTCAACCCACCCACCTACAATACAAAACCGTAAATAAATTAAATAAACTAATAAAATAAAATAAAAAATACATGAAAATACACCCACCCACCCACCACAAACACAAATCAACCAGAACTTTTAAACCAGAGCTTAAAGTTTATTCTGGCTAATCTTTCTCACACTAGGTCAGATGGAAGGAACTACAGAATGAACTCACCACACGATGGCTTTATTTTGGCACTTTTCAACAGTTAAAGAAGTTAGGTACTAAGTCTTTGCCTAAACAGTTATCTAGGATAATATGCCTTAATGTAAATGTAAAACAGCTGTACCTCCTTAAGGGTTCAGCAATTGGAACAGCACAGGTGTAGCTTATTGATGAGGTAACTCCAAGACTTTGCTTGAAAACCCCAAGCCAGGCCTTCCAGGCCTTTTTAGGAACTGTGGTAGTATGTCAATATAGGTAAAGGTATTAAATACACATTAAAGTACACACAGACACACCACATCCAAAGGTGATTCACTTACCCTGGGGAGCAGGCTATAGGGAGCTTCAGGCTAGCAGCTTCTCTTCCTCCTCCCCATTTGGGAGGACAGCAAGGAGGCCATGCATATCTGCCAAGCACTAGGCATGCATGCACACCAAGTGCTTGGCGCACATGCGCAATGGGGGAACCAGTGAAAAGTTAAGCCCCGAAGGTGGTTCCCCCCCCAAAAGCTGCTACCGGTTCTCTGAGACACTGGGAAAAGTTACTACCGGTTCTGGAGAAACTGGTGCGAACCTGTTACATCCCATCACTGCCCCCTAACCACCCACCCTTGCGGTCACATTCCTCTACTGAGGCCTATAGCCCTAGGCCTCTGCTATGGCCGCCCTTTGACTCCCGAGTAACGCCACAGAGTACTTCCAGGCCCAGCGCCAACAGCCTAGGCTCTGGAGCGGTCCCTACTGGCCTAGGCCGCATGTTTTAGCCTCTGATCCTGCCTCACCTCATTTGGCTTGCTCATGGCTGCTGGGCCACGTGAGTGGGCGGGGATGGAAGGGCCAGCGGCCAGAGAATGTTCCGGCAGCAATGGCGGAAGGGGAGCCGTTCTACCGGCCCTTCTTCTTTGTTCTGTCCGAGCAAAGCCTCTCCCGACTTAGGGCGAGCTCCCAAAGGCCCCGTCCCTCAGCAGGCCTGCTCAGGTTTTGCACACGCACAGCCATGGCTTCCTTCGTTAGTCCAAATCATTTCATATTCAGTTTCCCTCTTTTTCTGCTGCCTTCAATTGTCTCCAGCACTCTTCTCATTTCCATCGATTATTGCGTCTCATGATGCAACCAAAGTATAGTTGCTTAAGTTTAATTCCCCCCCCCCCCCCACTTCTAGAGGGGATTCCATGTTTGAGCAGATCCAGCACCGCTGGCCCATCCAGCCATCTTCCAATACCAATACCATATTACAAATGAACTGATTTCCCCCCCTCATCCACTTAGGTTAATTACCTGACTTTACATCTCTACACAGCAATTGGCAATACAGTGGTACCTCGCTTAAAGAGCATAATGCGTTCCACAAGATTGCTCTTTAAGCGAGTTTGCTCTTTAAGCGAAATACCATTATAAGTGACCAATTGTGTGTGTGTGTGTGTGGGGGGAAATTGCAACCCCGATTTATTTATTAAGCGAGTTTTTGGTTGGTTTTATTTGTTAAGTGAAGCAAACATTCAGAGAAAATTCTGCTCTTTAAGTGAGATACTCTTTAAGCGAGGCGCTCTTTATGCGAGGTTTGACTGTACTGTATTATAGTACAGTATACAGAAAATGTTGGCCTTGATCTTCATCTCTTTGGAAGCATAGCGGAGAATGAAACTCCTGATGTCTGGCCAGATGGCTAAACCACTGAGCTATCCAGTCACTTTCTATAAAAGTAAAGGTTGCCCTTGCTCAAAAGCCAGTCGTATCTGACCCTAGGGTTCAATGCTCATTTCTGTTTACAGCCAAAAAGTGCTGTTTGCATCTGTAGAAATTTCCATGTGGCAGGAATGCCTTGACACTGGAGTGCACAGAACTCTGTTTACCTTCCCACCGAAGTGGTCCCTATTTATCTACTTGCAATTTCTTGCTTTCGAACTGCTAAGTTGGCCGGAGCTGGGGCAGAGATGGGAACTCACTCTGTCACAGAGCACTCGGATCTTGAACTACTGACCTGCCAACCTTCCAGTCGTCAAGTTCAGCATCTTAACCACTTGAGCCACCGCAGTCCCACACTGTCTCTTAACCATGCCTAATTTTAAGCACATCTATTTTGCCCTGCTCTTTTACTAAACTAAACAGCCCTAAATACTCCTAAGACCTTCCCCTAAAGACTCTCCTTGTCCCCACAAATCTTGAGGTTGTTCTAAACCTGCAGATACCTCCGCAGTTAGATGCCACAACATTTTTGTCTTTTTGTTTTGCTTACTTTCTGATACGCTTGCACAGACTAACACAGCCATCACTTCAAAATAGCCCCAGATATTTATTTTATTTTGACATTACAAATGATAGGGAGACGTTAATAATTTTACATGTGCATTTTTATTTCCCCGCATATCCCAGTTTTGCTTCTCATGCTACCCCCTTATTGGCGACTCTGGCCTCTGGTTCTAGGCTGATAAGGCAATTGCTTTGTTGAGCCAGTTCCGTAATGGAGACGCGCCCCCTCCGGTGAATAAACTCGGCCACCGCACTCATCTCCTCGGGTGTGATATAGATGAACTTGCCTCGGTCGTCAATGACACCTAGAGAAAACAGCAAACTGGATTTAAACTCCATAGCTTGTGGCTAGTTCACTGAGCTGTCTAATTAGGATTTCCTAATCAATCGATCTGATTAGGAAGGTTTAGGCTAGGTTGTAAGATACAAACATTATGGCTTCAACTGTTCATTGGTTAACTGCTGCTATTCAGGTTCTATGTCACTTGGAGGACCCTGAATAGGCTGAGAGTCGGAGTCCCTAAATGCAAGACCAACATGCCCAAGTTGGGACCAAGTTCACCAACCAAGTTGGTGAACAACAACACACTGTGTGAATGTGGAGAGCTACAAAATCCAATAGCTCATTTGCTGGTCTGTCGATTATTCCTGGAAACCTGTACTGGTAAGGATTTAATTTTGGCCAACAACAAAGCCAAGAAAGTGGCTTCATTTTGACAGTTCAAAGTTTGACTCTGGACATGAAAGAAGAATTAGGGCTCTAAATGCCATTTTAAGTGCTCCAGTAATTAAAAAGGGGACGGCACTCACTCTTGTTTGGCAGATTTAATAGGACTATTTTATTTATTTATTTTATTTATTACATTTTTTATACTTCCCATTTTTTATACCCCCAGGGCGGCATGTGGGCAGGGATTGTCTGGAGTGTGCTGTTCACACATGGGAATGAAAGCCAACTTCACTCTCATAAAAAAATTCTTATGCCAAAGTACATGTAAATATAAACCTGAAAACACTCAACGGCCCTGATGAATGCATATAAAATACTTTAGAAAAACAATTTAATGGAACAGAAGCTAAAATTTCATATCTTATAAGAAGAATCTTAGTGGGTTCCATTTAACACAGAACCCTGTTTTCAGCTGTGATCACTAAGAAGCTACTGGGAAGCCACAAGGCAGTAGCACTCTTACTGTCAAACCTTCCCAGAAACATCTAGCTGATCTTCAGAGTTTAGTTCCTTTTATTACATTTCTATCTTGCTGTTCATCCCAAGAGCTCAAGGTGGCATCCACAGAATCATAGCCCTGGAAGATGACCAAGTGGCCAGAAAGTCCAGTGCCTGACAGAAGCAGTAAATCCAGCAACCCTTAGAGATGGTCATCCACCCTAGTTTAAAAAAAACTCCCAATGAAGGAGAATTGAAGTAAAGAATTAGAATAGAACCAATCTTGCACTATATACAGAAACAACAAATATAGTGGTTTGCCCATTTGGAGAGAATGTCTTGGAACTCCATTATCATACAAGACATATGTGGAAAGAGAAGGACAAAGACATTGAGGCAGACCCAGAGGTAACATCAGAGACATATAACAGTTAGTCTTTAAAGTGCTACAGTGTTTTTTATTCTATTTTTATTTTGTTTTGTTTATTTTATTTTGTTTTCTGATATATCAGAGACATATTATAAGAACACTGAATAATGCCAGTGGAGGCCACTAGACATGCCAGAACCAGAACCTTGTATCTCTCTCAACACCCGAAAGGGTAAAAGAGAAAGCGAAGAAAAATGAAGGAGAATCAACCACCTCTTGAGGTAGTCTCTTCCTCCATCAAGCAGTTCTTACTGTGAGAAATTGCTTCCTAATGCTTAATCACAATCGCCTCTTGCAATTTGGATGTGTTACTTCAAGTCTTATCCCTAGGGGTGGAGAAAACAAGCTTGCTCCATTCTCAGCATGATACCTTTCAAACATCTGATGGCTATCATATCTCCTCTCAGTCTTTTTTCCTTTCTGACCCAAACATGCTCAATCCCCTAAACCAGGGTTCCTCAACCTTGGGCTTCCAGGTGTTTTTGGACTTCAATTCCTAGAAGCCCAAGTCACTACACCTGCTGATCAGGGCTACTGGGAACTGAAGTCCAAGAACATCTTGGGGCCAATGTTGAGAACCCCTAAACTGGTAATGGCAAACCTTTTAGAGACCAAGTGCCCAAACTGCACCCCCCCAAACCACTTATTTATCAGAAAGTGCCAACACAGCAACTGGGGGGGGGGGAGGAAATGCTCCCACTGGGCTGTTAGGCAGAGGGGTGGGGCAAACTCTGTGCTGGGGGAGGATGGACACACAGAGGCCAAGGGGGAGGTCAGTGAAATATCATGCCACCTTCCCCCCCCCCCCCCCACACACACACACCGCGGGCAAGAGCAGGAAGGAGGTGGTGACCAAGATCCCAACTGCCATTTGACACTGCAGAAGCCCAGGGGGAGCTATGTTTGAAGCATGGTTTAAGAGTAATTATATGATTCTCACAAATTTTCAAGATACTCTGGGCACCCACCAATAGCCGGAGGGGAGAGAGAAACCTATTATTGAATTAGAAAATGTATTAATTTTTTCTGTGCTGTGTTGTTTTGCTGATTGTAAGTCGCCCTGAGTCGCCATGGCGAGTGGGCAGCGATATAAATCTAAACAAACAAACACTCCCATTGGGCTGCTGGGCAGAGAGGTGGGTGAACTCTGTGCTGGGGGGGGGGGAGGAAGCACTCCCACTGGGCTGCTGGGCAGAGGGGTGGGGCAAACTCTGTCCTGGGGTGACTGCATGGGTTCCCACAGAGAAGGCTCTGAGCGCCACCTATGGCACGTGTGCCACAGGTTCGCCACCACTGCCCTAAACCATTCTTCACAGGGTTTGGCTCCCAGACCTTTTATCATTCTGGTTGCCTTCCATTTTCTTTCTCGCACTCAAACGAGCCTTGTGAGTTGAGTCAGAACAGTGGTTCCAAGTATGGGGGCCACGCCCCACAGGAGGACTTCTATTCCCAGAAGCCTACATCAGTACACTGGCTTCTGGGAACTGAAGTCCAAAACCCAAAAGTTGGGAAAGACTGGTCTAGAACAGTGGTTCCCAACAAGGGGTACACAGCCCACAGGGGGACTTCAATTCTCAGAAACCTAAGTCAGTACGTTGGCCTATCAGTGTTTTGGGGAAATGACTTAGGCTTCTGGGAATTGAAGTCCAAACACCAGCATTTGGGAAACACGGGTCTAGAACAAAAGATTGTTTCCTGATCCAAGGTTACCTAGTGAGCTTAAAGACTGGAAATCGGAGCTGAGGTCTTCCATTTAGTCCTAGTTCAATACCCAGCCAATATGCTCCTTTTAATGCCTGAAGTATCCTTGAGGTGTCTAAGAAATGCAAATACAACTCTTCTCAGAGGCAAACATTTCACTTTCTTATGATGAATCCATCTGTAATTATTTGTACGCAAATGGTTAACATTTTGCAATACAGGAATACTATAAAATGAAACTGCAGCCAAATAAAACTGAATATAAAACCAAGAGGTGATAGAAGTGCAGATATTGTGATCTAGACATCTGTTTCAGCCTAAACAAGGCTGTCAA
This sequence comes from Furcifer pardalis, assembly GCA_030440675.1. Lineage (NCBI taxonomy): Eukaryota > Metazoa > Chordata > Lepidosauria > Squamata > Chamaeleonidae > Furcifer > Furcifer pardalis. The sequence goes on from CP126892.1 coordinate 99,875,646, forward strand.
GTGCCATAAAGTATTCATGTTTACCTGTTAGCGTTCCATCTGCCATCAGGGCTTGCACTCTATCAATGGCATCCTGTTTGAGGGAAAACAAACGATGTAAACAGCAGATTTCACATTTCCAGGTGCACTGGCAAGCTTTCAGACAACACATCAGCATTTCTTTGCAGACCTCGCCGCAAGTGTGTGCTTTAGGGAATAATTTGAAAACCCAAAGCCAGTCAATAAAGAAACACAGAACGTTGCCTTAAACAAAGTTTAGATGTCTGGTAAAGTATCATCTAGATCAGTGATGGAGAACCTTTCAGACACTGAGTGATCAAACTGCTGTCCACACCACAGCCTCACGCTGCATCTGAGCCACCTGCCTTTCCCTAGACAGGGGAGGGAGGAAGCGCTCCCATTGGGCTGTTGGGCAGAGTGGCAGGGCAAACTCTGCTGGGGGGAGGGAAGAAGTGCCCCCATTGGGCTGCTGGGCAGAGACGGTACAAACTCTGTGCTAGGGGGGAGGGAGGAAACACTCCCTTTGGCCCGCTGGGCAGAAGGATGGGGGGGGGGCACTCTGTGCTAGGCAACAGCGCGAATGCCCACAGAGAGAGCTTTGAATGCCCCCTCTGGCATGCGTGCCATAGGTTCACCACCACTGATCTAGATGAACCACCAACAGCAGCTCTCCAGCATTTCAGACAGCAGTGTTTTGAAGCCCAAACTGGAGAAGCTGGGGTTTGAACCTGCAACCTTCTGCTTGGAAAACCTATTCTCTAATGCAAGGGAACAAGCTATTTTTCTAAGCACCTTGAGAAGTTTTATTACCAAGAAGCTTTCTATCACCTCCATCAGGCTATCCATCAGTGCCAAATATACAAGAGCATCATGTTGTGCCTCTACGATGAGCATCTACTTTACAGACAGACAACCTTACTGGTTCCTTTTTTTATTCCTGCCAAATCTTCTAAAAATGGGGGAGTAACCAGGTCCTTAAATTAAATTAATTAAACATGTGTATGTTCACCTCTACAGTGATCCTGACAGTCATCTATGCCTGCGAGATTTAGCATTAGCAAGTATCAACAAGAGACTTGACGTCTTCCAGCAGAAGTGCCTCCGCCGAATGTTAAAATATTTGTTATTTTGACCACATTACCAATGAGGAGTCACTTTGAAGGAGTGGCTTGTGCAAATGACATAACATTGCTGCACAAAGAAGACTCCAAATGGCAGGCCATATCTTCCATATGGAGAAAACAGGATCCCTAAGGTGGCAATAAGTCGGGACCCCTCCTAAAGTCCAAAGAGATGTGGACATCTTGAAATCCTCAACATGGTAGGCTGATGGAAAGCTCTAGGCAACTTTCATTAAACAGGTGCATGTACCTTACATTTCAGGATAAATTAAGGGGTGAAATGGAGGTGTCTCATAAAATAAAATAAATTTATTTATTTAATTCATTTTAGACCCAGCCCACTGGGCTAAAATAGCCACTTTGGGCTGCCAAATGCAAACAATACAAGATATATGATAGTCCAACACAGAGAACAGAACAAACTCAAATAATTAAGATAGTGATGGCAAATTAAAGGACAACTGAAGGTCCGGAACTAGGAGCAAGGTAACACCTCTTTGAAAGCCTTCCTAAATAATTCTGCCTGTGAAAAAGCTGTCGAGATGGAATCGAGTGCACAGTTGATGGCAAGGCACAACAAGCTAATGGGGCCAACACCAAGAAGGCCTGATTCCTAGTCATAACCTTCCAAGCCTCTCTGGAGTTAGTACTCACAGTCTTAATGTGTGGGGAAGACCAAGTGACTCAGGGTTGACTTAACCAGGAGAGATGCTCCCAACAGGTATCACTACAGTTTTACACCAATCTCCCTTGTTATGTTTAGGAACTTTTCCCCACTGTTCTGCTGGTGCTGAATAGCATGTCTCGGCTCAAAGTACAGAATGCTGCTCACAAGAATTTTCAGCTTGATGACATGACAACCGTAGTGGAGGAGTTGTTTTGACCCGCTGCCTCACGTCATTCTGCCAGGCAAACACATACCTGTGTCCTTATGCCCATATGGGAAGCCAGGTCTTCCAGAAGAACCACTTTGGTACTCTGTGGGAAAAGAGGTAAGGTCCAAATTTAGGCAATTTCTTTGCAGCCCTAATTGATATTGGTAAAGGTCACTCTCACTCAAAAGACAGTCGTATCTGATTCTAGGGGCCAATGCTCATCTCCATTTACAGCCAAAGAGCCAGCACTATCTGAGCCTGCAGACATTTCTGTGGTCATGTGGCAGGCATGACTAGACACTGGTGTGCACAGTAGACTGTTACCATTCCTGCCAAAGTGGTACCTATTTATCTACTTGTAATTTCTTGCTTTTAAACTGCTAGGTTGGCAGGAGCTGGGACAATGGAAACTCACTCCATCATGCAGTACTCGGGTGTCGAACTGCTGATCTGTGAACATTTCAGTCATCAAATGCAGCGTCTTAACCACTAAGCCTTAATCTGATATCAAGTGGACTGATGTTCATTGACTTGTCCACTGATTTTATTATTGTAAAAATAATATATGAGTTCTAGAAAGGACAGACTTTTGTGATTTCCATCTATGAGCCATCATATTCCGTCATGGCCCATCTAAGAGTTAGTATTTTGGTAACTTTGGAAATTTTAGTTAAAAAACAAGCTAAAAGTCTGTCCTTTTAAAAACACATATTATATTTTTAAGATAAAAATTATTAAATATAAGCAAAAATCTATATCTGAATTATTGTGGACTTGGGATTTCAACACCTTATCTGAAGTGAAAATAAACTGACAAAGTCTATTGTTAAAATCTAAAGCTGGTCGAATGTAAATAATCTAGTGACCTACTGACAGATTCCAAGTTACTATCTCTTAGTCTTGGAGACTAGAAGATAACAAATATTTGCCAAGGATATTAACAGAAAACAACATAGAAGAACATCTTGGCTTTGAAGAGTGATAGTAAGCATTCTGAAAGATTTATTTACGTAAGAATTAATGCTTAATTCTGATGCTCTGCCTCCTTGGCTGGTTTCTAAAAAAGGTCCCTGTTACATGCCTTTACTATGGAGGTTTAACAATCACTATTTAATTTACAGTTATATGGTTTGGCCTCATGGTTTGCTTCTTCTTCTGCAGGTGGAGAACATGTGGCTCTCAACTCCATGTTTCATGAGAGAGGAAGGAAGAAAGTCAGCCAGCAAGAACTCATAGGATCTCAATGCAATCCTTCAAATTCCACCCACTTTTGATTCTAGCTTCACCTACCCACAGCTCTTGCCATTCCCCCTTCCCTTTTGCCTACTCTTCCTGTCGATCGGTGGTCCTTAATTCAAAAAGCTGTGCATTGCTGGAAAAACCACCTAGAGAAGGAGTACTCAGTTTCATTTAACACCTTAGAAAATCTGTAGAGGGGCAGAAGCAAGATGGAGTACAGTATAAGTGAAAAGTTAAGACGACTTCTTTATGTGCATGAAAAAAATATCATCAGATATTGGAATATGGTTTGGGGAGTAATCTATGAAATATTCTACTTTAAGATGGAAATAGACTCTGTGGTGTGCCTTTTAAACTTTGTCTTAAAATTACATCCCATTATGAAACAAAATCCAATTTGATACATCTTCACTATGGTTTGGAGTATCTTAAGGAACTGGAAAAAGAAATCAAAGCTCTAGTAAGGCAGAACGGAAGACTATTGTGAAAAAACACACACCACAATATCAAATGCTTAAGATGGCAATGTTTTTAGACTTCAAAGAACTGCAAGAAGGCTTTGAAAAGTTAGGATCTTGCCACTGACATTAAAAAATTGAAACTGCATTTGAAAGAAATAAAAATGGATTATATGCTATGGAACTAAACTGCACTTTTTATTTCAGTGATTATCTTCATAGGTGCATTTTCCTTATAAAGCATCTCTATCTGTCCTGAACACCAAGTGCAGAATTCACTAAAAAAAAATACCTAAACGAAATAGCCCTATGATGTTTGAACCTGAATGGAAAACAGTATTGTAGAAAAGGGAAGAAGGAGAAAAAATGATGACAATAACTAAATGTAGCCATGTCTCATTAAGTAAAATCAAGCTACCCAAGTCTCCTAGTTAGGAAGTCAGATACAGCCAAGCTAGAGAACTGAGTATTAGGGACTGAACATACAGAAATGGAACCAGTCCATGAAAACCAGTTCTCAGAGCTTGGAACTGCCAAAGGTCTGTGACAGAGTGTTTAACCAGCGGAGTGTGCTCCTGCCACACCCTTGCCTTATGTGTTTGTGACTAGCAGAATGTGTGTCCAAGAAAACACAGGCATACAGTTCTTGTGAGACAAACTGAAAAGAACTTTTACTCTCGAGGTGAGGTGCAAGCAGAAAAAACTATTTACAATGGTGGCAAAACATAACTGGCTTTTCTTCAGCAAAAACATGCTTCCACACCTTTGGAACAGCTGTTAGGCAAAGTTCTTTGGCAGAAGCAGTAACTCCAGATGAAAGCACCAACAGACTATGATACTGATTGACAAACACTCCAGCACGAGTAGTCCAGCAAGATAAGCAGCAGGAACAACAGGAAGCAAAAATGGTACAAGAAGCAGCCAGGCATTGAAGCAAGCTGGCTTCGGTTTTTCCCTCCTCTTATGCAAAAGATGGGTTCCTTGTCAGCAGCTCATCCAGTGCAGGTGGCTACTGTTCCAGAAGGAGCCTTAAAGGTATAGGCTACCATTTGTCCATGTTGCAACCACTGCCACGCCCAGGCACAGTTACTGACAGTCTGGACATCTTCTTTTAAAAGGATCTGGGGTCAAACATGAGCCGGACAATCCTACAGGCCTCGTTTATGAAGTGGTTGCTTTGCTAACACTGTTCCCAGTGGACTAGAAGGCCCCATCAGCCTGCAATTGCCTGCATTACCACATCTGCAGATGCAGAAGTAAACCTAGGGTCCTTCTGCCATCCTCTCACTCCATCCTTCCATTCTGCTACTCTCACCCCAGGATATGGGTAGGAAAAAGCTCTAATCAACATACAGCAACAACAGGAACCATAAATCACCCAGGAGCCCTGGTGGCGCAATGATTAAAACAGCCAAACTGCAACCAAAAGGTTGTGAGTTCGAGCCTGCCAAGGCTCAAGGTTGACTCAGGCTTCCATCCTTCCGATGCGATTATCCAGCATGCTGGGGGCAAAATACTAATTAACTTGTGAACCACCCAGAGAGTGCACTAAGGAATATGGGGCACAGTGTATAAGTGGAATTGCTTTGCTTTTTGCTTTGCTACACCAAGGTTTTTCAACCTTTGGCCCATAGGTGTTCTTGGACTTTAATTCCCAGAAGCCCAGATGAGCAGATGTGCTGACTTGGGCTTCTGAGAATTAAAGTCCAAGAACACCTGGGGGCACAAGTGCCCCCAATGACTCTGGAGAGGGAAACAACAGAACACCCACATGGAATCTGTGTTCGGACTGTCTTGTTGGATGTCAAAGAAGAGAGGCTGGGCTGGAAATTTAGCTGTCTTTCTCCAGAAAGCATCATCTTAAATTCACTGCCTACAGAAGGTGCTGAGAAAGTGGCTTGTAATGTAGAATTTATTGGCTTAAAGGGGCTTTGGTGTAGACACCACGACTTCCCTCTCAACTGTACAGAATCTGTTCTGGGCCGACATACATTTTGGGTAAAGAGGTTTAAAGCTTGCTGGTATTAAAAAATAAGACAATCCCAGGTAATTCTTCATGAAAATTGTGTATCAAGCACCTCCATGCATCACGTGTTTTAAAAAAATCAGTGTTGTGGGCAACAGTTTGGATCCAAAGGCTTGTTTGTGAGCATTGGTTTTACAAAAAGCTGCCCTCCTATTTCACTGGGACTGAACAGGAGGGACTTCTGTCTTTTAAAGGCAATGCTGGGTGATGAGAAGCGTTTAGGTTTGAAAATTGAAAGATCATGGGAAGGAAATGACCTTAAAGGTTTCTGTGACCTTTAGCTTATAAAGTGTGCTTTGAGAAGTTGGAAAAAAAATAACCCCTCCCAAAATTCACACACTGAAACACAGAATGCAAATCTGGCCTCTATAAACCAAAGAAACATAAAGGGTGGGGCTAGATGATATGAAGCATATATGCAGTGGTGGTGAATCTGTGGCATGTGGGCTAGAGGAGGCACTTAGAGCCCTCTCTGTGGGCATGTGCGCTGTTGCCCCAGCATAGTTTGCCCTGCCCCTCTGCCCAGCAGCCCAATGAAAGCGCTTCCTCTTTCCTCCCAGCACAGAGTTCACCCTGCCTCTGCGGCACAATGGCAACCTGTTGAGTTTGGACACTCGGTCTCTAAAGGGTTCACCAGCACTCTTCTTTAATTAACCTTCCATGCAGAGGTCCCAATCACACCCTAAAATACGTGGACACTAAAATAATACATTATTGTTGTTTCTTGTAATGATTACTATTATTTCTGCAATTGGTTGATTGGTGTCTATGTTTTTAAACCTATGTAAACTACCCAGAGTCGATGTTTTGCTAGATGGGCAATATAAAAACAACTAACCCAATCCAGCAAACCAAGCAAGCTAAGAAAATAAATTTAAGAAAATGAAACATTATTGAAACATCCCTAACTGAGCCACTTCATCCCTCACAAATTTCTTCTAACCAGTCAGCTACTCTCTCTCTCTCACTCTCTTGCTATGTAAATGTCTGTGTGGCCTCTAGAGCAGTGATGATAAACCTTTTAGAGACCAAGTGCCCAAACTCAACAGGCTGCCTGTGCTGGGGGGAGGGAGGAGGGAGGAAGCACTACCATTGGGTTGCTGGGCAGAGGGGTGTGGTGAACTTTGTGCCGGGTGACAGCACATGTGCCAACATAGAGGGCTCTGAGTGCTCCCTTCTGGCTCATGTGCCATAGGTTCTCCAGTATTGCTCAAGTACATGAACACTGACATATAATCTCTCTTTCTATGTGTGTATATGTGTGCATGTGTTTATTTTTTTTCTCCTGAAACTGATGATAATTCCTCTTTATTCGCTCTTTTATTAAGCCAGGCTACTTGTCTTCTACATTTTTCCTAAATAATAATAATAATAATAATAATAATAATAATAATAATAATAATAATAATAATAATAATAATAATAATAATAATAATAATAATAATAATAATAATAATATGCCATCAAGTCAACTCTGATCTTTCTTAGGCTTTTGTAGGCAGAAAGTACCCACAAGTGGTTTACTATTCCCTTCTTGTGTGAGCACTCTGGCTACTTTAGGTTGGCTCTTCTCCCAGGAGGCACAGTGGAGAATCAGACTCCCATCCTTTGGCTCTTCAGCCAGATACTCAACCTACTGAGTCATGAGTTATCTAATTAAAACAGTTCAGGTGGCTTGCTTTTTAAAATATGCCTGTTGGGTTTCTTAAACTTGGAATGGAAATGCTCAAAACCGATAGGCTTAGCGGTTGTTAGGAGAGTGAAACAACCAATGAGGTTTCTACATTTGATGGCGTCAAGAAGGCTATACATATGACCTAAACAATATGTTCGCCTGCAAATTTATCCTTCTACATCAGTGTTTCCCAACCTTTGGTTTTTGGACTTCAGTTCCCAGAAGCCTAAGTCAATTCCTCAAAGCACTGATCAGCCAATGTACTGACTTAGGCTTCTGGGAATTGAAGTGCCCCTGTGGGGCATGGGCCCCACACAGTGAAACACTGTTCTACATGGTCTGCCTATCTTGGTGACCTCCTCTTCTGTTTGCCCACTGCATCACCTTGTAAGCCACCAATGCTTGCCACTCATTCCAAGATTCCTGCATTCTTCATCCTTTCATTCTCTTGGCATGTTATGCACACACAAACTCATGGCTCATTGGCCAAGGTGATCTCAGTGTGCAAATTTATAGCAGTTGGCATGACATGCATGCTTTACAGTTTCCACTCAGTGGGCCTGCAATCTACAGTTGCCAAGCCTAGCAATGCTTCTGCACAGAAACAAAGGAGAGTGAAGGTGCGGCATCTAAAGCAGATCAAGGCTAAGCTACCCGCCATGAAGGAGTTGCCCAGTGATGGGATGACAAAAATCCTACTACCACGCCATGACGTCACGGACGTCATGGGTGTGGCCAATGTCATGACGTCATGACGTTGTGGGCGGGGCCAAAAATAAAAAAATAATAAAATAAAAACAAACACACACACACTCAACCCACCCACCCAACCAGACAGCTACAACACAAACCCGTTATTAATTTAAATAACTTAAATAAAGAAATAAATAAAAATTAAACGAAAATACAACCACCCACCCAATACACAAATAAATCACTCACCCACCCACCCCAAATACAAAACCCTCACTTACTTCCCTCCTCCTCCGAAGGCTGCGGCCCCCGCCAGCCCTTCCGCGCTGTCTTTCCTCCCAACGGGCGCCTGGTCCAATCCTGGCCCTGGGAGCGATCGGCACTTTGCACAGGCTCAGAGGCAGCCTTGCCTGCCTCCGCCTCCCCGCAGGGGAGTGGCTGCGAGGCTCTGCCTGGATGTGGGTGGGCGCGCGTGTGCGGGTGCGCTCCCGGCTCCTGCCCAGTCAGTCCTTCCGCGCTGTCTTTCCTCCCAACGGGCGCCCGGTCCAATCCTGGCCCTGGGAGCGATCGGCATTTTGCACAGGGTCAGAGGCAGCCTTGCCTGCCTGCGCCTCCCCACAGGGGAGCGGCTGCGAGACTCTGCCTGGGTGTGGGTGGGCGCGCGCGTGCAGGTGCGCTCCCGGCTGCTGCCTAGCCAGTCTTTCCGCTCCGTCCTTCCTCCCGACGGGCGCCCGGTCCAGCTAGCCCAGTCCAGCTATGGGGATCTCCAAGCTGGCTGATCTCCAAGTTGGCCGATCTGCCCCAGGCCGTGAGCTCCGTGGGGGTGGAGCGCTACTGTGGTGAGCGACGACGATGCTGCGCCCAGGCAGGGCCTCCCGAGGAGGGCAGGCAGGCTAGTGCGGGGCCTTCGGAAGGGGTGCTGGCAGGGGAACCGTGGGGCCAACCTCCCATCACCCCCATTCCGGTGGGGGCTCAGCGGCCCCGGGGTAGGTACCCTCCTCTGAGGGCTGGCTGGTGCCGCCACCGCCGCCGGAGCCGCTCCGAGAAGGTGCAGCTCCGGCTCTGAAAGAAAAACATTTAAAATTGGAGCCAAAATGGCTCCAATTTAATGCGCATTCGCAGAAACTCAATCTGACGCATGCGCAATGCATCAGATTGAGTTTCTGCGCATGCGCACTAAATTGGAGCCATTCTGGCTAAGATTTTTTTAAAAAAATTTCTTTCGGTGAGGCGTCCGGAACCGGACGCCTTAAAAATGGGCTACCCTCTCGGAGAACCCTCCGAGATTGTTCTTCCCGGTTCCGGGGAACCGTCTGGAACCGGGGACATCCCATCACTGGAGTTGCCTTCACAACATCAATATCTGCCTTAAACATGTAGCCTCTGCTTGGAACATCCCTTTGTATTTAGACAACCCAAGATATTTAGACTGTCTGCTTAACAATCCACAGTATTGCATTTAAAACCAAACAAACACAGAAAGAGTAAATTAAGAGAAAGAAACATACCTTGATGTATTCAAGAAGTTCTGTTAGAAGGCTATGGGACTGGGCACAAGAAGTAAAATGATTATTAGTTGAAAACTGGAGAATGTACAAGAAACTAACACTCTGCAACTGCAATAAACCAACAGATTAGAAAATCCTGTTCTGAATGTAAATCTGCTCAAGGAATTGCTACAATAACACAAACAGATCTGAAGATTTATGCACGTAGCAGTTGGGTTCACTATGACCAAGGTCTCTAGGATTGTTAGAAATGACTGGATGCTATTTTATCTGTTAAAATCACCACAATCCAGCCATCAAGTTCTTAGAATATTTTTGAGACAGCTTATGAAAGTTTCCAAAAATTTGTGACAGCTATGGTAAGCAACGCTACATCTTCTTCAATATTATATATTTAAATAAATGGATGCAACCACATAGAGCAGTAGTGGCGAGACTTGGCACTCTAGCTGTTCTTGGACTTCGATTACCAGAAGCCCAAGTCAGTACACCTGCTGATCAGGGTTTCTGGGAACTGATGACCAAGAAGAGCCGGAGTGCCAAGGTTCGTCACCACAGACATAGATCATCAGTATCTAACAAACTCATTCATAGGCAATTCTTTCTAAATTCTCTGGGCTATATCAGTTTTTAGTCTCAGCTAGAGACGTTAATGAATGAATGAGACATGCCAAATAAGCATTTACGTAAGTCTCATTGAGTCAACTGGTCTACTTTAGGTGGGATTTAGTACAACTGAATTTAATATAGTCCATATATGCAAACAATCTTCACATTCAGCATTAAAACATGCAAAGAACGTTAGAAAATCCATGTTCAATTAAACCAGTGACTTATTCAGTCAAACTCTCTGTTCATACAATAGTAAATAAAAAAGCTTCCAGGAACCAACCCCCCCCCCCAAAAAAAAAAAAAAAAAAAAAAAGCTAACTCACAGTGGACTCCTGAATAAAAACATTTCCCACCAAGAGGAACTGAAAAGTAAAGTATCTGATACTAAAAGTAATACAGAGCCATAAGTGACAGCCAAACCCTTTGATTCTCTTTTGAAGCTCTCTAAGTTTGCATCCATTGTTGTCATCTGAGATATATTAAAATTCAGCATAACTGTAAACTGGGTTCTACATTTGTAATAATTAATATAGGTTTCTGTCTGTGGAATTCACTATGAATCAAAACCAGAGTAAATGACAATACTGCATGTTTGTCAAGATCTACTCTGTCCTAGTCACAACGTGAGTGCAAAGTGCCACCAACTGCTACTGCATGTAATGGCACTTAATTCTGCATTAAACTCATTTATGCCAAAATAGCAATGGTGAAACGCTCACTGTTTTTAAGGGAGCGACCTGCACGTTAATGGGACTGCATATGCATTGAGAAATACTGGTTAAAAATGCTATGGATCGCATACATCATCTTAATTCTACCATTGGGCTCTTAGGTTATATCAACTGCAGCTTTGTAATAATATTGCTCATCCATGCCAAAATAACAAAAGAACAACAACAGAAGTGTATGCACTGAAAAGGAAATTGCCAAAATATCACAAGCTATGTTATATATCAGTGATGGAGAACCTTGGCACTCCAGGTGTTCTTGGACTTCAATTCCCAGAAGCCCAAGTCTCTGTGAATCCACACAAATAGGTTTATTGTGCGTGTTCTTGGGACTTCAGTTCCCAGAAGCCCAGGTCTCTGTGAACCCACACAAATGCGTATGCACAATAAACCCATTCGTGTTGATTCACAGAGACTTGGGTTTCTTGGAATTGAAGTCCAAGAACACCTGGAGTGCCAAGGTTTCCCATCTGAAATCAGAAATATAACTTCTGGAATCCGAACTAAAATAACATGGTATTGCATCAAGTACGTTCTATCTTAAATCTACTGTTATAAATAAACTATGCCTAAAGCCTACAATTTAACCTACAAGCAGGCAGGGGAGAAAACAAAACAGAACGGTGTTGAGTACAGTTACTTTGATAGACATTTTATATGACGTGACCTTGGAGGATTTTCACACATTCATGATTGTGCTATACTTTCTTTTTATGGAGGAAGCTGCTTCCCACCCTTCTCTCAAGCACACACTGCTTATGCTGTACCCAAGGGCAGAATTTTGCCTGCAATATTAACAGGCTGCCATGACAGGCATAAAAAGAAGTGTTAGCTAAGCATTGTGCCTCTCGTTCAATGATTCAGCAGTGGCGTCCATTGAACAACCGAGGTTCCAGAGAACGTGGGAGGTGAATGATAAATCAACTGTGTTTGAATGTCGTTTCTAGGTCACCATACATTCTGAGCAGAAGCCACTTTGGGGCAGGGCTAGGTGTTTCAGTATCTACAAAAAGAGCAGGTCATGTAGCTAGCCAAATTGTGGCCAAGTATATCTGGGAGGCGGAAGGTCAGCAGTTCAATTCCCGAGTATTGAAGGACGGAATGAGCTCCCATCTCTGTCCCAGCTCCTGCCAACCTAGCACTTCGAAAGCAAGAAATTGCAAGTAGATAAATAGGGACCGCTTTGGATGGAAGGTAACAGCGCTCCGTGCACTCCGGTGTCTAGTCATGCCTCCCACATGACCATGGAAACGTCTGCAGAAGCAGACAGCTCTGGTTCTTCGGCTTAGAAACAGAGATGAGCACTGACCCCGAGAGTCGGATACGACTGGCTTTCGAGCAAGGGAAACCTTTACCTTTACCTATATTCTTAAAGCAGAAACATTAGGACAAGAGGGATGAACACCAAAAGACAAGACAACCTGGGATTGGGTTTACAATCTGTTCTTGATGCAGTTGTGTTCTCTGCTGTACTCTTGGAGTTCCCTTCACCTGGAGTGTCTTGCTGTGCTTCTTCCCAGCTAAGGTGGATGTGGCTACATCTATGCTTTTATTACCTCCAATTCAGACCACTGTAATGCACTCTACATGGGGCTGCCCTTGATAAGTCTTCAGAAGGCACAGCTAGTGGAAAATGTGGCACCCAGACTCCTGCCAGGCAAGTATTTCAGAGACCATACATTACTGGTCTTGAATCAATGCCACTGGTTTCCAATTTAATCAATCAATCAATCAATCAATATTTATATGGCCGCACCTATCGCAGTAGTGACTCTGGGTGGCTCACAACTCATAACCTACAATCACAATAAAATGGTCCACTATCATTAAATGCCGTTGCACTAAAGAAATAAGGATCCAATTTAAAAAAAACCCATTATCAAAACATCTGTAACACTAAATCTGAAAATCTAAAATCCAAAATCTAAGATGGTGGTCATTCTCATGGTCATACAAGCCAGCGGGGGAGGGGGGCTGCTTCTCTCACAGCCCCTCCCCCACCTCATGAGCCAGCCCTTTCCTAAAACCCGACAAATCTGGGTGAACACGGAGGTCAGTTGACAGGATGTTCCACAGGGGCAGAGCAGATACCAAAAAGGCCCTCCGTGTGCTAGAGGTTGGTACTTTTAGAGACCCTCCCCCCTCCAGTCTGCTCTTGTGGGATGGGCAGATATCTTCGGGATGACGCGGTCTCTTAGGTACCTTGGTCCACTACCATGTAGGCCTTTAAAGGTAATAACCAGCACCTTGAATTGCACCCGGAGCAGGGTTGCCATACATCCCAGAAAACCGGAATTGTCCCGGATTCAAGGTCGGAAAAACTGTCCCAGCCAGTTCAATAAAAAGTCCCGGATTTTTAAAACTTACTGATTGTGTATTATAACACACCATTGAAATAAATTTGAACTCTCTCCATCAAACGAGTGATTTCCTGCCACATTGGTGTTGGGTCTTATAGTAAGAATTAACTGTTGTAAATAAACTCATATATTGATATATTTAATGTGAAAGTGTTTTATAGCTGCCATTATATTATGTTTGTTTAAACAAAGGCAATTTTGGAGATAACGCGCCCATTTTTGTCAAGTATACTTCTGTCCCAGTTTTGTGGGACAGAATTACGGCAACTCTAACCTGGAGGCAAACCGGTAGCCAATGCAGCTCCTGCAACAAGGGTGAGGCATGGGCACAATGACCATACCCCATCAGTTAATTTCCACTTGTATTCTGCTACAATAGAATAACTCTGTTATTACCCCAACAAAACAGACATTGGTAAACAGAAATCACAATAAGCATCGCCTTCATCATCACCATCAGCAGCAAGATATATGATTAGCAAACAACACTGGACTTGCTAGTTGGTTAAGTATGCCAATCCTGATTGAGAATTGCTTTGAGGCAAAATTATCTATTTCTGCTTATTCTTTGCTTTTGATCATTTCATTTTTCCTAAAATGATGTCTTAGCTTTTAACCTAATGGAGCTTTTGGACATTATTCTGAGCTCACCTTCTGACACTACACTTATCACCTGAATCCATGCTTTGCAGCTTTGAACTCCATTCTCATCTTTTGCTCTTCTCTCTCCCTCCAGAATATCCATATTTACGCGTTTACTTCAGTTCCATTCCACTGGCAGCATGTTTTCCCAGCCCCAGTATTCTTGGGTTCTGCTCTAGACAGCTCTACAACCATTAAGTCCTAAGCCCCCTGCCCTTCGATTAAGCAGAACCTACCTCCTCTTCAGTCATGGCTTCATCTACCCCTTCTTCCTCCACCACGAAACCCTCCTTGAGCTTGAGATATTCCTCATACTCCCGCTGCTCTTCCTCTTCTTTTGCTTTCTTCCTTTCTTCTTCCTAGGAGAATGAAAAGTTTAGGCAGGAGTTAACAATGGGGTTATTTAATGTTTGCAGCACGGATGCTGCTACTGGACTTTGCCATAAGATAATTTACATATTTCCAACAGACAATGTAATAAAATAGCTAAAACAAAACCAAAAGCTGTCAACAACCTCATATTAACAACTGCTTGAAGAAATAATTGTTTTCAGATTTAAGCAGCCGTCAGAACTATAAGGGATGCAGCCATCGGGTCCATAAAAATTAGATCCAACAACTTTGAAATAAGTCAGTCACCAACTGGAAGGTCAAGAGTGCAAATGAACAGAAGGTGTTTAAGAAGCAAAGACCCAGGTTTCATCCTGGGCATGTCAGGATAGGCGGGCCACTGTTCAAAACCTTGAAGTCAGTATAAAGGAGACTGCACTGAGCCAGATAAATTGATGGTCCGCCTCCATAAGAGTCCATTTTCTAGGATTAACTGTCTCAAACATCAGATTTTAAGATTTCTGTTAACGAAAGTCCCACTTACCTAGCCATGGTGATGGAACTTAAATTAGTCATAAGTGAACAAGGTCCTTTGGGCTTTCATTGGTTATATTATGAGATGGCATTCAGTTCCTAGACTGTTCAGTTTTCAGACTAAGAACAAAAGTGGTTTACATCCTGAATTCAAACAGGGTGTTCAACCCAAGAGCTATTCGTTTGTGCTGAGTTATGCAGAAAGGAAGAGGTACAGTCTTATAGAGAGACAGTTTTGTTGATTTGCATAAGCCTGCCTCTAACCGGCTGTACAGAACAGGAAGTCCATCGTACTCAAACCATATCACATTTTCTTCAGTTACACTGTATCACAAAAAAATAAATATTGCCTGCTACTTGGTTTAATATCCATGCGTCCTATACTAAATCAAGTGCACTGAATCCAAATGTGAAGTCCGATTCTACCTAGGATGTCAGGATCTTAAGTTAGCAAATCTCACCCTCTTGGTTAGGTACTTGCATTGATCACATGGGTATATTTGCCACAAATGTAGCAAAAATTGTCTGGTTTATTAACACAGCTGCGCCTACTCATCTTTAGCTCAAAACAGACTCACTATGGCCTAGCTATACTATCCAGTAAAATGGTTCCGCACTAGAGGCAAGCCCTTGGTCCATCTCGCCTTATATACTTATTTCTGACATCAGCTCACTGACTTGTCCAGACATGTCCAGCTACTGCTGGGACATGCATGCAACCAGGGGACGTGATTCAGCTGAGGCGGCAGCAAGCACAGTGGTAGCTGCAACTGTTATTTAAAAATACATTACCCAATTACCGACCATTTGAACAGCTATAGCACACCTATAACTTAAAATCTGTACATGAAAGGCAAATTCTGAGTTCAGATTTGGAATCAGCACACTTGATATCATGTAAATCACATGTATTATTCCCAGTAGCAAAATCATTGTTGTGCAGTGTTATCAGATCTGGCCAGCAATGGAAAGCATGCAAGGGGGTGGGGGACAACAAAGCTGTTCTCCTTTTTATCATGCATTGGTTTTTAATTTCTTGTATCAATTCAATTTGTCCTGAAAATATCAGATTTTTCTACAATTGATCTGATATTTTCAGGACAAATTGAATTGATATAAGAAATTAAAAACCAATGCATGATAAATATATGGCTTCTGTACTATTAGCAGCACTTACAAAGCTTATTTTTCTGGACTATAACTTTAGCCGCTAGGCATGCCCTCTTTGGAGCAAATTCTTAATAAAAATATTAAGGGAGTTTCATTTTTTAAAAAATACAAAGATTCACATTGGGATGTATAAGAATACATATCGTGTATACTCGAGTATAAGCTGAGTTTTTTTGCCCCAAAAATGAGCCCTAAGAATGGGACTCGGCTTATACTCGGGCCAATGACCACGAGGGTCCCAGAACTGTGCTGGATTGAGATATGCCAACCATTTAATTAATTTTACCATATTTTCATGTATTTTGATTATAGAAGGTCACTAGCAGCTGTTGCATTCCCCACCCTCAGCTTATACTCGGGTGAACCTATTTTCCTGGGTTTTCAGGTCAAAATTAAGTATCTTGGCTTATATGCGGGTCAGCTTATATTTGAACATATACAGTACCAATAACAATTAATTAAAATCTGAAATATGGTTGTCTTCAGAGCAAATAAAGGGGTCCTGAGGTGTTGGACTATAGTCACTTATTTCCCAAGGTCAGACACAGGCTTTGCAATTCGGGAAAGAGAGCAACCATATCTAATCCAACTGCTAGTCCCATCCAGTTATCTCATTGGATGAATGGAAACTTGAAAAACCAGAATTCAACAATTTAATGGCTCAATTCTAGATTGACATTGGATTTAGGTCTCCATCTTCTTATTAAATCTTTATTTAGTACTGACAAAACCTGTAAAAGATTATTTAAGGCTGAAAAACCATAAGAAGCCACATGCTGGAAATTACTGGACAAGCTGATGGGCTGCCAGTGGAGGAAAAAGGCTTCTGTAAGTTCTAAAGAAGAAGGTAAATGAAGAGTATGTTGTAAGCAGGCACCTCTTCCTCCTCCTCCTCTTCTTCTACTACTACAAGTGCCCTGTCTAATTCAGAATATTGACTATCATCATGGTGATCAGCCATGAAGATTGTCCTGGGAACATTACAATGCAGTGGTCTTCCACTTGCCTTCTGCATCATAGTGTGACACCCATACCACTGATTCAGTTTCACAAGTCACTTTCTGGTCCTCAGTCATAAGCCCTCCTCAGCCCCAGGCCAGTATTAATGAAGCTGCTGCCCTCCATCAAGATGAATTCAAGTGTGATTTAATCCACTTGATTAAACCCCACTTAGGGACTCGCACCCTTCCCTGTAGACTTTGCCACCCAAGGCCATTAGTCTTCAGGGCTGAGAGGTTAGTTACCTGACAATCGGCATTGAGTCACTGGCAGTAGAGTCTACTCTCTTACCATGGCCAGACATGATGCAAGTACAACATGTAAAATTATTAAACGTCTGGGCTGCTTACAGGGTGTTCAAGGGAGAAGTCTTCCAACTTCTTGTTTAGGCAACAGCATAGAAATGAATTCATAAGAGGCTGAACTCTTCTTTCTATCTAAAAAAGCCATATTCAGATGCACTGGGGTAAAACTGGGTTTGCTTGTCAAGGCAGTCTGTGCAAATGTGAAGGAACTGCCATGGAAAGAAAGGCAGCTATTTCAACAGAAAAACTCTGCAAGCCCCTTGCAAGACGGCTTAGCTGCAAAACCCGAGATGTTTTTTTCTCACAGATAAAGTTTCTGTGGTGAACCATTTCCTCCACCCCAAAACTTCACAGGTAAAAGGGGAAATCCCAAGGTCCTGAAGTGTTGCAACAAGCTGTTGCAACAAGCTGTATATAGATATATGGGGTACCAGCTAGGAGAAGGGGGGTGTTGGATCAAAATCTGTAAGAAACTATAGTGTCTGCTGTGCTCAGATTAATTTCATGACAGCCTACCAAATAGGGACTGTGGTGGCCTAGTGGTCAAGATGCTGAACTTGATGACTGGAAGGTTGGCAGGTCAGCATTTTGAGACTCGAGTGCTGCATGACGGAATGAGCTCCCGTCATATGTCCCAGCTCCTGCTAACCTAGCAGTTTGAAAGCAAGAAATTGCAAGTAGATAAATAGGGACCACTTTGGTGGGAAGGTAAACAGTGTTCTGTGCATTCCAGTGTTTAGTCATGCCTGCCACATGTCCACCGAAACATCTGCAGATGCATACAGCACTGGTTCTTTGGTTATAAACCGAACCCTAGAGTGATATGACTGGCTTTTGAACACGGGTGACCTTGACTTTACCAAATAAGTACTAACAAACACTTTGACCAAGGAAAAGTTTCAATGGGGAAAGTTATACTTGTCTTTTTTAAAAATGTGGCTTTAAAAGGTCTTTGTCCTTCTCCTCTTTCCACATATGCCTTGTAAAGTATGGACATCCAAGACATTCTTTCCAAATGGGCAAATCACTTTATTTGTTGTCTCTGTATCTAGTGTAAGATTGGCTCTGTTCCAATTCTTTCCTTTATAAGCTCATTCCTGATTTTATCCCTTCTAGTCACTCCAGCAGCCTTCCTCAGACACCTCATTTCCATGGTGAACAACTTTTGTTTATGTCAGTGTCCCTGTTCGGCACTGGTAACATAAGGTGGCTGTTCACCAATAATCACACTTCTGCCAATCTGCACACTTGTAGAGACAGCAAAGAAGGGACCATCCTGGTTTCCACCCCCCATCAGTGGTGCTGCAAGGACAGGAAGTATTCATGTTTCCCAGCCTGCTAAAAGGAAACTTGGGCATCAGCCACCCTTTACCCCGAGATGTGCCCTACAGCCAGTAATGTAGCGTTGATTTCAGCCGCATGGGCCATAAGCCTTCTGGGAATTGTAATCCAAGAATACCCATAGGCCAAAATGTGCCACCCGGGGTGAGTCGCCCCCCTTGCCCCCACCTTCCTAGGCCACTGCCTACAGCTATCTGTCATGAGTTAATGGCCAATGCAACAGGGCCACGTGGGTTCAGGACTGGTTGACTGATCAAAAAGATACAAATAAACCATCCAACGCTTCTAATCTTTAAAATAAATACAACAAAGAGGCAGAAGCTCTTCTTGTTCAACAATGCAAACTGGATCTTTTCCATGCAAACCCTCTCATCAAGGATGAAAGAAAACACCTTGCTGTATGCTGCAGATGAGAAGAAAGCTGTTCAGCTTCTTGTTCTAACACACATGTGAGGATTTACCAGCTATGCTACCCCACTGTTGCATACACCCACACCTATGTGATGTGGAAACTCAGGTATGCCTTTCTCTGCTCAGAGTAAGATTTATTTCTCTGAGACTTTCAATCGAAATCATTAATGAATTCTTCTGGAAAATGCTGCCCCTGCACAAATTATGAGATCTCTTCCTAGCATGACTAATGTAGAGGGGTAGCTTATAAAACCCAGAACAATGGTCTCCTACAGACTCGGGAGATTTCAAACTGCCTCAACCCCCAAATCACGAGTGAAATAGGTTGGGGTCACTTTTACAGAGCAGCAGATATTAAGTGTTATGAGGGTCATTATCCTGTCTTTATTATTGGACTCTCATATTCCATGAAGCATTCTTAGGTAAAGGTCTGGGGTACATAGAAAGAGCCTTCTCAAAAATTGTGTTCTTTTTGAATCACAATCGGGCAAACTCTGGTAACTGCAATCTTGTGTTCCTGGCTAATCTTTCTCACACTGGGTTAGGTGAAAGGAACTGCAGAAAGAACTCACCAAAAGGTGCCTTCATTTTGGCAGTTTCACATCTGGCCTAGACAAGGAAAAAGAAGATAAAAGTTCTCCCATGCTCGAAAGCCAGTCGTATCTGACTCTAGGGGACACTGCTCATCTTCATTTACAGCCAAAAAGCCAGCGCTGTCTGCAGATATTTCCATGGATATGTGGCAGGCATGACTAGATGCTGGATCATGCAGAATACTGCTACCTTTGCTGCCAAAGTGGTACCTATTTATCTACTTGCAATTTCTTGCTTTTAAACTGCTAGGTTGGCAGGAGCTGGGACATATGATGGGAGCTCACCTGCTGACCTTCAAGTCATCACGTTCAGCATCTTAACCACTAAGCCGCCGCAGTCCTTTTATGAAGCATTCTTACAACTTTACTAATGATAGCATATGTTTGTTTGTTTTAGTTCTGTCCACTTCCTGTCTTGTATTTAAAAAAATGGCTGATGGTCCTTTAGCTGAAAAAGGCTCTGCACCTCCTTCTAGCTCAGCCTTGAAGCCCACCTGCTTTTCCTCCTCCAGCCTCTGCCGGTCTTCCTCTTTGTGCCGTTCCTCCTCTCGCTTCTGCTCCAGTTTCTTGCGTTCTTCTCTTTCAGCTTCTTCGGCCTTTTCAAACAAAAGAGTGGGGAGAGGAACCGAAATGTTAATCCACCAAAGTTTGTACACAAAAAACTCCTGCTTGTGTGCTATTTAAAAAAAAAACAGTGTGGGTTTACTAACCCACAAGAAAGCCAGAATTGAACTTATATTGCTAATGGCTATAAACGCCTGCTTTCTCTGTGCAGTCACAGAAGCAAAGAAATACTGGTGTTTGCCCAGCTGTATGCATAGCTACATACAAATCTATTTTTCAGTTCAATCCAGAAATAACCAGATGACTGTGAAGATAGCAACTTATCTCACTCACCTATCCAAAGCCCTAGAACAGGGGCTCCCAACCTATGGCCTACGGGCTGGATCCAGCCCACAACACCATTTCATGTGGTCTGCAGCTGCCCTCTCCCTCCCAGAAGTGGAAGTGGATCCATTTACGTCAGCCATAAAATGCGCCTGTGGCTGTCGTAAACGTGAAAGTGGGCACATTTATGGCTGTCATAAATGTGTCTGCTTCCGTTTCTGGGGGGCGTGGTCAAGCCTGCTCAGCAGTCTGGGGGTGTGGTCAGGACCACGGCATAAAAAGTTTGGGAACCCCTGACTTAGAAAGTCTTGATGCTTATGTTGTATTCACTTAATTACAAAGCATATATTAACAGGATCACAGATCCTCTCAAGAAACCTTTGCCTCGAGACAGAATCTTTCCCATTTGTTCACAATTTGACTAGCACACTATTGAGATACTGTATTCACTAATGAAACAATGTCCCAAGTTACAAGTGTCAGATTACATATTGGGAGCAAGTGAAATCATTCCAAAATATCGCATTCGCTCAATCCATGAAGACTGTCCTGAGAATATAATGCGGTGGCCTTCCATCTGCCTTCCGCATTGCAGCATGACACCCATAGCACCACTCATCCAGTTCCGTGAGTCACTTTCTGGTCCTGAGCCCTTTTGGCAGGCAAAGTCCTCCTCAGCCCCAGGCCAGGATGGATGAAGGTGCTCCCCTCTATCAAGATGGATTCAAGTGGGATTTAATCTACTTGGGGACCATCACCCTTCTCTCCCTGTGGACCTAACCACCCAAGGCTGATAGTCCTCAGGGTGGTCAGGTTAGTTAACCGCCACCTGATACTCGGTGTGGAGTCGCTGGCAATAGGGTCTACTCCATTACCATAGCAGGAAAACCTGGCCAGACTCTATGTCTAATAATGCATAAGAAAACTTCATCTACAGTTAGATTCTATCATAACCTGGGTTTGGGGGGGGGGGCAGCAAAATTTAGCCATTGATTAAGACAACTGATTGTTTTTCACCGGGCTCTAGAAAGGCAAACAAAGACCAAAGGCCCTTGTCAGAGGTCCTCTAAGCAAGTTTCGTCCCTATTCTTTCCCCGACTGGACACAAGATGGCTTGAACTTGGGCCCCTTGGTGTGCAAAGCAGGTACCCTGCAGTTGAACCAAGCTGCGCTTTTCTTGGTTTCTTAAAAAGTAATAATCTACAAGGATCACCCACTTCTCGCTGAACTTTCCGGGCTTGCTTCTCCTCTAACTTCCGCTGTTTCTTGGTGCCGATCTTTCCAGGAAACTGGAGCTCAGCAGCTTCGGTTCCATCGTTTTCCTCTGTGTGACATTAAAAGATTTTTTTAAAAAGAGAAATGAAAACAGGCAATATCGCGTGCGCACGTGTGTGTGTGTCTTTCTCTCTTTATTAGACAAGCAATATCTTGTGGCCAGAGTGACCAAAGCACAGAGGGACCAGACTGGCTGTATTTTGCCCCCCCCCCCCCCCGGAAACTTTTAACAACTTTCCTGATGAGAAAAGTTTTCACAGTGAGGCTAAAATACTGTCATCTGTGCAAAGAACGGGAGACTGAAGCTTACACACAACTGTTATCAATTCTCCATACTTTTGAAATACTTTTGTATTTGCCATGCACGTGGTTGCTTTAATTCTTTGCATCAGAGGTGAGGTAGCCAGTTCGTGAAATGAATAAACCATGTGTAAAAATTGGGGATTGGAGGCAAACCTGCACATCAGGAGACGATAAACTTGCATTGATAGATCAGGGCAGAAAGATAATTAACTCGATAGGGAGGCTTGGGAAACAACGTTCCCTATGTTTCTCTGTAGGAAAAGCTGATCTGGAACTTACTCAGGAAAATCTGGACCATTTCGGAGGTTACCTATAATTTCCTCCTTGCCTACACCAAGCCTTCTCCAGATGGTTTTCCTTCTCCCTTCTTGTGGTATCATCAGGCAACCTCATGATGCAATTCAAAAATTGAGATGATCCCTAAATTAAGACCTCATTTGCAAATAATGCTATAGCATACTCTAACTGCACCATAGGCTTAAGCCTGCTTCCCCTTATCTGTTTTCCTCTAGGTTCAGGGATCATAATTATTGGCTTCTGTGTTCAAGGAACCATCACTTGCCATTAAACGAACATCACTTTGACAATACCCTCACAAACAGACCACACTTTAAAACTGCCTTGTCTGGACAAACCCTAACTAGAACTAACCAGGTGACTTAAAAATAAGCTCTGGTAGCACAGTGGTTCAACTGCTGTTCTGTAGCCAAAAGATTGGGAGTTGGAGTCAGCCTTCCATTCTGCTGAGTTCCCATCATATTGGTGGCAAAATGCCAATTAACTTGTGAACCAGCCAGAGAGTGCACTCAGGGCTATGGGGTGGTACATACGTGTGATTGCTATTGCAATAAAACATGGGTGCCAAAAACTTTTCAGACCGTGGGCTGGTCACGTGGTTCAGTGGGCCAGTGATGTGGCTTCTCCCACCGGAAGTGGAAGTAAAACACACCTTGCAATCTGTTTGGATGAGATAGGTTTTAAGCTGCCATTTTCTCTGCTAAAAACAAAGGATGCTCAAACTATGGCCCACAGGCCAAATCTGGCCCCCAACACCAATTCATCCAGCCCGTGAAGCCCTCATCGCTCCTGGAAGTGGAAGTAAAACGCGCCTGTACAGGCATGTTTTACTTCTGCTTCCGAGAGTGAAAAGGGTGGCATGGGCTGGATGAGCTGGCGTTGGGGGCCAGATCTGTCCTGTGGGCCGTAGTTTGGGCACCCCGGAATAAAAAGAAAACATGTAAGGTAAAAATAGAAACATAGGTTTCTTGAAACTGATCTGGATGATGAGAGTGGGACCGGAGATTGCACGAAACCACAGTGTACTGCCTTGCTACCAAAAATGGTAAAAAAATGTGCCCAACAACTTCAAACTGTTGAAGTACGTCACTCAGCTGAGTGATACTATTTGACTGGTCTACTGTCAAGCATCCCAGGCAAAAGAGTCCACCACTTTGCTGAATCTGAAGATCCAAGATCCAATACAAGAAATGTGGTGCCTTTGAGATTACTTCAAGGGGTTTTGGTAATTTGACAGAAATGTAGGATTATAAGAAGCCAAGCCTGAAAACATCAAAAGCATTTTTTTCTGATTCCATTCTTTTTGAAATGTCTCTGCACTTCAAAGAGATACACTTGAAGTTGAAAAGTTCAGGATTGTCAATTTACCAGTAAATGTAGTAATGAATTCAGTGGTTAAAGCAGAACAAAAAAAAGAGCTATGATTTTCAAAGGAAGGGGGGAAAGCATACTCCGCCCTTAACACACACAAAAAAGGAAGGCACCCAGGGGTGGTGGCTTGTTCATTGCTAACTGTTGCTCTGACGGGAGAGAACTGCAGGCCACATGAGGGACTACCCTTGATTCAAGGTCTTAATCAGGGGCAGGCGATTCAAGGTCTAAATCAGAGGCAGACCACCTACGCCCTGTGGGCAAGATCCAGTCTGTGGTGCCAAATAATCCATCTCCTGCCCTTGCTGCGGCTAGAAATGGTCAGAAATGGTCGCAGATTCATTTACAGCTATCATAAACGCATTTACAGCAACCATAAATGGAGGGGTGACCACCAGTCCAGCCCCCTCAACTGTCTGAGGGAGTGTGACCCAGTCCCCGACTTTAAAAGACTGGCACCCCCTGGTCTAAATATTTGAGCTGGAAGGCTAAGACAGAGTAAGTGCAGCAGCAAAGAGGTCAAGCCACAAGCTGGTATAGAGAAGACCCTGGTTTCAATCCCTGTTCAGTGCAAACATCCTAATAGCAATACTGAGACCACCTCTGTCAATGGAGGAACAGTTGGCATGGAGCCGGAAGCAAATGGACGAGGTTAATGCAAGAATGTTCATGTTCTAACCACCAAATCCTGTTAGAAACTAAAAGAGGGCTCCTCAAACTTGGCTCTCCAAGTGTTCTTGAATTTCAATTACCAGAAGTCCAAGGAAATGAAGTCCAAGAGCATCTGGAGAGCCAAATTTGAGGACCCCTGAACTAGAAGATAAGCTCTACTTCTAGGTCAGGGGCTGTAAGGTCATAAAGCCATATCTGGGGTCCCAAACAATTCCCTCCCCTTTAAAAACCCCAGAAGATTCTAAATTCTGTGCACACACTTCTCTTTCAAAACAAGGTGAATCCCCCACATCTTGTTTCAGCAGAAAAATCCAATTTTTAACAAACTGGGAGTGTTTTCACTTTTTGTATGCTTGGGTTTCATTTTAGAGGGATTGATAGATGACAACCTATTCTTACCTATTTTACTGCTTTTTTACAATATCCCAGTTGTCTTGGGCATTGAGAGGCAGGCTATAATTTTTACAGAGAAACCAAACCAGCACGTGACAGGGTCGCACAGGTTACCTTCCATCTCATCCTCTGCTTGTTGTGTACGCCTCTGAGCCAACAGTCTGTTCCCCATATTCCTTCGCCGCCTGGGCATCCCATCTCCCCGTTCACCGGTGAGGGGCTGAGGTCTTGCGACTGCGGCAGCTGCCACATGCTGGTGATGTTCCTCGCCATCTAAAAGAAATCAAATTAGAAGATGCAGGAAGGGGCTCATTGGCCAAGGAGGAACATTAAAGGAGGATGTGGCTGAGGAACTCAACCTCCCCAGCGTCACATGGAAAAGGCTAAAGGTTGGAGAGTCTACTGTATTTTCCCAAAAATAAGACCAGGTCTTATTTTAATTTTTGCTCCAAAATTAAAGTAAGACTGGAGCTTATTTTCAGGGGATATCTTGTTAAGTACATCTGTTGCAACACACAATGTACTGAATTATAAATATTCTGATTAGACACAACCACATCCGTTCGTTATCAAGTGTGCACGTTATTCATGCATTGTGTCTGTACTCTGACTGATCATTTGGCAATAAACCTCAAGTTCATATTTACATAAGCATTTACCTCTTATAAAAGTTTACATTTTGTAAGGTAAAAGTCACAAAATGTGTGAGTTACCTTTCGAGTCTCACAGAACTCTTCTTCAGGTTCAACGGTATGAAAAAGACAGGAGGTTTATGTATAAATTCTTTTTGTTTCCCTTCTAAAGGCAAACTGTATATTCTTTGAAATTAGTTTTAAAGACAGTAACACTGTGTAGTTGTAGCAGAAGAAAAGCTATTTTGAATTTTAAGTGAACTAAGGGTAAAAAGTCTACCCTTCCCATGCCATTGTGTACATAACAGAGAGCAAGTAAAAGGAATGAGTTGGTATGCAAAAGACAAGATAAGACCAATCACTACTGTGAATTTTGTGCATTGGCCTGTCTCTCTTGGGCCTGGCCTATAAAAGCCTTTGTCTGTTTACATATTTTGCCCCTCTTGCTGCTAAAGGAGCCCATACGCTAAAGGAGCCCATTGTTTGGCAACATAGTAAACCTGGATTAAGGTACAATTTATGCAAGACATTATACAAAAAGAAAATCAGGCTGAGTTAGAGCTCTGGTGGCACAGTGGTTAAACTGCTGTTACTGCAGCCAGAACATTGTGAGTTCAATCCTGAAGGAAACAAGGTTGAATAAGCCTTCCATCCTTCTGAGGTCAGTAAAACTAGTACCCAGCATGTTGGGGGCAAAATGCTAATTAATTTGTGAACTGCCCAGAGAGTGCACTATGGGGTGGTTAAACAACTAGGCCAGACAGATATGACCTAGACAACATCCCTAAGGGATACACAGTGGAGGTGTGGAACAGATTCATTGGCTTGGACCAGATAGACAGAGTGGACAGAGATGCAGGACATCATGCAGGAGGCAGCAAAGAAAAACATACCAAAAGAAAAGAAGCGTAAGAAAGCTAAGTGGTTGTCTGATGAGGCTCTCAAAATAGCAGAGGACAGAAGGAATGCAAAATGCCAAGGAGAAAGGAAAAAATACAGTCACTTGAATACAGAATTTCAAAGAAAAGCTAGGAGAGATAAGGAAACCTATCTGAACGAACAGTGCAAAGAAGTAGAGGAAAACAATATCAGGGGTAGGACTAGAGATCTTTTTTAAAAAATTGGGGAAATCAATTAAAGCAAAAATGACCGTGATAAAGGACAAAGATGGCAAGGAGTTAGCTGATGCAGAAGAGATTAAGAAAAGATGGAAAGAGTGCACAGAAGAACTCTACAGAAAGGACCTCAACACCCCTGATAATCACAATGATGAGAACACTGAACATGAGCCAGACATCCTAGAAAGGCAGAAAGGCCCTAAAAAGCACTGCAAACAACAAAGCCAGTGGAGATGATGGTATCCAGGTTGAACTTTTCAAAGCCCTAAAAGATGATGGAATCAAATTATTACATTCTATATGCTAGCAGATTTGGAAAACTCAATAATGGCCACAGGATTGGAAAAGATCAGTATACGTTCCAATCCCCAAAAAGGGTAATGCCAAAGAATGTTCAAATTATCGAACAATTGCGCTCATCCCTCACGCTAGCAAGGTGATGCTCAAGATAATACAGGATAGACTGCAACAGCATGTGGAGAGAGAATTACCAGAAGTGCAGGCGAGGTTCAGAAGAGGCAGGGGGACACTAGAGACCACAACGCCAACATAAGATGGATCATGGAAAAAACAAGAATATCAGAAACAAGTCTACTTCTGTTCCATTGATTACATTAAGGACTTTGACTGTGTAGACCACAACAAAATGTGGCAAATAATTAAAGAGATGGGAATACCAGAACACCTTATATGCCTCATGAGAAATCTGTACATGAATCAAGAAGCAACAGTTAGGACAGAATATGGAATGACGGAGTGGTTTGGAATAGGAAAAGTAGTAAGACAAGGCTGCATTTTGTCACCCTACTTATTCAACTTATACACAGAGCACATAATGTGCAATGCAGGGATGGAGGAATCATTATTTGGGATCAAATTTGCTGAGAGAAACATCAACAATTTGAGATATGCAGATGATACCACCCTAATAGCAGAAAGTGAGGAAGACTTTAAAAAGCTCCTGATTAGGTTGAAAGAAGAGAATGCAAAAGCTGGCTTGAGACTCAATATAAAGAAAACCAAGATCATGGCAACAGGTCCTATCAGTCCCTGGAAAATAGATGGGGAAGAAATAGAAGGAGTGACAGATTTTACTTTCTTAGGATCAAAGCTCACTGCAGATGGGGATTGCAGCCATGAAATAAAAAGGCGACTGATTCTTGGGAGGCAAGCGATGAGAAACCTGGGGAGCATAGTGAAAAGTAGAGACATCACATTGCAAACAAAAATTCGTATAGTCAAAGCAATAGTATTCCCTGTGGCAATGTATGGTTGTGAGAGCGGGACCATTAGGAGAGCTGAGCGCAGAAGAATAGATGCCTTTGAGGTGTGGTGTTGGAGGAGAGTTTTGAGAGGCCCCTGGACAGCGAGGAGAACAAATAGGTCAATCTTAGAAGAAATCAACCCTGACTGCTCCTTAGAAGGTCAAATTGTAAAGATGAAGCTAAAGTACTTTGGACACCAAATGAGAAGAGAAGATTCACTTGAGAAAGCCTTGATGCTAGGAAAGGTGGAGGGCAAAAGAAAAAGGGGGCGGCCCAAAATGAAATGGCTAGATGGTATTGTGGAGACAATGGGCACAGAGCTGAGCGAGTTGAGGAGGATGGTGGAGGACAGAAGTGCCTGGTGGACAGTGGTCCATGGGGTCACAAAGGGTCGGAATCGACTGTGCGTCTGAACAACAACAAAAAATAAGTGTACAGTAAATTCCCAGTTTACAATTGCCTCAGTTAAAGTTTGCTGTGGTTTACAATGGCAAATCCTATGGAAATGCCATCCTTGTTTATGAATTTTTAATTTTGCTTGTGTGTTTGTTCACAACAATCAATTCGGGACTGCACCCCCCCCCCCTGCATCCCTATGGATGCTTCGGTTTACAATTTTTTTGTTTTACAATGAAGGCTGTTGGAACGGGCCTTGATTGTAAACCGGGGTTTTACTGTATTTGCTATTGCTATTAGAGTGTCTCAGAAACCCATTCACTGGGCAAATGAGTTTCACAATAAGCTAACAAGCCTCTGCCACATCCTGTGATGTCCACAGCACCTCAGATAGTGGTAATTTTGTACGACAATCAGGCCTACTATGGGCAAGGGCCACCAAGTGCCAGCTAATCTTTCTCACACTATGTCAGGCTTCATCTGTCAGTTTGATGTCCGTCCTAGAAAAGGAAGAAGGGCCTCAAATCTAAGCACTAACCCAGCTCTTCTCAGCTTACAAAGTGTCATGTATGACATACAGTGGAAACTCGGTTAACAAACGGCTCAGTTAACCTATATATCACATAACAAAAGGAATTCCATAGAAAATAGCGGCTCAGTTTACAGAATTTTTTTCCGGAACGGATTAACTGGTTTTCAATGCATTCCTATGTGAAATTCAGTTTAAGTAATTTTTGTTGTACTTCCCGTAGAACACATTAATTACCTTAACCGAGGCGCCACTGTATTCCAGAAGGGTTTGGAGAAATAGATGGGATGATGAGTTACAGAGAGCAAGAAAGGGATAATAAATAGAGTATAATAAATAAGGGTACTGTATAATAAATCCTCCAGAATGAGCCCATTCTTCTGCCAATCCTTGGTCTATGTGTTTGAGCACAGGGACCCAACATTTGCATCAGTCTGGGGTGGCTGGTGTACATCCCAAAACATACTTCACAAACGAGGCGTGTCTCTAGGCATGTGCAGAGTGCCTTTCCCTTTCTCCCTCCGCGCTGACAAAGAGAATCACCCCGTAGGTCGGAAAAGAAGAGAAACGCACTCTTCCCATGCTCAGGGGCACGCTTTTATCTTGGCACGTCTTCACATACCCAGAACGAGCAGCCTCCCACCCCCCTTCAACTTGGAGCCTTCTCTGCCCTTAGGACTACAAGTCCCAGAAGCTCCCGGCCCGCCTCATGGTCACCAAGCGGGCTGGGGGATTCTGGGAGTTGTAGTCCACCGGGTCGATCGGGGTCTGTGAAGCCAACCCCCGCACGAGAGAATCCGGGCCTCCGTGGAGACCCCCCCCTCGCGGCCCCTCCTACCGGCTCGCGCCTGCCTCCCGACGCGGCTGACGAAAACCAGAAGCGCCGCCAGCAGCAGCGCCGCCGCCACGTAAAGCACGGGGTCCATCTTGGACGCGTCACTTCGCGAAGGCCCCGCCTCCTCCGTTTAACCACGCCCCTTCGTCGGTCAGCCAATCCGAATCAAGCCCGACGCGGAGGCGGGGGAAAAAGACTCCTGTTGCTGTTCAGACGCACAGTCGATACCGACCCTTTGCAATGACCCCAATTGGACCACTGTCCACCAGGCACTTCTGTTGTCCTCCACCATCATCCTCAACTCACTCAGTTCTGTGCCCATTGTGTCTACAATACCATCTAGCCAACTCATTCTTGGCCACCCCCTTTTTCTTTTGCCCTCCATCTTTCCCAGCATCAAGGCTTTCTCAAGTGAGTCTTCTCATTTGATGTCCAAAGTACTTTAGCTTCATCTCCACTATTTGCCCTTCAAGGGAGCAGTCAGGGTTGATTTCTTCTAAGATTGACCTATTTGTTCTCCTCGCTGCCCAGGGGACTCTCAAAACTCTCCTCCAACACCACATTTCAAAGGCATCTATTCTTCTGCGCTCAGCTCTCCTAATGGTCCAGCTCTCACCATGCCCACTATATCTCACGGCCACACAGAAGGCATTCTCAAGACACCATAGAGTAGGGGAGGAAAGAAGTAGGCCGCCACGTTGGGAGTGTCCAATTCTGCGTCGCCTAGCAACCTTAGAAGCCCCCCCTTCCCTGACACTCCCCCTCCCCCACACTTTTATTGTTGTTGTTTCATCAAAACGTCGTTTAGGTTTCTGTGCTAGAAAAGCCTTGTGTCTTAGTAAGCATGTTAGGCACTTATGATAACAGACAACAACAGGTTCATGCTGGATTTATGACCATTAAATAGGAATAATTACTCTGAAAGTCATTAATTAGGTAGGGTTAGTATAATTACTGTATGGGCACTGCCCCAGCTCCTGCCAACCTAGCAGTTCGAAAGCAAGAAATTGCAAGTAGATAAATAGGGACCACTTCGGTTGAAAAGGTAACAGCGTTCAGGCATGTGCTGGTATTTCGGGCAATCGGGCTTTGTTCCACCCTGCCCTCGCCTCTGGCGCCCTGGGTTGTCAATAGCAATGTATGGGTTTCCCCAACCCTCTCCCAAATAGGCGCCCCCAGCCAGCACCCTGTCCAGCGCCTTCCCATGGTGCCCTGCACACCACTGACAGCATTCCATGGACTTCAGTGTCTGCAGACGCAGACAGCACTGGCTCTTTGGCTATAAACAGATGAACACTGAGCCCTAGAGTTGGATACGACTGGTCTTCGAGCGAGGGCAACCTTTACCTTACTATAATTACAGTTTCAGGACTGCGGTGACTTAGTGGTTAAGATGCTGAGCTTGAGGTCAGCAGGTCAGCAGTTCAAGTACTTTGGTTGTAAGATGAGAAGAGAGGAATGCTCTCTTATCTGGAGACAGCGTTCTCTGTCCTGCTTCCTACTTGCTTACCTTGTGCTGAATCTCTGCCATCGGCCTATTAAACCATCACTCCTCAGGGAAAAGATTACAGTGGTGGGATGTCAAAAATTTTACTACCCCTCTGTGATGTCACCACAGTGTGGGCGGAGCTAACGTCATGATTTCATGACATTGTGGGCGGAGCCAAAGAAAAATAAATAAATAATAAAAATAATAAAAAATGAAATAAATTTAAGCACACACACACCTCAACCCACCCACCCACAACAAAAACTCATAAATTAATTAATAAAATAAATAAATAAAATAAAAATACATAAAAATACACCTATCCCAAACACAAATCAACCGGAGCTTTTAAACCAGAGCTTAAAGCTTATTCTGGCTAATCCTTCTCACACTAGGTCAGATGGAAGGAACTACAGAATGAACTCACCACAAGATGGCTTCATTTTGGCACTTTTCAACTTTTCAACAGTTAAAGAAGTTAGGTACTAAGTCTTTGCCTAACCAGTTCTCTAGGATAATATGGCTTAATGTAAATGTAAAACAGCTGTACCTCCTTAAGGGTTCTCCAATTGGAACAGCACAGGTGTTGGCGTGCATGCGCAGTGGGGAAACCAGTGAAAAGGTAAGCCCCAAAGGTGGTTCCCCCCAAAAGCTGCTACCGGTTCTCCGAGACACTGGGAAAAGTTACTACCGGTTCTGGAGAACTGGTGGGAACCTGTTACATCCCATCACTGGAAAAGAATAACTGCCAGTTGATCATATGTTCACAGGAAAGACTAACAAAGATAGGCAAATGAGTGCTGCACGACATCTGTCCCAGCTCCTGCCAATTTAGCAGTTTGAAAGCAAGAAATTGCAAGTAGAGATAGAGGTACCAGTTTGGTGGGAAAGGTAACAGCATTGCTTGTGCTCTGGCACCTAGTAATGACGATGGAAATGTCTGCAGACGGATAGCACTGGCTCTTCAGAAATAAATGGAAATGAACACCTGTCCCTAGAGTCAGATACGACTGGCTTTCGGCCAAGGGAGATTTTTACCTTTTCCTAATTACTGCTTAAGTTACTGGTGCAACAAGTCCGTATAGGGAAAAGTGCAGGAGAAGCCAAATCCTATACAGTAATACTTCGGATAACGATGGCCTTTGATAACGCTAAAATTGGATAACGTCAGGAAACTTGAGGCAAACATTTGCGTTGCACAACGTTATCTTAATTGTTTGCCTCAAATTCCCCGACTCCTCTGCCCCAAATCCTGCAAGGCTAGAGACCAGCCCTGCAGGTTTTGGGGCAGAGATCTACTGATGCTTAGACCCGCCAGTTTGGTTGCGGGGAGATTGGGCATGACTGTCCCCCCCCCCCCGTCAAACCAGTGCTACCGGTGCTTTGCTTTGACATCTGGGTGGTTGGGGGTGCCTCCCCAAGAAAACTGGATTGCCCTCGTGTTCCCTTTCCTCTTTGGAAAGAGAACGGGGCTTTTTTAAAAAAATTGTGTGATCAATCCATCGCACATTAGAAACCAGATAACGTTATAACCAGTGATGGGATGACAAAAATTCTACTACCACGCCATGACGTCACGGACGTCATGGGCGTGGCCAACAATGTCATGATGTCATGATGTTGTGGGTGGGGCCAAAAATAAAAATAAATAAATAATAAAAATAAACATACACACACATACCCCTCCCTCTCAGCCCACCCACCCAGACACAAATAAATAAATAAATAAATAAAATAAAAACAACCACCCACCCAAAACACAAATAAATTACCCCTCGCTTACCTTTCTTGGGACCCGGCACCCCGACTGCGTCCACAGCCGCTGCCGCCGCCGCCGGAGCTGCCTGCACCCCTGTGGCCTCCTCTTCGGGCCGGTCCCTTTTTAGCCCGGCTCCGGCCATGGCCAGGGGCGGCGGGCAGCAGTGGCTCCAGCCACGGCTCCAGCCGCGGCTGCCGAGCCTCCCTGGGCCGTCCCCATGCCGCACCACCGCCGCCTGCATTCCTCCTCCGCCAGGCGCCGCAGCCGGGCTAAAAAGGGACCGGCCCAAGGAGGAGGCCACAGGAATGTAGCCAACGGCAGCTCCGGCGGCGGCGGGCGGCGGTTGCAGGCACCCAGCCCACAGGCCGGCGCCTGGCAGAGGAGGAGGCGTCAGCGGTGCGCCGCGCCGGGTGTCCCCAGGGCATGGGGCTTGTCGGCAGCGGACGGCCCAGGCAGCCCTCAACGTGCCGCGGGGGAGGTGCCCTTCTCAGAGGGCTGGTGCCGCCTCCGCCGCCGCCGTCCTGAAAGCTCTAAACAATTTTTTTTAAAAAATTGGAGCTAAAATAGCTCCAATTGACTGCGCATGTGCAGAAACTCAATCTGACGCATGCGCAATGTGTCAGATTGAGTTTCTGCACATGCGCAGTCAATTGGAGCCATTTTAGCTCCGATTTAAAAAAAAAAATTCTTTCGGTGAGGCGTCCGGAACCGGACACCCCAAAAGTGGACTCCCCTCACGGAGAACTCTCCGGAATTGATCCTACCGGTTCCAGGGAACCGTCTGGAACCGGGGACATCCCATCACTGGTTATAACTTGTGGAACCAAGTCATAACGTTATCCGAGGTACTAGTGTACTTTGTTACACTAGTTGTTCAGGCACACGGTTGAGTTTGACCCTGAAACTGACAAGCTTGAGTGGATACTTTAATAAAGTTGAATAAAATATAAAATGAACTGTAGGATTCTTTTTTCCTTTTCTTACAACCCCATGGACCACAGCATGCAAGGCTCCTCTGTCATCTGCCATCCTCTGCAGTCTGCCTGAACCTACGCCCACTGCGTCAACGATGCTGTCTAATCAACTCATCCTTTGCTGCCCCCTTTTCCTTTTGCCTTCAATCTTTCCTAGCATCAGGGTCTTCACCAGTGAGTCCTCTCTTTCCATTTGACAGCCAAAATACTTCATCTTCAGTATCTGTACTTCCAAGGTGCAGTCAGGGTTAATTTCCTTTAGGTTGGTCTGATGTGATCTCAATTGCAGTCCAGGGGACACTCAAAAGTCTTCTCCAGCACCATAGTTTGAAGGCATCTAATCTTCTGCACTCAGCCTTCCTTATGGTCCACCTCTCACAGCCTTACATTGCTACCTGTACTAGGAAGACCATCTATGGGGACTTTTGTTGACAGGGTGATGTCTCTACTTTTTATTATTCAGACTATGCGACTGAAGAACAAGTTTCCTATAGCTTGCTTCCTGAGGAGTAAGCATCCCCCCCCCCCATGGCTGCAGTCACCTTCTGCAGTGACCTTAGATCCCAAGAAAGTAAAGTTTGTCACTGCTTCCATTTCTTCTCCTTCTATTTTCCAGGGAGTGATGGGGTCAGTTGTCTTGATTTTGGGGGTGTTTTTTGGGGTGATTCAAAAAGCTAACTTTTCCAATGTTTGCCCTTTTTGGAGGCCCTAAGAAAGTGTCCATCAGTTTCTGGCTTGGGTAATTTCTTCTCTTGTGCCACCACAGCACAGGGAACTACAATCTATGTATTACCACAAGATGTCACTACAATTCCTAAAATAATGCACCAAAATGAGGAAAACCGTCCTAGAGGAATCTTTGATTCTCCCCCTCCCCAAGCAGATTCCCCCTAAATACTTCGAACTACAATCTCATTCTAACAGCGGAAATTTTCAAGAGAGGTTTGGATGTAAATTGCAGTATCACTATCTTTCAGCACCAAATCATTGAGAGTAGAATAAATGCTTTGAAAAAACCTCTGTCGTTTAGTAAGCATAACTTAAATTGAATGTGTGATCTGCTAATGGTCATTTTTTGAAGTACTGTCAAGTAAATAAGTTGATTTACTATTAATATTTCTATACTACCTGTCTTAGTGTGAATGCTACTCTTGGCAGTATTACAACAACAAAATCAATAAAACTCATTTTAAAAAACCAACCACAAACAACCCTTTAAACCCAAAATCGAATGGCCAGCAACGAAAACCATGCAAATAAAATTAGAAAGAAAACTATCTAAATCCTCTACTGGGAGGGATATTTGAAACACTCTAAACAGAAGTGTTTTATGTGAAGTGAAGGAGCGTCATTAGGAAGAGGGATTCCTGGTAGTGGCTTCCCTATCGTGGCACACCCTGAGCTGTGGTTTGCCCATTTTGCTAACAGAAAGATATTGGTCATTGAAACAGTCTGGGCCCATAACCAACAGGAGAGTGTAGTGGCAACCGGGAAAAGCCCCACCCAGGGCCATAGCCAGGGGGGCCGGGGAGACAAAACCCCTCCTGAGCTAACAGCCCCCCCCCAACTCACCCCACGGTGCCAATGTTATATATGTGAGTGTGACATTGTTGCCGCTCCTGAAATTTTTTTGCCCCTCCTGAAAAAATTTCGTCCCAGAAACCTTGAATCCTGACTATGGCTCTGGCCCCACCCCTGTCATTGCTCCCGAGGTGCTCCTTAGCTCTTGTCACCAAGCAGTATGAAAGTAAAGGTCGAACTGCTTGCTTGGCAGGAGCTGGGACAGAATCATTTGGTACAGTGGGCAATAGGTTTCTTGTTTTGGTATGCTAATACACTGAATGCTTATGACTATGGCTTTCACAATAAAATAAAAAGACTACAGAAGATGCTGTCTCCGTCCGGGTTTCGTGTCTGCAAGGCTTTAAGGATGGGGGGGAGGCAGACTGCCCTGGGCCCCAGCCAGTAACCCCAGTCTTATAGAGGCGGAAGCTCACTCCATCGTGGAGCACTTGGGTCTTGAACTGCTGACCTGCCAACCTTCCAGTTGTCAAGTTCAGCATCTTGACCACTAAGTCACCACAATACCCAATTTGCAGATAACCTGCAGTAAAAAGGTTATCAGTAAGTTAGTAGTTCATCCCACTGTCAGCAGCCTGGTTGCCAAACGTCTTTGAAGGCAGCCCCACGTATATAACATGTTATAGTAATCCAACCAGGGTTTAACTACGATGTGTGTCACTATAGCCAGGGCTGTAGCCAGGATTCTAGATGTAGGTGGACAAATATTTTGTCAGGATGGGCAACAATGTTATATATATTACCACACTGAAAGAGAGAGAGAGAGAGAGACGCGCGCGCGCGCGCGCGCGCGCGCACACACACACACACACACACACACAATAGCAGTTAGTCTTTAAAGTGCTGCAATGTTTATATATATATATATATAAAAACAAGAACACTGCAGCACTTTAAAGACTAATTGCTTGATTATTATTATTATTATTATTATTAGTTAAAATTTATATTGCCGCCCAGTCGCTGTAGCGACTCAGGGCGGCTAACAAACAAAATTATTGTTTTATTTTTATTTGTGTGTGTGCGCGTGCACACGCGTGTGCGTGTGTGACATACAGTGTATAAGCAGCCAAGAATTTGAGGGTGGGCACACTGCTAACTCAAGGCGGGCCCAGTGGTGGGCATTAGGAGGTTCGCACCAGTTCGCCAGAACCGGCAGCAGAAATTCTGGCTGGGCCCTCTGCCCATCCAAGTTTTGAAATAAAGTATTATTATTATTATTATTATTATTATTATTATTATTATTATTATTATTATTATTATTATTATTATTATTATTATTATTATTATTATTATTATTATTATTATTATTCAATTTCTATACCGCCCTACTCGGTAGTCCTATTTCGGGTGTAATGCAGGGCTTCCCCCCTGGCCACGCCCACCATACCACGCCCACAGTGTGGTAATAATTTTTTTGTGGAGCCTACCACTGGGTTGGGCCCATCCTGGCTACCCCCTGGCTACGGCCCTGACTATAGTCAAGTCTTTCTCACACTAACTCAGGTGGAAGGAGCTGAAGAATGAACTCACTAAAACGTGCCTTCATTTTGGAAGTTTCACATCTGGCCTAGACACGGAAGAAGAAGGGGACATTTCCAGGAATGGGGAATTTTTAAACATAGTCCAGACAGTGTTTGCCAAAATCACACCTGTGAGCAGCATTTGTAGGAAGGTTGGTTGATTGGCAAAGTGTAATTTCCTGTTGCAATCTGTTGGGTCTTGGCTATCTTCCGGCTTGAAATGGAAAACTTCCTCATTTGCCTATCTTTGTTAGTCTTTCCTGTGAACATATGAGCAACTGGCAGTTATTCTTTTCCAGGAGAAGTGATGGTTTTATAATAGGGCGATGGCAGAGACTCAGCACAAGGTAAGCAAGTGGGAAGCGGGGCAGAGAACGCTGTCTCCAGATAAGAACACTGTAAGCCCTAGGCAGGATGCCTGTTTACAGAACATTTTTTCTGCCTGACTATTTGAATGCTCAGATGTCTCCCTTTGGTGGACAGTCAAACAAAGTGACAAACCTCTTTGTACTAGCCCTGCGCATACTAGGCTTGATTTTCACCTTGAGCCATTTATTTGCAGGTGTCCTGGAAACCAGCAGAATAGCACACCTTTGGTGGGAAATGACCATCTTCTTCCCTGCTACTTTTCTGGAGACAATATTAGCATAGCAATAGCAATTACATGTACAGTATATACCACCACATAGCTGGTGTGAAGATAAAACAAGAAGGAAGATTGACAAGTACGCCCCTTTGAACCAATTGGATGACAGATGTGATATGAACGCAATACATATGCAGATTAATTGATGATGTATCTCTTGTCTTTAATGTAAGTGAAGACAACAGCAAGATAGATTATCACACACATTTTCTGTATAATTGTCATGTTAGAAATATAGTTTTTATACTTCATTTCATTTCCAGAAGAGTTTCCCCACACATGTTTATGCTAAAAAAAATTAAAAGAATGTCCAGCTTGCTTGCAGTATTTATTTTTAATTCTCTATTCTGTCTGTCCTTTTCCAGGGTATAGTTTTTCCTTTTCTTTTGTAAGATAACTGAAAATCTTTCAATGATTCCATGTTTTCCCCCCAAGCGGCACAGGCCTTCCCTAAAATCTTAACCTTTTGTTGTGTGTGTGTGTGTGTGGGACCCCTGGTGAGTGTGAACTGATGCTCTGGAACCAGGGGAGGACTGCCACCTTCTTTGCTGAAAGTCAATTACTACACTAACTTGGCTCTCTTGCAATGCATTGGCCAAGAGTCCATCCTGTATACTTTCCCCCAGATTGTGAGTCAACGTCTCCTTTCCTTTGCAGATGAACTTACCACAAAGCTGCATGTTCCTAAAAGTCCCAACCCAAACTCACAGTCCTTTCCTGCCTAATATCCTTGCTTTTCCCATTCTCAGCATAAAGATTTTGCCAGAACAAAATCAAATTAGAAGATAGAGGAAGGAACCCCCTGGACAAAGAATAACATTTAAGGAGGATCTGGCTTAGGAACTTGACTTCTCCTACATCACTTGGAGGACCCTGAACAGCCTGAGGGCCAGAATCCCTACATGCAAGACAAGCATGCTCAAGTGGCAGACAACAACACGCTGTGTGAATGTGGAAAGATCAGGCCAGTGCTGGATACCTTTGGAGAGCACGGGACAGAACTGATGAAGGAGCCTATTCGGGGAGGGGATTAGGGAGGGATCTGGGTGCCCAGGGCCAACAGGCTTCTCCTCCTCAGGCCGGGGGGCAACTGGGTGAGGCCATTCGAGATCTCTCTCCACTCCACTCCACCCCCATTTTCCCGCTGGCTGGGTTGGGCTGGAGAAGAGGAGGTGAGATTGCCC
Source organism: Furcifer pardalis (assembly GCA_030440675.1). Taxonomy (NCBI): domain Eukaryota; kingdom Metazoa; phylum Chordata; class Lepidosauria; order Squamata; family Chamaeleonidae; genus Furcifer; species Furcifer pardalis. The sequence goes on from CP126892.1 coordinate 99,914,396, forward strand.
ACTGGCCTTCCCTCCTGCAACAGCCCCCAGGTTGGGCCACTGGACTTCAACGCAGACCTGCCTTAGCTGTTGGGCTCTGTCTTGGAGGCTCTTGGCCATGATCACCCAGCCTGGGCTTTGGAGAGGCCCAGCCTGGGGGAGCGGTGGGAGGCAAGGGTGGGTTGGGCAGCTGCAGGCAACACCTGGCTCACCTCCATGGAGCTCCCAGGCGAGCGGGCCGGCCCCGGTGCAAAGGTGGCTTTGCTGAGCCAGAGGAGTAGGGGGAGGCAGTGCGGTGGGTGATCAGGGCAGCATGGGCACTACCTTCTCCCACTGTCCCCTATGATGCAGGTCCCAACAGCCCACACCCCCTGGGAACCACTGCCTTGGCCACCCCCCTCACTTGGTCTGCCCAGCACACAGCACTCGGGGACTGAGGGGAGAGCTGAGCTAAGAGCATGAACACACGTGCATGCCTGGCAAGAGCAGTTGGAAGAGTCACCTTGCCATTGCCATTGGCTGCAAAAGGAAGAGCACCAGGCTGTCCCCCCCCCCCCAAACCAAGGGGGTGGTCCAACCAAGAGGCCAATCGTACTGGGGACCTAGAACACACCAGGATGAGTCCCGCTATCCCGCTGGGCCAGCACAGGCCTAGGAGAGATACAGAATCCAGCTTATTTACTCATCTGCCAATTACTACTGGAAATATGTACAAAATGAAGCCAAGAAAGTGGCCTCATTTTGTTAGTTTAAAGTCTGACATGGACACGAAAAAACAAGAAGCATCAAGTTTTCACTTTCTTCTTTCTACATCTGCATTAATAGTGCTGGTCTTCTCTCTTTCCACCCCACCATCTGGTTCTGGTTGCTTCACACACACCAGTTCCTCTAGGTTGCCTTTGCTCAAAAGCTAGTGGTATCTGATTCTAGGGTTCAGTGCTCATCTCTGTTTATAGCCAAAGAGACAGTGCTGCCTGGTCTACAGATATCTCTGAACATGTGGCAGGCAGGAATGGAATAATGTTTATCTGCCCACCAAAGTGGTCCCTATTTATCTACTTGCAGTTTCTTGCTTTCAAACTGCTATGTTGGCAGGATCTGGGACAGAGACGGCAGCTCACTCCGTCATGCAGTACCTGGAAATCGAACCCCGACCTTCCAGTTAGCAAGTTCAGCATCTTAACCACCTGAGACACCGCAGTGCCATCCAGTTCCTCTACAAAACCTATTATTACGGCTACCTGAAACAAACCAAAGTAGTAGGTAGAGATAGCTGTGGTTCATGAAAGAAGGAACGTGTAAGTGAAAGGTGGTATAGTTAAAGTTTGTGACCTGAGAAGAAAGCCTGAAGAGCAGTAGTAGAGATGAGTTTTATGTCAAGTAGCTGTGGATTCCAAGAAGGTTCCATGGACATCTTCCTTTTTACATCATCTCCTGTCTATAAGGAGGCAGAGCTGGTCAGGATCCCGGAGGTGAGCAAACACTCAAAAACTGCCAATGGATTCTTGATAAATTATGGTTTTCTCTGATGAGTACCAGAATTGTGCATCCTAGAGCAATCTGGTTTGCAGTCCTGATTGAGTAGAGTGCCCTTCATTTGGTGGGGTCGATAGTCTCTTCGTCTCAAGACATGCTGTGAACCAAGGTGGGCCTTGTAGACCTTGAACATTTGAGACACCCGCAGGCTTCCATCACATACTCCCTGACTTTTCGGTAGCCAAACATGATCACGTAGGAACTGGCCGAGTAATAAACTGAGGCCAGCGTGCCATAGAGTGCGCTGAGGATGCTGTGCTCAAAATTGCTTTTGATGTACCCTGAGATGATGGCCATCCAGACCATGTCATTGGAAATCCAGCAAATCACGTAGATGCAGAGTAACGAAAGCAAGACTTTAGTGGCTTGGGCAGTGTGATTGTTCCAGCCGCTGCCTGTGATGGTGGATGCAGCCTCCACCTTCCTGCTGTGCTTGCAGAGGAGATCGATAATAAAGCCATTAAGAACGATGACCAACATGATGAGGGTGAGGTCCAAAATGATAGATACGTAGGTGCTGATCTTTATGCAAGAGCTCTCTGATTGGGATAAACAGGTGGAAGTGGTCAGGAGCAACATGGTCTGGTTCATCTTAACCACTGTTTTCTCATACATCAGGTAAGGGATATGTAAGAGTATGGTGAAGATCCAGCAGCCGATGAGGACGCTGTTGACGTACCGGCCCTGGTGCCTGTAGATGAACTTTGCCCACCGCTGGTTGGGCCTTCGGATCTTGATGAGGTAGAGGAAACTCAAGTTCTCCACAGACCAGATGCTGATCAGCCTGAGCGTGTGGACTGTGTAGAGGAGAATCCTGCAGCCCAGCTCATTGAAAACAGTGTTGGAAAGAAGCAGTTGAGGGATGGACCTGAAGCAGCAGAGAAGGAAATTCACCAGTGCCATGTTGATGATGATTCGGTCCAAAGGTTGGAGCGCCTTGTGGCGGATGGCGTTGCTGATGAAAGCAAAGAGTACAACCAGATTGCCAAACAGGCCAACAAAGCAGGACAGGTAACTGAGGACAGGCATTACAAAGGTGAGGTTATGCATCATTGGGATGCAGGATTTCTTTCACTCCTCCACTGACTGAGCTGGGAAGAGCTTCACCCTTCAGGTGACTATTTCAAGAGCACAAATAGATCCTGCTTGCTCTTCTTTAAATTCATGGAACTCAAAAGAGCCTCCCCCCCCAGTTTGGGAGGTTCCTGAGCCCTTTTATAAGCTAACTCTTCTCTCAATAAGCTCACACCCCTGGAGTTCTTTGGAGCCATAATTACTGTGCTATTTGCCTAAGCCTTGTTATCTTCTGTTACTGAAAAAGGCCAGGTGTAACAAGCAGATTAGCCACTGATTGAGACAGAGTGTGCCCAAACAGGGAGACAGGTAAGCAGGTGATGGGGAAGGGAACTTTGAGATATTGCCTTCCGGTATCTGGTACAATCTCTACCTTATTTCCTTTTTCTTTGTATTTCTACCCTGTGTCACAGTATTGGTGCTTGGTCTTTTACAATATTTAAAGCTTTCTTTTTAAATACAGGCTGTTGTTATATGTCTTCAAGACAGAACTTATTCTTTATTCAGACAACGCCTTCCAGTAAAATCAACACCATCCAGCTATTGCTGCATTGAAGGAATATGTCGATAATGTGTCATAACTCTCAGGGATGGCACCAAATGCCCTGGACATATTTTGAACATATTTTTTGAGGAAACCTCCCCCCCCCCCCATTGTGTTAACAGTCCTCCCAGTCTTTCCATGTATTTCTCATCAAATGGCCCTCCCCTTGTGGGCTTGCAATCTTGTCAAGATCTGTCCGCAACATGCAAAGTTAATTGCTTTGTGTTGAACTGCATTTGAGAAAAGTGATTTTAATTAACCAAGCAAGCGTAATGAAAACATATGGGAGAGGCCAGAAGAACACCAACATGTTGGCAAAAGGGAAGCATCATTGCCAGACAAGTAGCGTAACTAGAAACCTGTGGAAAGCAGACTTCCTCGCTTGTTTGAACGGATGTGGAATAGTCACAACATTTTATGGAAATTAATCTCTCTCTCCCTCAAAGCTCTATTTAATTGACTAATAGGCTTGTGGACTTTTTGAAGACCAGTAAAATGCTTTCATGGGACTGCAGTGGCTCAAGTGGTTAAGACCTGAGTACTGCATGACTGAGAGCTCTCGCCTCTTTCCCAGCTCCTGCCAACCTAGTAGTTCAAAAGCAAGAAATTGCAAGTAAATAAATAGAGACCACTTTAGTGAGAAGGTAAACAGCGTTCCATGCACTCTGGTCTAGTCATGCCTGCCACATATCCATGGAAATGTCTGCAGAAGTAGACAGCACTGGCTCTTTGGCTTTGAAACAGAGATGAGCACTCAACCCTAGAGTCAGATACGACTGGCTTTCAAGCAAGGGCAACCTTTACCTAAAATGCTTTCATGAGTCACACTAAATATATTTTTTGGAGGTGAGCTCTGTGGATACCCTAGACTACCATAAAAAGACAAACAGAGATGTATATCGATTGGGCAGCTATACAAATTGAATGAATAAATGAATGAAGCCTAAAATGTTTCTGGAGACAAAAAATGAGGAAATTGATCTGTCTTACTTTGGGTATATCATCAGAAGGCAAGAGTCTTGATAATGCTGGGAAGGTTGGAGGACAGCATTGGAAGGTTGGAGGAAAGAGGAAGGCTAAATACGAGATAGATTGACTCCTTAAAGCAGGGGTTTGTAACCTTTCCATGCTGTGGACCAGACCACGCCTCCCAGACAGAAGTGCGGGACAGAGGTATAGTTCCTTCCACCACTTCTACCTCTTCTGGTGGTGGCAGCGGCATCAATGGCTACATGCATGGCATGTTTTTGCCACATTTTCGCCACTTCTTTTGCTTTCTGTGGCAGCATGAGCAAGGGTGGTGCATTTGGGCTGCATTTCCAGATATATATTTTTTGCCGCATTTTCAGAGCATTTTTGCTGCTTCCGATCCATTTTCGGCACTTCCAGTGGCAGCAGCGGTGGGAGCTCTGGGATCCTCGTCGCGGGCCAGGTTAATTTGTGCCGTGGGCCAGATTAGTACCACAGGCTGTAGGTTGTGAATCCCTGCCTTAAAGGAACCAGAGCCTTGGGTTTTCCAGAGCTGAACAGGGTTATTTAAGACAGGACATGTCAGAGACCTCTCATTCCTACTCATAAATTGGAGTCTTGGTCATAAATTGGAGACAACTTAATGACATACAAAAGCAACAACACAATGCAATAAAAAATGTCAATCCATTGCAGAACTACACATAGAAATGCAGGATAGGAATTTAAAAAAAAGGTGACCAATATTGTTATGCTTTTCTTTATAGGTTCTATCAGGGATTCCCCTAGCGATATGTGTGGCTCGATAGCAGAGTAGCACTTTTAAGCTCTTACGCAGTGAAAGCCTTAGTGCAATAACACACACACACATATGCCTTCAGTGGAAAGGTGCACTTTACTTACAGTGAGGGGAAGACAGACATACACAGGACTATATACAACAGTCTCTCACTCTCTCCAAGCCCCACAGTAGGTAGACAGCTTGGAGTCCTCTGTTGGCTCCAACTCCAGGAGCACTCAAAAAGTCCTGGTGATCCTTTAGCAGTTCTTTCTTCTCAGTTGAAGAAAAGCTCTCAACAGCATCACCTCCTTCAGTGTCTCAGTCCTTCTCAGTATATAGACTCCTTCAGAATAGCAACCTCCTCACAGATAATCTCCTACAGAATAATAGCCTCCTCCAGTATGAAGACCTCCTCCATAGACCCTTCCCAGAGGGCCACAGTTATACCCCAGTGTTGCTGGGCAGATTTTCTAATCAGCCACAGCTGGGCTATTACAGGAGCACATGGACCAAGCATGCACAGCCTGGCCATCAGTTTGAGGCTCTATTATGAACACCTGTGTTCAGAACACATGGAGGGCCTTAAAGTTATACTATTCCACTGGGCAGCAATCTTTGTACAATACCCCCAAATGAAAAATGTCCTAACAGGTTCCATCCTATTTGGAATGCTATGCAAGAAGCATTCACAAGCACTCTTGAAACTTGTAGGGCTGGAGAAAGTACAGAATTATAGATGATACTGAGAAATTTGAGGGGGATGTTTTACTTCAGTTTCCATGATACCTGGAAGACGGGCAAAAAAAAAAGCTTTTCTTCTTTCTTCCCTGCCTGGATTTGCCCGATTAGGAGACTGTTGACTTTCCAGTGATTTATGTCTGGCTGGACATCCTGCTTTGGTAATGGAGTAGACTGTACAGCCAGAGACTCAACACTGAGTGTTGGCCAGTGGTAAATAACCTGACTCCCTAAAAGAGCCAATAGCTATTTGCGGATGAGCCCCTTTAGGTGTGGTGAGGGTCCCCTCTGTGGAGGAAATGCCCCTGGAAACCATCAGATTGGGTCCAATGACAAAACAAGTGGAGGAGGAACTCCGATTCCCAACGGACATGGAGGCGGAAGAGGCCATGCGAGATGGACTGGCTGTGAAGTCATACCTTGAGGCTGTGGCAGTCCATTGCCATCCTGGTGCTAAATTTTGGTCTTCTCTTTGTTATTTTTTCCCCCAAGTTTATTTCTATCTGTTAAATAAAATGAGCTCAGTCATTTCTAGAAGAAACTTCCAGTGGTCATAAGAGTTTATATAGGTGCTAAGCTAGCTCCTAGCTGGTCCAATAATAAATTGAATTCAACCTGAGATGAAGGGCTAGGGCCGGGTTGGAATGAGACCCTGGCAAAGGGTCTATTTGTGAGCCTATGAGCTTACTGGCCACTGTGTTGAGTTTCCCACCAAGGGAAGCACATTAACTTGTGCTACATTTTGTTCCTAGAGCAGCTCATCAGATGTTATGGCCGAGAGTCCACAAGCAAGAGGTGAATGCAATGTACCTCATGGTCCACGTTCCCCAGACACTGGTATGGAGAAATATACCACATCTGGTAGTGGTAGCCACTTGGTATAAAACCCTTATTCCCTTTAAAATGAAAAAAAAAATCGCTCAAAAAGTGACAAAATGCACCCCACCAGAGCCCTCTGTAGAGCAACATTTGCTATTTTTTGTGTAATTTTTGTGTGTTCACATCCATGCATGTTCTCAAGTACACAACAACAACATCAATCAAACTGATATGGTATTGTAGACACAATGAGCGCAGAGCTGGGCAGGTTGAGGAGGATGGTGGAGGACAGAGGAGCCTGGAGGACAATGGTACATAGAGTCACAAAGGGTTGGAATCAACTGTGCAGCTGAACAACAAAAAGTGATGGTGAACCTTTTAGAGACCAAGTGCCCAAACTCAACAGGCTGCTGTCCTCACTGCATAGAGGAGCTTGGGTGTGTGTGTGTGTGAATGCTCCCATTGGGCTGCTGGGCAGAGGGGCAGGGAGAACTCTGTGCTGGAGGAAAGGAGGGAGTGCTTCCATTGGGCTGCTGGGTAGAGGGGCAGGGAGAACTCTGTGCTGGGGGAAAGGAGGGAATGCTCCCATTGGGCTGCTGGGCAGAGGGGCAGGGAGAACTCTGTGCTGGGGGAAAGGAGGGAATGCTCCCATTGGGCTGCTAAGCAGAGGGGCAGGGAGAACTCTGTGCTGGGGGAAAGGAGGGAATGCTCCCATTGGGCTGCTGGGCAGAGGGGCAGGGAGAACTCTGCGCTGGGGAAAAGGAGGGAATGCTCCCATTGGGCTGCTGGGCAGAGGGGCAGGGAGAACTCTGTGCTGGGGCGATGGCGCACAGGCCCACAGAGAGGGCTCTGAGTACCCCCAATGGCATGTGTGCCATTGGTTCGCCACCACTGACATACACCCTGTAAATGCATGACACCGCCATTACCCCTTATTCGGTCTCTTTCTTATACATGGGGGTGAGAATATGAGACAGAGAGGCCCTCCTCTCTCTATGTAGTTTGGAACATAATTTTCCAGGTTTTCAGCTTGTACAGAGAGAATCTCTGGAGAAAGAGACCACCAAACCTAGTGGGTGATGGAAGTTCTCGTGGGCAAGCAGTTGAGACATCCTTACACATGGTTAGACTGCTAAACAAACTCAAGCAGTGAGCTTTCCTGGATCAAGTCCCCTTCTTCAGGCCATATGTCAATGTTTTGTAGATAGTGCATGAAAAATTACAAATGATAATATATATGATTTAAAAAAAATATTTCTATAAATATCCACAAAAAACAGAGGGTGCCAAAGTGTATACATGTTTTAAGAAAGGGGAAAAAACCTGTATTAAAATTGTAATACACAATATATACCGATAAGAAAAGAGGAATACAAGTAATGTTTGACTTCTGCAATTACAGGAGGTGATCAAAGTGGTTACCATCGCTACACATGCCGTTTCAATTCCTCCCTGAAGCACCGCCATTGTAGCTGGTTTTCTATGGTAGACCATATCCTTTAAGATCCCCCACTGGTAGAAGTCAAGTTCAGTCAGGAAAATGTGGGGAAAACTCAACCGCACCTCTTCCAAATGGTCTTGCACTCCTAGAACAATAATGGCAATTTCAACGGCAGCTACACTTCCATAGCGCTTAGCGCTTCCGCCATTTTCTTTGACTGCCCTGCCTGTCTCATGGTGATGCTATCATTCATTCTTTTGAGTGAACATTATACTACACATTGCTACCATAATTAAATTCAACTTTGAAAAGTAAGACATAGATAGGTAAAGGTAAAGGTCGTCCTTGCTCGAAAGCCAGTCATATCCGACTATAGGTTCAGTGACGTTCTCTGTTTACAGCCAAAGAGCCAGCGCAGTGTGGAGCACGCGGAAGTGCACGGAACGCTGTTTACCTTCCCACCAAAGTGGTACCTATTTATCTACTTTCAGTTTCTTGCTTTTGAACTGCCAAGTTGGCAGGAGCTGGGACAGAGACAGGAACTCACTCCATGTCATCAAGTTCAGCGTTGTAACCTTAAGGCACTGCAGTCCTTACACTTACACTAATCCTTACACTTACATGAATTCTTTTAGAGACTTTGATCCTTCTGCCATCTACTGGTCATTTCTATGGTTTAATGAAGTTAATTGTGATAATCAAAAGAGCTCATCTAGAAAAGAGCATTCAGAGCAGGCCAGAGGTACCGGTATTTCTTCCATTCCATCCACAATTAGAGCTGTATTAGGTGGTTTACATCTGTGGAAATCCTGGAAGAAACCCATCCACTCCCCATCTTAATGTGTGAATCAAACCACAGATTTCATGATTCTTTAAATGTGGCAACGTTCTTGGTTCAGAAAATGCGCCCTTAGTCATGTTTCTAATAGATACAGAAGTGTGTTCTGGGAGAAAATATATTCTAAATTGGATATTTAAATCTGATTTCACAAACTGACACAGAGACAGGACGGAAATGGTTTTTAAAAGTGAACACTGACAAAAATAACTGCCCACAACCAGGATGATTCATTCATTCTTATCTTGAACAGTCCTTACAAATTCAGAATGATTCACGTAGTGAAACTAGTTTATATGAACAGATAACATATGCGACTGCATCTTGCCATTCTGGCTGATTAATTCCATCATCAGTTCCAAATGTCTTATTTTGAATGTTAAAGACTCTCGTACTGTATAGACTGGTGTGGCTTGCTCTGATAAGCCCAGGAGGCAATTTTCTCCCCAACAAGTCTGTACAGCCCCAGAAGGCAAAAGCAAAGCAATCACTCTTATATAACCACCCCCATAGCACTTAGTGCTCTCTCTGGGCGGTTCACAAGGTAACTAGCATTTTGCCCTCAACATGCTGGATACTCATTTTACCGAACTTGGAAGGATGGAAGGCAGAGTCAACCTTGATCCCTGGCCAGGTTTGAATTTACAACCTTTTGGTTGCAGTACAGCAGTTTAACCACTGCACCAGCAGGGCTCCTAAAGTGAGATACTGTACTGTATTAGACAATTGGAAATTTGTAATATGTGTGCAGCATGTGTCTGTAAATTTACATTTTATAGGTAAAGGTTGTTAGGGCATTTTTAGGGGTATTGTAGCAAGACTCCTGCCCACTGTGTGAATATACCTTTAAGACACTTTTAGAGCTCCAGGCACAGGTGTTTGCTGTTGAGGCATAGACTGATTACACAGCTGTGTCTGCTTGGCGTATGTGACTCAGTGCTGAGCACAGCTGTGACCACTTAGTGGGTGATACAGCAACAGCACAGTATAACTATGGCCCACCTGAGATGGGCTACTCTGAGGAGGGCATACTGAGGAGTATGCTCAACTGAGGAGTGTATTCAGAGGAGGAACTGTGACAGGCTGACAACTGACTTGAGAGGGAGAAGACGTGCTGCTTGAAGCTCTGCTTCTACCAAGAACTATCAGGTACTCTACACTGCTGAGAAGAGCACACTGACTTTGGCAAACTGCTGTCAGTGTTTGCTGGTAGGACTCTGTGCATGCACATTGGTCTTGAGCCTTTGGGATTCCAAGCTCTGTTGCAACTGTAGGGCTTGAAGACAGACTGGTACCTGTGTATATAGTTCTGTGTCTGTTGTGTAAACTGCACTATTCACTGAAACTGTATGTGTGTGTGTCTTTGCACCGGAACCTTCCGCTGTGCAATAGCTAACTGCTAGTCTGCTACGCTACCACACATACCGCCAGAAATCCTTGACAAAGGTAAAGGTCAGCCGTACTCGAAAGCCAGGCGTATCCAACTCTAGGGTTCAGTGCTCATTTCTGTTTATAGCCGAAGAGCCAGCGTTGTCTAAGTCTGCAGATGTTTCCATGGACATGTGGTAGGCATGCCTAAACACTGGAGTGCACGGAATGCTGGTTACCTTCCCACAGAAGTGGTCCCTATTTATCTACTTGCAATTTCTTGCTTTCAAACTGCTAGGTTGGCAGGAGCTGGGACAGAGACGGGAGCTCATTCCATCGTGCAGTACTCGGGTATCGAACTACTGACCTGCTGCTTTCCAGTCAGCATCTTAACCACTTGAGTCACTGCAGTCCCTGTTACATTTTAGACATAGAGTATATTTAAAAAACATTGCTTGCAGGTCTCCAAGAAAAGCATCTTTTTCTTTTTCTTTCCCCCATTTCCCCTCCTCTTTTGCTTTCCCTCTCATTTCTAATGCAGCTTTTGGAAAAGGCGTTGGTGAGAATCCTATACATATAGCTATACTTTGCCGATTGCCTGAATTGCAGCTTCTTATAATTTGAAGTTAAGAAGATATTCAGGGGTGGGGAGTTTGAGAAAGCCACATGTTTATACTGTAATTGACTGTATCTGGACTTGCAAGTGTTTGTACTTGCACAAATACATGATTTATTATTTATTTACTTATTTATTCTAATTTGTATTGCCGCCCAATTCAGAAGACCAATCGCAGTTTAAAAAGTAATAAAAACCCATTAAAAACTATCGACAAACGTTAAAAAAATTAAAAGATTAAGAGAGAGCGTGTGTGTTCTACTAAATTAGCCAGAAGGCCGGGGTTACCACATCACAGGTACCCCACACCTGCCCTGTCATCCAGTTTTTTAACCCTTTCCTGAAGGGTAGCAACTCTGTCTGGAGACGCAGCTCATTTATTATTATGGATGGTATTTATTATTTATATTTCTATCCTGCCCATCTGGGATGCTCTCCCACTCTGGTTGGCATACAGTAACTAGAACATGATGGTTAATTGGTTCTATTCTTGACAAAACAAGTAGGATATACCTGTGTAGCATAAAGCAGGAGTTCTTAACCTTTTCAAGCCAGGGGGTAGATGGCCATTTTGCCCTTCCTCCACCACATGGCACTTCCTGGTGTGGTGGAGGCAGGGGGGGGGCACATGAAATGGCACCGTGGGCCACTTTCAGCCTGTGAGTCGCAGGTTGAGAATCCCTGGCATAAAGGCTCTGCAGGCATATAAAGGTAAAGATCTATTTTGCTTGAAAGCCAGTTCTGACTCTAGTGGGTGGTGGTGGTGTTCATAATAGGGTATGGTGGGCTGTTTACAGGGAAGGCTTGAAAAAAGTGGCATATTTTCAGCCTCCATCTGAAGCTACAACTTGTAGTAAAGGTAAAGTTCTCCCTTGCTCGAAATCCAGTCGCGTCTGACTCTAGGGGTTGGTGCTCATCTCCATTTACAGCCAAAGAGCCAGAGCTGTCAGCGTCTGCAGATTTTCTGTGGTCATGTGGCATGTATGACTAGACGCTGGAGGGCATGGAACACTGTTACCTTTCCTGCCAAAGCAGTACCTGTTTATCTACTTGCAATTTATCTTGCTTTTGAACTGCTTGGTTGGCAGGAGCTAGAGCTCCATCATGCAGCACTTGGGGCTCAAACTGCTGACCTGCTGAACTTCCAGCAGTCGAGCTCAGCATCCTAACCACTAAGCACTACGGGAACTTGTAGAGTGTGTTATATTTCTAAAGGAATGGCGTTCCACATAGTGGGGTAGGGGTTCACAATTCTAAATGCCCAGCTTCTGCTGTCAGCAACACAATACTATAGTAAATAGCTATTCAGCATGGCAGAACACCATGTGCGTTGCTACAACTGGCCACAGGACAGAGCACGTAAACCATAATTAATGATATTTGTACAGCTTATTAAACAAAGTGTTTCTATTGAACTCTCGTGAGGGAAACACATTTCCAAAGGAAGGCTGCACTTTATCTTCCGATAAAGTCCATCAAGGCTGACAAGGCAAAAGTGGAGAGCAGTTACTATGGCGAGAGATAAAGCGGGCAAGGAATGACATGCGAAAACTGTAGTTTTTATCATAATAATGTTTTTTTTTTAAAACTGGAAACAGCTCCCAGATGTATGAAACAAATTTGATCTTGTCCTTATGGCTCATTTAACAGCTAGTGGAGTGCTTGAGATGTATGGATGGCAAAACCTTTTACAGCTCTGGAGAAAAACACTCACAGCAGATGAGATCAGAATGTAATACTGTATAAGATATTATCACTCTAGTGTAAGTTGCTAGCAGTCCTGGCTTCTTCAGTCTTCAGGTGTTTTTTCTCTTAAGCTGCTTTTATTATTTACATAATTAATTTTATACAATTAGCATTTACAAACTGTTGTCTCAAGAGCCCTGGTGGCATAATGGTTAAATTGCTGTACTGCAGCCAAAACATTGTGAGTTCAATCCTGACCAGAGGATGATCAGAGGACTGGAAACGAATCCTGAACAATGCTGATCAGGGGACTGGAGACCAAGCCATATGAGGAAAGACTGAAGGAACTGGGCGTGTTTAGCCTTGAGAAAAGAAGTCTGAGAGGGGATGTGATGATAGCACTCTTCAAATATCTGAAAGGTAATCATTAAGAGGAAGGGCAGGATCTGTTCTTCATCATCCTAGAATGCAGGATGGGAAATAACGGGCTGAAACTGCAGGAAGCCTGAGATAGGCTGAATATTATGAAAAGGGTATTCAATCAACGAGAGGCCAAAGGCATCCCTTAGCCAATGTTGGGTTGGGGCCAGTTTGAGGTCAATGTCTCCCTTACTCAAAAACCAGTCATGTCTGACTCTAGGGTTTGATGCTCATCTCTGTTTACTGTCAAGGAGTCAGTGCAGTCTGCATCTCTGGTGGGGCTGCAGTGGCTCAGTGGTTAAGAAGCTCGCCTTGTTAGCTGGAAGGCCAACAAGTTGACAGTTCAAGACCCGGGTACTGCATGATTGAGTGCCTGTCTCTGTCCCAGCTCCTGTCAATCTAGCAGATTGAAAGCAAGAAATTGCAAGTAGATAAATAGGAACCACTTTGGTGGGAAAAGATCATGGGGACATGAAAAGAGCCTCATCCAAGCATCTCCTGAGTGGAATTTCTCCAGCAAAAATCCAACCCAGAATAATTTCTGACACAAAATTATTATTCGTCTGCACCTGCAGACATTTCCATGGTCATGTGGCAGGCATGACTAGAGGCCAAAGCACACAGAACATTGTGACCCTTCCCTCCAAAGCAGTACCTATTTATCTACATGCAATTCCTTGCTTTCAAACTGCTAGTTTGCAGAACCACAAAAAAGTCCTGTGGCCTCTTATAGATTGAATATGAGTATCAACTCAAGATGGTGTTTAATCACACAATCTTGTTGTTCCAGTGGGGGCCTGGATTACTTAACCATCTCTGATCCCTTTTCGCTGTAAGGTTTATAAATATTCGCCGTGTTGCTGTCTTCTTTTGGATGTTTTCTTCAAAGTAGAAAGCATTCTTATCAAAGCACTGTTGTTGAGAAGCACTTGCCTAAAATACATTGTGCTAACTAATGACACAGTTATTTTATATTCAGTCTAGCTTTCCCTCTTTTTTTCTCTCCTCTCTGATTAAACAGTCCCAGTTAAGTCTCCTTTAATCAACATTCCTTTGTGATATTGGAGCTTTTTCCCTTTAAGGTCTGGGATAGATTCTACATACTGGTTGGTCTGCTTGCATTTCCTGACAGAAAGCATGCCCTGTTAGGTCTTTTGTGCATGAGGAATCGCAACAAGGTATGTGCATCATTTTTGAAACCCATGAAACACACAGCAGCAGTGTTAGGATCCCCCAGAGATTCTGTGGTTTCTACATAGTAATCAGATTCAACTTTGTTATAATGTCAGAAAGCCCATTTGGAGAGAAAGTAATGCTTCCATCTTCACTCTGAATGGGCATTTCTACAATTCCAGTTGGTGGCCAGATTTGGCATAAGAAAGAAATCAGAAGTGCCATGATCTCATGGGTTATTCCTTTATGAGATGGCAGTAATGGTCTTGTACATCTTCTTCAAGTGCTGTATCCGTTCTGAACTTTGGCTATCATCATGGTGATAATCTTCCTGTTCTTAACTCTTCGGAACAGTTCTTCCAAGGACCTTCCACACCAGTCTCTCGGGTTTTTTAGCCACAACGTCCATCTACAACCAGGGCACCTTTTCCCAAGGTTCTTCCCTTGCAGAACGAATTGAAGTAATCTATACTTCATGCTGTTCTTCATGATATGCTCAAGGTATTGGAAGCCAAAAATGAGATGGCTAGATGGTATTGTAGGCACAATGGGCACAAAGCTGAGCGAGTTGAGGAGGATGGTGGAGGACAGAAATGCCTGGCGGACAGTGGTCCATTGGGGTCATTGCAAAGGGTCGGAATCGACTGTGCGACTGAACAACAAATTGTAAGCTTCTTTTGTTTAATGGTTTTTAACAGTTCCTATTCTTTATCCACCCAGTGAAACACTCCTACGTTGGTCAACCCATGCTATCTTTAACAGCCGTCTGTAGACACACATTTCAAAACCTTTGATTCAATCTTTTGATCTTGTACTAGCATAGCAAAACTAGCATAGTAAGGCGATTCTAAAAATAGAGGCAGCCCAAACCAACCAACCAACCACATATACTGTATCAATAACTCTGGTTTCTGTTATGAGAATAAAATTGTTGTCTCCCTTGACAAATTCTAACCTCTGTCCCAGAAATAACTTTTAACATTTTTGTGACAAATAAGTTTACTTAGCTTGGATCATGTTTATTAAAAGCTAGACATTCAGAATCTATTGCCACTTTTCCCTGTTATCTGTATTCTCACCCGGCTATGGAGGTTTGTGCAAATATAGGGGACATGTATTTGCTCTCTTTGTATCTACAGAAGTAGATATTGTCTTATGAAAGTTCACCCTGAAATAAATCTGTTAGTCTTTAAAGTACCAAACTATTTTGCCCCTCTCTTTCTCTCTTTTTCCTATTTAATTTTGCCAAGCTGTTGATACAGGCTAATAAAGGGATTTTTAAAAGATTAAGTAGAAACTTATGTAGCAAGTGAGACGCAATTGTATATTTCTCTTTGGATTCTTGGATGTTCAATGGCTGAGTTGAAGGGGGACGGAGAGCTCTTCTCCTTTATGATGTGAAATACAGGTTCGAGCATTTCTCTCCATCAGCTCTACTTCTCTTGCCTAAGGGTGATGGGAGTTGTAGTTGAATGGTAACATCTAGAGCAGGGGTTCTCAAAAATTTTCAGCAGCAAGCCAGACCATGCCCCTCAGACATCTGAGTGGGCCAGACTGGTGCCGTAAAATCAGTGATGGGATGACAAAAATTCTACTACCACGCCATGACGTCACGGACGTCATGGGCGTGGCCAATGGCATGACGTCATGACGTCACGGCCGACGTCATGACGTCATGACGTTGTGGGCGGGGCCAAAATAAAAATAAATAAAAAATAAAAATAAACATACACACACACCCCTCCCTCTCAGCCCACCCACCCAGACACAAATAAATAAATAAAATAAAAACAACCACCCACCCAAAACACAAATAAATTACCCACCCACCCCAAATAAAAACCCCTCGCTTACCTTTCTTGGGACCCGGCACCCCGATTGCTGTCCACAGCCGCCGCCGCCGCCGGAGCTGCCTGCACCCCTGTGGCGTCCTCCTTGGGCCGGTACCTTTTTAGCCCGGCTCCGGCCATGGTGAGGGGCGACGGGCAGCCGCGGCTGCCGCGCCTCCCTGGGCCGTCCCCATGCCGCACCGCCGCCGCCTACAGCTTCCTCCTCCGCAGCGCGCGGCAGCCGAGCTCAAAAGGGACCGACCCAAGAAGGAGTCCACAGGGATTCAGGCAGCGGCAGCTCCGGCGGCGGCGGGCGGCGGCTGTGGACGGCGGGTGCAGGCACCCGGCCCACAGGCGCCCGGCGGCGGCGGCGGCAGCGGTGTACCCCGCCGGGCGTCCCCAGGGCATGGGGCTTGTCAGCAGCGGACGGCCGAGGCAGCCCTCAACGTGCCGCGGGGAGGCGCCCCCCTCAGAGGGCTGCTGCCGCCGCCGCTGCCCTGAAAGTTCTAAATGTTTTGAAAATCGGAGCGAAAATGGCTCTAATTGACTGCGCATGCGCAGAAACTCAATCTGACGCATGTGCAATGCGTCAGATTGAGTTTCTGCGCATGCGCAGTCAATTAGAGCCATTTTCGCTCCGATTTTATTTTTTTTTTCTTTCGGTCAGGCGTCCGGAACCGGACGCCCCAAAAGTGGACTTCCCCTCACGGAGAACCCTCCGGGATTGGTCTTACCGGTTCCAGAGATCCGTCTGGAACCGGTGACATCCCATCACTGCGTAAAATGCATCTGTGGCTGTCGTAAATGCATTTATGTGGCTGTAAATGAGTCCATGGCCGATTCGGGTGCAGGCAACGGTGGCAACTGCTGCTGGAGTGACATTGGGTCATATTATTTGATGCCGCAGGCCAGATCCGGCCCATGGGCTATAGGTTGTGACCCCTGATCTAGAGCAGGAGTGGCCAACCTTGGTGCCCCAGGTGTTCTTGGACTTCAGTTCCCAGAAGCCCTGATCAGCTGGTGTGCTTACTTGGGCTTCTGGTCATTGAAGCTCAAGAACACCTGGGGCACCAAGGTGGGCACTCCAGATCTAGATAATCATGTTTTTGCCCACCTTAGCATATGGAAAGGGCAGAAGCTCCAGAAGTCTCACATTTCCCTTTGATTGTATATTATTGAAAGCATCTTCAGTTCTTCTTCTTTTGTGTCTAGGTCAGACTTTAAACTGCCAAAAAGAAGCCACCTTCTTGGCTTTGTCATTGGCCAACCTTAAGACCTCATCAATACATGTTTCCGGTAGTCACCAGCAGACCAGCAGATGATCTGGACTCTATCTCTCCACATTCACAACAGCACGTTGTTGTCTGCCAGCAGCCCCCACTTGAGTCGATTGGTCTTACATTTAGTGACATAGGGGAGGTCCAGTTCCTCAGCCATATCTTCTTTTAATATTATTCCTTGTCCAGTGAGTTCCTTCCTCCATCTTCTAATTTGATTTTGCTCTTGCATATCCTCAAGAATGTTTGTTCTTGTCATAAAGCTCTTCCTGGATCTGAGTGGGCAGACTTGAGGCTCATCTCTGTTCAGTTGAAAAAGCTAAAAGCGAGGACCAAATCTGGCAGTCTTCTCCACCTTTCATTGGAAACGCCTACCATATAAACCTGATCTTTATTTCTGTCGTGTGTCAAAGCAAGAATAGCTGCAGTTTCTCTGCCCCCATTTCTTCCTGTCAGATGCCGACCTTGCAAGAAGGAAGGGTTTGGGCTGGTAATGGACAGATGGGCAGCAAACTCAGCACTCTACCCTTTATGAGGGCTTTGGCTGGGGAGTTGTTGACAGAGAAAACTGCTACCTTGGCATCAATCATCTTTGACAGGGCAGCGGGACAGGATTAGAAACATGCTATTAGGAAGGACCTCTTTTCATTGAAGGCAGAGATGGATGAATGAAAGGATTCTTTGAATAAAGAATGTTTTAAAGGCCACCTGGGAGAGTGTTGGAAAGGTGAGCAAAGCCTTCACAGGCTCGAGAAATGATGGTTCTTTTCTCTTGATGGGAGCAGCGTGTTTTGAACCCCCAAACAATCATATGCTTGTGGAGAATATTGTAAGTCTAGACCCCTGATGGTGAACCTTGGCACTCCAGATATTCTTGAACTTCAATTCCCAGAAGCCCCTGTGAATCCACATGAATGGGTTTACTGCGATTAATCTGGCCCACGCCACCCTTGTCGCTCCTAGAAGTGGATGTTAGACATGCCCATACAGTTAAGGCTCTTCCGGGCTAACCCTTCCTCCATACGGGCGTGTTTTACTTCAGCTTCCAGGAGCGACAATGGCAGCGTGGGCCGGATGAATCACAGTAAACCCATTCATGTGGATTCATGGGGCTTCTGGGAATTGAAGTCCAAGAACATCTGGAGTGCCAAGGTTCACCATCACAGGTCTAGAAGAGATAATTTTGACTAATAACTGTCACAAGCCATCAAGTGAATTATAACTTATGGGAACCACCAAGGGAAGTATTCAGAAGTACTTTCTCATTTCCTTCTTTAGATGGCTGTAATGTGCCCCAGGCCACATAGGTAGGTAAAGGTAAAGGTCACCCTGTCTGGGAAGCCAGTCATATCTGACTTTGGTGTTTGGTGCTCATCTCTGTTTATAGAAAAAGAGTTTGTGTCTGCAGGCATTTCCATTGACATGTGGCAGGTATGACTAGACATGGAACACTGATTACCTCCCCACTGAAGTGGTACCTGTTTATCTACTTGCAATTTCTTGCTTTTCAACTGCTAGGTTGGCAGGAGGTGGGAAAGAGACAGGACCTCACTCCATCATGCAGTACTCAGGAATCAAACTCCAACTTTCCAGTCGTTGAGTTCAACATCTTAACCACCACAGTCATGCAGGCCCTATAGGAGGCCATAAAATCCCATCTGCTACATGCTCCTGGTAACATCAGGTGGACTCTCGACTGGGAAAAGTCAGCAAGAGTTTGACGATGTGGTCCATAATAGTAAACTAGAATTCCTTTCCAAAAGAAACCCAAGTGGGCCTTTCCTGTTGCCTTTCCAACAGCTACCAAAAAACTATTTATCTAAGTGGACTAAATGGCAACTGGTCAATTGTGGGGTTTTTTTTGTTTTTTTTAAATTAATTTTTAAAACAAACATACAAAAAAAAAAAACCCAAACTAATGGAAAAAGAGATTAAAGAGGTAATATTAAAACTGAAAATGAATAAAACACCAGGGGAGGATGCACTACCAGCAGAATTTTATAAGGAATTCAAAGAGGAAACAATCCCAAGACTTTTAAAGTTGTACAATTACGGTATATATTAGATGGAGGGTTAATACCGATTTCATGGTATAGATCAATAATAACTTTGATTCCAAAGCCTGGAAAAGATTTAGAAAATGTAGATGCTTATCGGCCGATTTCATTGATAAATCAAGATGCCAAAATATTCACGACAATATTGGCAAATAGGTTAAATGGCTTTATGACTAAATATATATATATAAAGATCAAGCAGGGGTTTTTAAAGGAAGATATATGGCAGACCTTACAAGGAGAGTGATAGATTTGATGGATATAGCGGATCAAACTAAAGAAACAATCAGATTATTATATTTAGATATATTTAAAGCTTTTGATTATTTGCAATGGGTTAAAGAAATAATAGTAAATTATAGTTTTGGAAATAAGTTTGTGAAGATAATTGAACAATTATATCAACAAGGTCTTGCCAGAGTGAGAGTGAATGATGGGGTTACTGGGGATATAAGACATGAGGCGGGAACTTGACAAGGCTGTCCATTGTCACCAATATTATTTATTATGGCCATGGAGTTATTGGCGGAAGTTGTAAGGAATGATAAAAGATAGAGGGTATAGAAGGCGCAAAAATTAATTTGTACACAGATGATATTTAAATTATAATGAAAAATCCTATAAAGGTTTTGGAAGGGGTTCAAACACATCTTAAAGAATTCAAGGAAATGACAGGATTGAAAGTAAATTGGGGAAGTCGGAGGCAATATTTTGTAATTTAGGGAAAGAGGGACAGGAAAAAAATTAAAAGATATATAATATACAGGTTAAGAATAGTGTGAAATATTTAGGGATAAATATTTCAAGTAAAATTGATGATCTTAAGAAATTAAATTATGAAAAACAAAGGAATGAAATTAAAGATAAAATAAAACACCATAGTAAATTGAAGCTGTCCTGGTTTGGTAGGATTGTGTTATGTAAAATGAAATTGTTACCAAAAATTAATTTTTTGTTTGACTCTTTACCAATTCAACTTAAAGATAAAGAAATAAACAAATTTCAAAATATGTTAAATAAATACTGTAATGGAGGGAAAAGACTAAGGATAGCAAAGAATTTATGGTATTTAACTCAAAAGGATGGTAGATTAGGATTGCCAAATGTGAGGAATTATTACATGGTGTTTCTATTAAAGAATGTTGTAAAGACATTAATGAGGAAAGAGGTAATTTGGGAGGAGCTTGAGATGAAAGAAGTAAAACAGGTAAAGCAATATTTGTAGATAAAAATATAAAAATGAAAGTTAAAAATAGTATGATGAATGCAATGATGGGAATTTGGAAAATTTTAAAGAAAGAATTGGCTCCAGACATATAAGGGCATTTCCGCTGAGGATAGATGAAAAAGTAAAGGAGATACTGTTTAGGAAGGATGTGTCCCTTTTGAAAGATTGGATAAAGTTGTGTGATAATAATGAACAAAAAATGGAATTATACAGACAGTTGAATTTAAATTGGTTTCAGATTATTTCAGTGAATAGATGGAATGCTAGATACAAAGGGGAAACAAATTTAGAAAGGGAAAGGATGGAATTTGAAGAATTAATTTGGAAAATAAGAAGGAGTGAAATGAGAATAAAATGTTTAGTGAGTAAAATTTATAAAATATTAAATAAAGAAGGAAGGCCACAAGAAACACTGCGAAAAATGTGGGGAAAAGATTTGAATATAAAAATTTCAGAAACAAATTGGAATATGAAATGGAAAAAAAGAATTATGAAAGGTTTATCAGTCAGAGTAAAAGAACATACCGTAATTATAAAATGTTGTGAAGGTGGTACATGACCCCAGTTGGGTTACATCAAAAGGATAACACTAAAACTAAAGAATGTTGGCAATGTAATGATAATATGGGGACATACAGTGATGGGAAGTAACAGGTTCGCACCAGTTCGTCAGAACCGGTAGTAATTTTTCCCAGTGTCCTGGAGAACTGCTAGCAGCTTTTGGGGGGAACCACCTTCAGGGCTTACCTTTTCACTGGTTCCCCCACTGCGCATGTGCGCAAAACACTTCATTTCATTTTTCATTTCATTTCAAATTTATACCCCACCTTGCTCAGGCGAACCCGACTCTAGGTGGCTTACAAAGTTTAAAAAATAACATTTTGTTGTTGTTGTTTAGTCGCACAGTCAATTCCGACCCTTTGTGACCTCATGGACCACTGTCAGCCAGGCACTCCTGTCCTCCACCATCCTTCTCAACTTGCTCAGCTTTGTGCCCATTGTGTCTACAATACCATCTAGCCATCTCATTTTTGGCTGCCCCCTTTTTCTTTTACCCTCCACCCTTCCCAGCATCAAGGCTTTCTCAAGTGAATCCGCTTTTCTCATCTGATGTCCAAAGTACTTTAGCTTCATCTTTACTATTTGACCTTCTAAGGTGCAGTCAGGGTTGATTTCTTCTAAGATTGACCTATTTGTTCTCCTCACTGTCCAGGGGACTCTCCAAACTCTCCTCCAACACCACATCTCAAAGACATCTATTCTTCTGCGCTCAGCTTTCCTAATGGTCCAGCTCTCACAACCATACATTGCCACAGGAAATACCATTGCTTTGACTATACGAATTTTTGTTTGCAAGGTGATGTCTCTACTTTTCACTATGTTCCCCAGGTTTCTCATCGCTTGCCTCCCAAGAATCAGTCACCTTTTTATTTCATGGCTCCAATCACCATCTGCAGTGAGCTTTGATCCTAAGAAAGTAAAATCTGTCACTGCTTCTACTTCTTCCCCATCTATTTTCCAGGGACTGATAGGGCCTGTTGCCATGATCTTGGTTTTCTTTATATTGAGTCTCAAGCCAGCTTTTGCACTTTCTTCTTTCAACCTAATCAGGAGCTTCTTTAGGTCCTCCTCACTTTCTGCCATTAGGGTGGTATCATCTGCATATCTCAAATTGTTGATGTTTCTCCCAGCAATTTCGATCCCAAATTGTGATTCCTCCATCCCTGTATTGCGCATTATGTGCTCTGTGTATAAGTTGAATAAGCAGGGTGACAAAAATGCAGCCTTGTCTTACTCCTTTTCCTATTCCAAACCACTCTGCCCTTCCATATTCTGTTCTAACTGTTGCTTCTTGATTCATGTACAGATTTCTCATGAGGCATATAAGGTGTTCTGGTATTCCCATCTGTTTAATTACTTGTCACATTTTGTCGTGGTCCACACAGTCAACGGCCTTAGTGTAGTCAATGAAACAGAAGTAGACTTGGTTCTGATATTCCTTTGTTTTTTCCATGATCCAACGTATGTTGGCAATGTGGTCTCTAGTCCCCCTGCTTCTTCTGAACCCCGCCTGCACTTCTGGTAATTTTCTCTTCACATGCTGTTGCAGTCTATCCTGTATTATCTTGAGCATCACCTTGCTAGCGTGTGGGATGAGTGTAATTGTTTGATAATTTGAACATTCTTTGGCATTACCCTTTTCGGAGATTGGAACATATACTGATCTTTTCCAATCCTGTGGCCATTGTTGTGTTTTCCAAATCTGCTGGCATATAGAATGCAATAATTTGATTCCATCATCTTTTAGGGCTTTAAAAAGTTCAACTTGGATACCATCATCTCCACTGGCTTTGTTGTTTGCTGTGCTTTTTAGTGCCTTTCTGACTTCACTCTCTAGGATGTCTGGCTCAAGTTCAATTTCCTCATCATTGAAATTATCAGGGGTGTTGAGGTCCTTTTTGTATAGTTCCTCTGTGTACTCTTTCCATCTTTTCTTAATCTCTTCTGCATCTGCTAACTCCTTGCCATCATTGTCCCTTATCATGGTCATTTTTGCTTTAAACGTTCCCTTGATTCCCCCAATTTTTCTGAAAAGATCTCTAGTCCTGCCTCTTGGACTGAGAAGTAGAAGAGAAACCAAATGAGGTCAGTTCAGAGTGAAGGTAGAGTTTTTCTTACTTTAAGAAAGAAGCAAACAAATTAGAGCAGGTGCAGAGAAGGGCAAGAGGAATAATCAGCGGAATGGAAGCTAAGCTATGTGAGGAAAGACTGAAGAAACTGGGCATGTTTAGCCTGGAGTAAAAGAGACTAAGAGAGGCTATGAGAGCAACTCTTCAAATACCTTAAAGATGGTCGTTTATTTATTTATTTTATTTTATTTTATTTTATTTTATTTTATCAAACTTTTATGCCGTCTTCCTCACAAAGACCCAGGGCAGCTAACAAACTTTAAAAACACTTGAAACACAATAAAAACACAGTATAAAAATCAGGATTTAAAAAATTACAGAGATTAAAAGAGATTAAACAAAACACACACAGGGAGAGGGAGGGGTCAGATGAGCCAACAGACTGAGGCAACCGCCTGGCCCATACCCCACACATTCCATAAAGAGGAGGGCCTGGATCCTTTCTCAGTCATCCCAGAGTGCAGGAGATGTAATAACGGGCTCAAGCGAAAGGAAGCCATAAACAGGCTGAATACAGTATCAGGAAAAACATCTTAATGGTTAGAGCAAAGTGGCAGTGGAACCAATATTGAGTCCTAGTGGCGCAGCGGTTAAACTGCTCTATTGCAACCTAAAGGTTGTGAGTTCAATCCTGACCAGGGCACAAGGTTTACTCAGCTTTCTATTCTTCCCAGGACAGTAAAATGAGCACCCAGCATGTGAGCACCCAGTAAAATGAGCACCCAGCATGACAGTAAAATGAGCACCCAGCATGCTTACCTTGTGAACCACCCAGAGAGTGCACTAAGCGCTATCGGGTGGTATATAAGTGTGATTGCTTTGTTTTTCTGTTACCTCGGGAGGTGGTGAGTGTTCCAACACCGGAAGCATTCAAGAGAAAGTCAGACAACCATCTGTCAGATCTGCTTTGATTCGGATTTCTGCATTGAGCAGGAGGGGTGAACTCAGTGGCCTAAAAAGCCCCCTTTAACCCAGTAATTCTAAGATTCTACGATTCTAGTCATTGTGACAGTCACAGAGAATTAGGAACCATGCAGTGAATGTGAGGACTATTGAGATTCTACATAGCCAAACTGATTTGGCTAGGAAACCATCCCACTGGAGGAGATCAAAGTCTTTTGGGAGTGAGGACCAAAGGGGGAATACCTTTCCATTCTGACAGGAAAGTTTAAAAAAAGATTGTAAATAATTTAGTTCAATTTTTGTTCTGATCCAGATTTCCAAACTGCCCTAGTTTTGATTATGGCATTTCATGATGGCTTGTAATATTTTCTTTCTTTCTTTCACCCCTCTGGTTTTTCTCACTGAAACTAGCGATAATGAAGAAATCCTGTTGTCTACACACACTTTCTATGCATTGCATCAGAAAATGCTTGCTTACATTCTCTTGGGCTTGCACGTTGGAGAACTTGAACTTTCGTAGCAGTCTTTGGTAATGAAGCAAGAGCACATTGTGGAGATGAGAGATGACAGATTCAGGGTGCCTTTGACCCACAGCTAAAATATTTATTGTTCCAATTGTCTGTTTCCTCTTGTCCTGAGCACTCTAAGCAGACGATGAATTAAAAGTTGAGTGCCTGTACATAGAACTGTGAAAAGCATACCAACAACTGAAAACCCTATCCTTGTGTAATGATAAAGTTTATAACTTGGTGACGTTTCTTTAGTGTTGAAGATTTGGTGATCTTAGGACACGCCACTGGAATAGTTGGGAATAGTTGGGAATAGTTCTTAAGAAGGTTCATAAAATGTTCCAACCTACTTCTCATTCCTTCAGCTTGCTTAAAACAGTGGGTTTTTCATCTTTTTTTGTGACCAGCTCAAACTTTGAATGGCCAGACTTTGAATTGCCACTTTCTTGGCTTTGTCATTGGCCAAAATTAAGTCCTCATTGGTGCATGTCGCTGGTAGGCCAAAATTAAGTTATCATTGGTGCATGTCGCCAGACTACTAAATGAGCCGGATTCTGTATCTCTCCACATTCACACAGCATGTTGTTGTCTGCCAGCAGCCCCCATTTGAGCCTGTTACTCTTACATTTAGGCACTCTGACCCTCAGCCTATTCAGGATCCTCCAAGTGATGTAGGGTAAGTTTTGCTCCTCAGCTATACCCTCCTTTAATGTTATTCCTTGTCCAGTGAGCTCCTTCCTCTGTCTTCTAACATGGTTTTGCTCTTGTGTACCCTCAAGAATGTTTGTTTTTGCCATAAAGGTAACATCCATTCAGAGGATGTTGAGGGTCATCCTCTTGCTTAATTCTCTTGGCGTCTGCTGAGACTTCTTTCCTTTTCTGGGGTGTAACAATACCAACAAGGGGATATATTTTCTCAACTGGTGTATGTTTGAGGAATCCTGTCACAATACACACTGTTTCATTAATAGCGTAACCTCTAAGGTAGGAGTTATCAACCTTTTAAAGCCGGTGGCCAGGTCATGCTCCCTCAGACAGCTTCTGGGGCCAGATGGCCATTTTGCCATCATGTGTGGGGGGGTACATGAAATGGTGCCGTGGACAACAGGTTGAGAATCCCTGCTTTAAGGGATCTAAAGGCCATACACACCCAAAACTCGAGCTTGGAGACCTCTACTAGTTTCCGCATCTCACCCATACCAAGACATTTTAATTTTAAAACATTAAAAGCCCAATTAAAAAAAATGAAAATCAACCAATAAAAACAAAATGTTCAAGTGCCTCCACTCTTGCCTGTCCTACCTCTGTGATGTCACTAGGCGCCGCCCCTTGGTCTCAGCTCATGGCCCATGATATCTGGGAATGGGAATACACCTGAACTGGCAACTTTGATGGCTAACAAACTGTGTGGAGCTGTAACTGGGCAAGGGATCTTGCTTAAAATGCTTAATACTGGTTCTAGTCCTTATCAGGTCCTTCTTTCAACTACTTCCTCCTGGCTCCTCCTATCCTGTTTCAACCAGGGACGAGGCAGAGCCTCCTACATCAGTGGGAATCAGGCTGATTGTTTTAAATGAATGCATTAAGTATAAAATGCAGAAAAGGATTATAATATCGTACCAAAGGAGCTGCCCCAGTTCTTCTTGGTCTCTTTGGTCAGGATTGCAGGTGGGAGAATAACTGAAAGAGTTGTTTTGAGGCTGAAAAAAGGTTGTGAACGACAAGCACATTCTATGGGAAAGCCTCTGCTGTGAAGTATTCTGCAGCAGCTCAGTTAAGTACAGTACACAACTTATTTTAAATTAAACCTTGGTACACATTATTCCAAATGGGTTGAAACTGCAGTCTGGTGGCTAAAATTACAATAAGATGCATGCTTCATTCCAAGTCTCTCTATCGCTTGCTTTTTGAAGTCTACATCATTTAATTTGCACCACTATTTGAAAATGTGTTTTTTAACTCTAAACATATACTAGAACATAATTCTTTCCTGGAGAGTGGGGGGAGCATTATCCTTGGTAAAGGAACCAGGTGGTTAACCTTAAACAACCAAAGTGGCTAATGGTTGGTGGAGTTGAATGCAAACTACTCCCAGCCAAGAGATGTTAGAAATTACTGGGGATTACTCTGACTTTGGTCTAACTTTATGCCAAAGTATCAGTTGCAAGTCTGCTCAGGTTATCCTGCTATGGTAATAGACCAGGAGTTCTTATTTCCTTTTCTTAGGTGTAACAATACCAACAAAGGGATATATTTTCTCAACTGGTGTAGGTTTGATGAATCCTGTCACAATACACATTGTTTCATTAATAGTGTAACGTCTAAGGCAGGCGTTCTCAACCTTTTAAAGCCGGGGGCCAGGTCATGCTCCCTTAGACAGCTTTGGGGGCCGGATGGTCATTTTGCCCTTCCTCCACCGCATGGCACTTCCTGGTGTGATGGAGGCGGTGGAGGGACACATGAAATGATGCCAGTTAATAAGCCCACCTTGTTAGCTGGGAGGCTGGCAAGTAGGCAGTTCAAGACCTGGGTACTGCTTGAGCGATTGAGCACCAGTCTCTGTCCCAGCTCCTGCCAACCTAGCAGATTGAAAGGAATAAATTGCATGTAGATAAATAGGGAAAAGATATTGGGGACATGAAAGGAGCCTCATTCGGGTTTCACCTGAGCAGAGTTTCTCCAGCAAAAATCCTTTTAACCCAGAATTTCTGACATGAAATTATTATACGAAGGTCAGTAGTATTAACACAAGAGGATGTTGCCCATTCTTAACCCATAACAGCTGGTGGCTCTTTTTGAGTTTGGATTGCTTTGGCTAATGGCTAAAAATTATTCCTATAGTCCCATGATGGTGAACCTTGGCACTCCAGCCTTTCTTGGACTTCAATTCCCAGAAGCCCAAGTCTCTGTGAATCCACATGCGTACACACAGTAAACCCATTCGTGTGGATTCACAGAGACTTGAGCTTCTGGGAATTGAAGTCCAAGAACAGATGGAGTGCCAAGGCTTGCCATCACTCCTATAGTCTGTTTGCCTTGAAGGAAAATCATAAGAGAATGGATTGATGTCACCACACATTGCTAATGACATGCTGTTAAATTGGATCAAGGAAGTGATCCCTGTGCTTTGCAACCCATCAGCCAGATGGTTACATAAAAATCCCAACATTTATGCAGAATGGAGAAAGCAACCAAGTCACTAGTAGCCAATTCCCTCCCTCCCTTTGCATATCAAGGAAAGGAAACAGCTGCCAGATGTTAAATCCAACCAATTTCCCATGTATTAGAGTCCTATAATTTAAATTTAATAGATAAAAGATTTATTATATCTATCTGCAGTTGAACACAGCAAAAGGGGAGGTAAACTTTAGCTCTGTGGTTAGTTTCTGTGATCAGGGGTGGACTGAAAGCTGTTTGGGCTGAACTTGATGTAGCACCATACACACTGTTCCTGTTGAAAGCATTGACCCATGGCCAGTTTCCTTTTCTTTGTGGTAAAGGATTAGATTTATGAGCCAGCCATGAGATCTTCTGACCCTCTAGGTCAGCGATGGCTAACCTTTTAGAGACTGAATGCCCAAACTGCAACCCAAAACCCACTTATTTATTGCAAAGTGTCAACACAACAACAGGGGAGGAAAGAAATGCTCTCATTGGGCTACTGGGCAGAGGGGCAGGAGGAGCCCTCTGCTGGGGGGAGGGAGGATGATGGGATCAAGAAGATATGGAGTCAAGCCACTCTTCAAGTGAGGCGTGCCCAGCTTTGTGGGAACATCTCTTTTATTAGCTTTCTTATCAGTAAACAATAGATGATTGGCTATGGCCAGGGTGAGGCATGTGCTGTCATTATTGGCTAGGGCCAGGGTGAGGCACATGCTGTTATCAGTAAGCAATACATGATTGGCTAAGGCCAGGGTGAGGCACGTGCTGTTTTGCTACTAAGATGTGCTGTGTCATGGTCTCAAGGAAAACAAGCTGGCCAGAGAGATAAAGGGGGAAACTCCCAGGCGAGACATAAACAGGCTGCTTGTTGTGAGCTAGAGAGATAAGGGGGAAACTCCCAGGCGAGACATGGTTTCCCAGCATCTGTGCCAGAAGTTAATCATCCCCACAGGAGGAAGTGCTTCCATTGGGCTGCTGGGCAGAGGGGTGGGGTGAACTCTGTGCTGGAGGAGGGAGGAAGGGATCTGTGTGTCACCTCTGGCACATGTGCCATAGGTTTGCCACCACTGCCCCTAGGTCAGTAATGGCAAACCTTGACACTCCAGGTGTTCTTGAACTTCAATTCCCAGAAGTCCTGATCAGCAGGAGTGCTGACTTGGGCTTCTGGCAATTGAAGCCCAAGAACAGCTGGAGTGCCAAGATTCACCACCACTGCCTGAGTTAAGAAACATACCTTGTGCATGTACGTTGTCTATAACACTAACAGTTCAACAGCATAAACCACTTGTTTTCACTTGACAAGTTGGCAATGCATTGAGCAAAATCCTGTTCAAACTTGTGAAACATGAAGTCACACTTACAGAAGTGAACCAGGCCTTATGCCCAGGCAGCCAGCATTCTGCAGTTAACTGCCTATTTTGTATGCAGTTGTGTTGTACAGTTGAAAATCATTGGTTGTGTGTTGCATGATTATGTGGTTCACAGAGCAGTTGTGCGATCAGTTGAGCTGGGTTGCATTCAGATTTGATTGTCCTCATTTTCCTTCTCTGGAAAATGTTTGCTGTCTGGCCAGGTTATTGTGGTATGGTAATAGAGTAGACCCTACTACCAGCAGCTCAATGCTGATTGTCAGGCAGCGGTTAACTATCCTGACAACCCTGAGGAGTAATGGCCTTGGGAGGCAAAGTCCTCAGGGAAGGGAGATGGTCCCCACTTGAATCCCTCTGGATGGAGGACAGCAGCTTCATCCATCCTGGCCTGGGGCTGAGGAGGACTTTGTGTGCCAAAAGGGCTCAGGACCAGAAAGTGACTTGTGGAACTGGATCATTGGTATGAGTGCCATACTGTGATGTGGAAGGCAAATGAAAGGCCACTGCATCTTATTGTTCCTAAGACAATCTTCATGGCTGATCGCCACAAGGATAGCCAATATTTGGAATTGGATGATGGTGATGGTGGAGGGGGAGGAGGGAGAGGAGGAAGAAGAGGAAGAGGAGGAAGAAGAGGAAGAGGAGGAAGAAGAGCCATCAAGCCTGTCCCTGCAAATGTCCTATTTTGGGGAGAGATGTTCTGGAAGGGAAAGAGGCCCCATGAAATACAGGCCAAATGGGAGAACGCTGTTTGCTTATTGGCGAAATGCTACGGAGTCGACTG
The DNA here is from genome assembly GCA_030440675.1 of Furcifer pardalis. Taxonomy (NCBI): domain Eukaryota; kingdom Metazoa; phylum Chordata; class Lepidosauria; order Squamata; family Chamaeleonidae; genus Furcifer; species Furcifer pardalis. Next base: position 99,944,187 of record CP126892.1, read on the forward strand.
AGGAAATTGACTAGATGAGACCTGCAGGATGGCTGTTCTTCTCTGACTTGTCAATCCTCCTCCTTCACACTTTGGATAATGAGACACCTCCGGAAAGCCCACAGGTGGGATGTGAAGGCAGTTGCCAGCATGGAGCTCTCTGACATGATGCACAAAGCATGCAGGCTGATTAAAGGACTCGGCACCTAATGCCTGCTGAAAGGACAAATGCTGGTAATGTGTATTTGCAGTGATGACTTCTCAGCGCTCTCCAGGAATGGGAGAAGGAAATAGATAGCTCTACTCGGATGTCAACATTTGCCCTGATACACTGCAGAGATGCCAACTCAATGTGCAGCTAGGCTTGGCAAACTGCATAATGCATTGGACTGGGTTTTTTAAAAAAAGAGAGAAAGGGAGAACACAGGGTTGTTCTGGAAGCTGACAGCCAGGGGCAGCGTTCCACCTTGAAACACTCATCTCAACTGTCAAAAGCAGAGTTGTGACCAAGACAGCAGGTGCTCAGAGTTTTCTAATGCATGAAGCCTTCTTGTGCCAGATTCTTTCTTCTTCTTTCATGTCCAGATAAAACTTTGGACTATCAAAATGAAGCTACTTCCTTAGGTTTGTTGTTAGCTAAAATTAAATCTTCATAGGTAAGGTAAAGGTCGCCCTTGCTTGAAAGCCAGTCATACCAGACTCTAGGGTTCAGTGGTCATCTCTGTTTACAGCCAATGAGTCAGCACTGTCTGTTGCCTCTGTGGACATGTGGCAGGCATGACTAAACACAGAACGCTGTTTATCTTCCCACCTAAGTTGTACCTATATATCTACTTGCAATTTCTTGCTTTCCAGCTGCCAGGTTGGTAGGAGCTGGGGCAGAGATTTGTTTATTTATTTCATATTTATATACTGCCCTATTTGCAGAGTGACTCAGGGTGGATTAACAAGAATAACAGCACATTAAAAGAATGATCCCACAGTAAAAAAATTCATCAATGGCCATAGACCCCATAAAATTTAGGTTAAAAGAATCTAAAAGAATTAAGAATGGAAGCTCACTCAGCACTGAACTGTTGACCAGCATCTTAATCACTAAGCCACTTCAGTCCCTGGTACATGTGCCAGATCACATTCTAGTTTTCTACTACAGCAGTGTCTAGCCAGGAGCCCCGGGCAAGTTCACAAGTATGGGATGATGGGAGTCCCTATCCTTCCTTCATGCCTAGTAACAGCAGATGCACAGAGGTAGACTGCCTTGGAATATGGATGTCCCATGATTTGCTCTTCTGATATGATTGCATAGAGGTGAGGGCTTCCAGTCAGGCAGTGAGATCCAAGCCTCCTTATCCAAAGTTCGTAAGAGCATCAACATTGACTAGAACCACCATCAGAGGCTGTGGGCTAACCTTCATGTTGAAAACATTAGAAGTTCACCCATTGAACAGAACGGCCTAGCAGCCACATAAACTCCATTGATTTCAACAGGGTTTCCCTAAGCTGGGCATAACATGCAATTTTGCTCCAAAAGACATTCGTGCCTCCCAACTTTTAAATAGTTTTTTGGTGTTGCAATTATACACCATTTATTACGGTTAAAAAAGATACCTCTTTCATGTATCATCTCTGGGTTGTTCTTTTTCTGTCACCTGGAACTTTCCCTCTGAACGCATTTTCCTTTTCTTCCAGGAATACACACACACATAATCTATTAAAATTAATTTTAGATTAAAATCTCATCTTGGCTGAAGTTTTTGGGCTAAACCCCATGGAACCCACGGAAATTAAGAAGACTCCAGTCACAACTAATTAGCTCCATTGATGTAAGCAGGTCTCTTTTCTTTCTGTACTTAGTGTTGTTGGGTGTTTTTTTTTTTTTTTGGGGGGGGGGGACAAATGATAAGTTTTTTAAAAAGAATTCTTGCTGCCAGATTGTAGAACAAGCTGTACAGGAACATGCAGATTTATTGGCTTCCTCCTTTTGTCTTGTTTGGGCCCCATGATTGTTCACTTTTAAAGACTAAAGACCATTTTGCTTTAATTTATTTAGTTCATGTCTTCGGCATTTAATGTTTCTTTGCTTCTGCCTGGCTTGATTGCTTTTATTCTGTGATCCCTTTTATCGTATTTTTATGGATTTCTTAAGACTGTTGTTATGTTGCTTTATCTCATCATATTGTCTGGCCGGATATCCCACATTGGTAATGGAGTCAGTAGACTGTACAGCCAGCGACTCAACACTGAGTGTCAGGCGGTGGTTAACTAACCTGACTGCCTAAAGGGGCCAATGGTTACGGGCGGATGAGCCCCTTTAGGTGCAGTGATGGTCCCCCTCAGTGGACAAAATGCCACTGGAAACCATCATATTGGGCCCAAACTGAGTGGAGGAAGAACTCTGATTCCCAACGGTCATTGAAATGGACTGGCTGTGAGACATACCTTATCCATATCCTCAAGGCTGTGGTAGTCCATTGCAGTCCTGGTGTTCAATCTTGCATGTCTCATTTCATATGTGCCGCAGGAGATGGCTCCGTGATCACAGTGTGTGGGTCACTTGATGGCAAGCTGGGATCCACCTTCAACAAATTCATGCCAGTGGCATTTTTCCTGCTTGCCTCAGAGGGTGAAGGCAGCCCAGAACCGGCTGGACTCCAAGACCAGGCCTCCGGGCGCCCTGAGGCAGGGGAGAAAACGTATACTCTGATGAAGTTGCTGCTGATGACAACAATCTCATCACCTCCTTAGCTGCTCCATGTCCCCCTGCTTGGAGGGCTGAAATGTCCTCATAGCAAAATAAATGTCCGAATAACAACATTAAATAGATTGGAATTCTGTTCCAAAGGCTGCATGGTAAATTTTGCAATTATTAACTTTGAGACGTTCAGTTGTTCCTTTTTTTTTTTTTTAATAATAGGCATGTTAGTCTGTAGTTCAGGCATAACATGAAAAAATAAACAAAATAAAAAATAAAACAAAACAAAAACAAAAAGACTAACTGCTATATTGTTACTGTTGTTGTTCAGTCACACATTCGATTCTGACCCTTTGAGACCCCATGGACCATTGCATGCCAGGCACCCTTGTACCCCACCATCTTCCTCCACCCATCCCACCTTTGTGCCCATTGCATCAACAATGCCATCCAGGCATCTCATTTTTTGCCTCCTCCTTCTTCTTTTGCCCTCCACCTTTCCCAGCATCATGGTTTTCTCAAATGAATCCTTTCTTCTCATTTGATATCCAACGCACTTTAACTTTATCTTCGATATTTGACCTTCCAAGGAGCAGTCAGGGTTGATTTCTTTTAAGATTGACCTATTTGTTCTCTTTGCTGTCCAGGGGACCCTCAAAATTCACCTCCAGCACCACATCTCAAAGGCATCTATTCTTCTGCACTCAGCTTTCCTAATGGTCCAGCTCTCACAACCCTACATTGCCACCGGGAATACCATTGGTTTGACTATGTGAATTTTTGTTTGCAAGGTGATGTCACTACTTTTAACTATGTTCCCCAGGTTTCTCATTGCTTGCTTCCCAAGAATTAGTCACCTTTTTATTTCATGGCTGCAGTCACCATCTGCAGTGATCTTGGATCCTAAGAATATGAAGTCTGCCACTGCTTCTACTTCTTCCCCATCTATTTTCCAGTTAGTGATAGGGGCTGTTGCCATTATCTTGAGACGTTCAGGGTAAGTGACAAAATTTCTCTGGCAGTTTATCAGAACTGACTTCTCCTGGAAAACTCCTGATTGCTGGTGCTTTGTGTTGTACATAAAAACAATCTCTTTTGACAGCAAAGAGTGTTGTTGATCTCTCCCCCCCCCCCCCAGTGGAATATATTTAATATACTGCTTTTCTGGGAAGAGAGTTTCCTCAATGGAGTTAGCAAAACTGAAAAACAGCCATATATTAATAATGCCAGTGATATTTTTTAAAATAAAAATCAATCATTTTAAATATAATATGTGATCCCTAAGCAAAATTGAAAAACAAGGAGTGGTGGTGCATTTATTGAACTATTAAAGTATCCAAACTAGTCAGGGTTTGAGTCCAGCAGGACTGAACTCTAGAGAGCTTATATCTTGGGAAAGAAACAGAAAAGACTAAAAATTATCCCTGATAAAATGTTGATGTTTCAAAGGGTGTAATTAAAAGTCCCAGGATGGAGGCTTCAAATGTATATAACGGGACTGGGGTTTCTTACTCCATTTCTACAGATAAAAGGATGCCAGTCACTCAGGCCAGAAAGAGACATTAGAAACATTCCTTTGTTCAAGCTGAAAGCCCATTTGGTGTGATTGGGGGGGTGTAAAGCAGCCTCTCCACCTCATTGTGAAATGAGGCTTCAACAGAATTCTTTGCTGAAATCCTGGTGATCAGTCCCCATAGAAAGGCAGCTGCTTTATATAATTCCACAACTGGGAGGATTTGTGACATGCAGATGCTCACATTAGTTAAGGATTTCCTTCTTCCAGTCACCAGTTGTCTCTAATGGCTGTTTCCAATCAAGTTTCTGTTAGTTTAAAAGCTCAAAACCCAATTTATTTACCCAATTTGTTGTTGTTCAGTCGCACAATCGAGTCTGACCCTTTATGATCCCATGGAGTACTACACACCAGGCTCCTCTGTCATCTCCCATCCTATGCAGCCTGCCCAGATCTACGTCCACCTTGTCAATGATTCCATCCATCCACCTCATCTTCTGCCACCCCCTTCTCTTTTTGCCTTCAATCTTTCCCAGCATCAGGGTCTTCTCCAGTGAATCCTCTCTACTCATTTGGTGGCCAAAGTACTTGAGCTTCATCTTCAATATTTGCCCCTCCAATGAACATTCAGGGTTAATTTCCTTTAGGATGGACTGGTTTTATCTCTTTGCAGTCCAGGGGACTCTCAAGAGTCTCCTCCAGCACCACAGTTCAAAGGCATCTACTCTTCTGCTCTCAGCCTTCCTTAGGGTCCAGCTCTCACAGCCATACATGACTACTGGGAAGACCATTGCTTTGACTATGCTGACTTTTGTTGGCAGGGTGATGTCTCTGCTCTTTATTATGCTGCCTAGGTTTCTCATTGCTTGTCTCCCAAGAAGTAAGCGTCTTTTTACTACATGGCTGCAGTCACCATCTGCAGTGATCTTGGATCCTAGGAAACTAAGGTCTGCCACTGCTTCCATTTCTTCCCCTTCTATTTGTCAGGGAGTGATGCGTCCGGATGCCATAATCTTGGGGTTTTTTTTATGTTGAGTTCCAGCTTTTGCACTCTCCTCTTTCACCCTCATCAAGAGGCTTTTTAGGTTGTCTTCACTTTCTGCCATTAGTGTAGTGTCATCTTCATATCTCAGGTTGTTGATGCTTCTCCCAGCAATATTAATTCCCGCTTGTGCTTCATCCAGCCCTGCATTATGCATGATGTACTCTGCATATAAGTTAAATAAGCAGGGTGACAATATCCAGCTTTGTGGTACTCCTTTTCCTATTCTAAACCAATGGGTTGTTCCATATTCAATCCTAACTATTGCTTCTTGACCTGCATCCAGGAATCTCAGAAGATAGGGGAGGTGGTCTGGTACTCCCACCTCTTTAAGGACTTGCCACAGTTTATTGTGATCCACACAATCAAAGGCCTTAGAGTAGTCAATGAAACAAAAATAGATGTTTTTCTGGTACTCCTTTGCTTTCTCCAAGATCCAGCAAATGTTGGCAATTAGTTCCCCTGCCTCTTCAGAACCAAGCCTGTACTTCTGGAAGTTCTCATCCCACATACTGCTGAAGTCTAGCTTGTAAGATCTTGAGCATGGCTTTGTAGGCCGGCACTGTCTGCATCTGTAGATGTTTCCATGGACAAGTGGCAGGCATGACTAGACACCAGAGTGTACAGGATGCTGTTACCTTCCCACTAAAGTGGTACCTATTTATCTTGCTTTCGAACTGGTAGGTTGGCAGGAGCTGGGACAGAGACAGGACCTCATTCCATCATGCAGCACTCGGGTCTCGAACTGCTAACCTGCTGACCTTCCAGTCATCAAGTTCAGCATCTTAGCCACTAAGCCACTGAAGTTCCTGCCTATTTAGGCTGACCAGTCCTTAAAAGTAAAGACCCAATGGTCTTGGACTAAAAGCCTTGGCCTGGTTTCTCTTGGATAAAGATCAGGAAAAGCACAATCAGTTGAAACAGGTGTTCATTTATTAAAACAAAGACAAATATATGAAGCTTGTACCAACAATCTTCCCTAAGAGCAGAAAGATGTCAGCCGGCTGGTAAAGTAGATATTTAAACTTTTTTGAGACAGTACAGATGGTGATTTATACATAAGTAACATGATGCTTGAAAAGTGTGCAAATGGGTTAAGTCTAGCCTGGAACATGTGCAAATGGACTGAGTCCAGTCTTTGGAGAAATTTAGCAAGACGATAGCCACAGTGAGTACAATAGGTGTTTTATGGGCCAAATCACATAGGATTTTCTTTAATTTATTTCTCAGTTATGGAACACTGCCAGAGACCACACCACATCTTTGGTACATAGATCTAATTGTCTCCCATCTTGACATTATTCAGTTTGTCTGAAGCCATATTGACTAGAAACTTGGGGTCCTTTTAAAAAATAAATGGTGAGCTTTTTGGAATCCTGGCTTTTTAAAAAATGAAATTGCAAAATGCAAGGTGTTGGCAGAGACATGGCAGACATGCATCTGAAAGAATGAGTCCTTAAAGTGAGCATCAGTGTGGGTTTCTATGCAGGAAGACCAAAGATATGATATCATGCGATAAGATGCTTGTTCTGCTTTCAAATGAAACTTTGGCTTTGGAGTTTGTGAAGAAGTGGTTTTTGCCCTTAGCGGGTTGTACAAAATGAATTAACAGCAGCACAGCAATTTCTCTCTCCCCGCCCCCCCACATCTCCCCACAGCATTGACCTTTTGTGAACGCTGGAAAGTTTCTTATGCATTCTACACCATCTGGTATTCATAATGCACAAGGCATCTTCAAAATTCAGCACTGGATCCTGAAATGTCTTTAATACTTCCCCCCTGCTTTTCTTACCCAAGGCTCTCTCTAACCCTGTTTGGTGTCTCTCTCTCTCTCTCTCTCTCTCTCTCACACACACACACACACACACACACACACACACACACACACACACACACACACACACACACACACACACACACACACACACACACACACACACACACACACACACACACACACACGGCCGACAGGTCAACAGTTCAAGACCAAAATGCTGCACAATGGAGTGAGTTCCTGTCTCTACTCCAGCTCCTGCCAACCTAGCAGTTTGAAAGTTAAAAGCATTCCATGCACTCCAGTGTCTACTCATGCTTGCCACATGTCTACGGAAACATCTGCAGATGCAGACAGTGCTGGCTCTTTGGCTATAAACAGAGATGAGGACTGAACTCTAGAATTGAATGCGACTGGCCCTTTGAACAAGGGCAACCTTTACCTTACAGAAGAAATGGTTTTTAGAAACAGGTTCACAAATCTCATTTTTTCCCCCTTCTAGAGCTTTTAACATATACTTCTATCCTTCTCCTTAGTGCTTAGTGCACTCTTTGGGCGATTCACAAGTTAATTAGCTTTTTTGTCCCCAACATGCTGGGCACTCTGTTTACCAACATCAGAAGGATGGAAATCTGAATAAACCTGGATCCCTGTCAGGATCAAAGTCACAACATTTTGGCTGCAGTTTAGCATTTTAACCATGGTGCCACCGCTGTGCCTACTTGTAGTGTTGAAAGTGGCAAATTCCATTCCAAGTCCAGAATTAAAAATTTAGCTCCTGCTCCTCTTTGTTAGAGGTCAGAAGAATAAATATCCCACAGCCAGTACTGAGCCCCCAAATGTGCTTTGCTTATCAGGTCTGATGCAGGCTGTTTACCTGTCAAACCAGGTAACTGGGAGAAGGTACTTATCTTGTTGCGAAGCTCTTCAAGCATAGTATGGTCAATAGACAAAAACCATTATTTTTCAAACTCATTCCTTACTTCAGGCATTTGCAACCTATGGCCTGCAGGTCAGACCCCAAAGCCATTTCATCTGGCCCCCAATGCCCTTGCCACTCCCGGAAGGGGAAGTAAAACGTGTAACGCACATGCCCAGAATGCTGCTAAATGTGTTCTGTGCATGCGTGGTACATGTTTTACTTCTGCTTCTGGGTGGGAGGAACTATGTGACCAGCCCGATCAGCTGTCCAGGAGGTGTGGTCAGACCCATTGCCTGAAAACGCTGAGAATCGCTGCCTTACTTCCTTACTTGGTTGATCCGTACTTCACACGTCTAGTTTGACATGACGGATCAGAGCATCATCTCCCAAGAGATTTTAGCAGCTCTTGCCATCGGCAGGTCCTACCGATTGTGGTGGATGGGGGACTGAGGCTCATATTTTCGATGCACCTTTAGCCATTTTAAATGCAACAACACAGCTAGCTGGTGTCAGAATCCGGTCGTCCCAGTTAAGGGCCCCTCCCTTCCAGTTCCTGAGACCCCTGTCTCATTACGGGAACTGCCAGCTCTTACCAGCCTTCTGAGAGAACCAGCCTGCATTAAAAGAACTCTTACTATGCTCAGGCAATGAAGCAAACAAGGGAGGTCTGGTAGCTAGGCCTTGTGTGTGTGTGTGTGGTGTCAGCATCTGTTAAGGAAAGAGACGGTCTTCAAGCAAAACAGTAGCTTTATTGTAGTAGCAGGTTTCTTAAAGGTTTCTTAAAGGATAATCCAGAAAAGCATGATTAAGTCCAGTAAACAATTAGTCAGTCCGAAGAAACAATCCAATCACTCTAGGTGATCATTTTGAAGAAGCAAAAAGGCATAGTCCCACAGGCCAAGATGTTAGTCCATAGACATCCAAAAGCGAACTCCTTCTGCTCTCCAAGATGGAGATTCTTAACCATGTGTCGTGTTTAGGCCAATCAGAGACAGTTAAAAACTTTCCCACAACATAGGATTGTTGACGCACGTGTACAGTCAGTGCTCTAACATGTAGTCACAACATCAGGGAACTCAGCAAGCTTAGAGATAAGTAATGAGAACACTGACTTGAACTGAAAAACAAGCTGTCTCGTGACACTTAGTCTTATGAGACAGAGAGAAGAAAGGGTTTTTGAGGCCTAGTTTAGACCAGGTCCTTTCCAAGCTTTGAGAACATTAGGAAAAAGGTGTCGTTTTATGACAGCTGGCTCATGTCAAAGTTGGCCATGTTAGAGCAATGCCTGAGTACCCAACCCCACTTAGCTGACCTGCATTTCCAGGTCAAGTCTTTGTTCTGATTATACTCAGCCTTCCCTGACAAAGCAAAGCAATCACACTTGTATAATGCTGCATAGCGCTTAGTGCACTCTCGGGGTGGTTCACAAGTTAATTAGCTTTTTGTCCCCAAAATGCTGGGTACTCATTTTACCAACCTTGGAGGGATGGAAGAGGCTGGGTCAATCTGGAGTCCTGGTCAGGATTGAACTCACAACCTTTTTGTTGCAGTATAGCAGTTTAACCACTATGCCACCAGGGCACTTACAGAAGTTTCTCAGAGATCAGGGGAGCTCTGCCTGCTTAATAACCTTCAATTCTGCATGTAGGGGTTGGACAACAGATTTGCTTCATAAAGTTTCTATAGATTGGAGCAACATCTCTGTACCCTGGGACTTTCCATGGTCCTGAAGAGACTGATTGATTCCTTGTTTTCTCCACACAACTCTTCTGTTTCAATTGCTTCCCATAGTGCATCTTTACTACACAACTGTACCGGCTTGATAACCCTTAAACAGTAGTTTTTCTGTTCTACCGAATCCTGAGATCTGAAGTCTGATCAAGTCCTGACAGTTCTTCACCAGACGGTGCTAGGACAGAACTACGGCACAGAATTCTAAGAACCCCCATCTTGATTATTTAACTATTTATATCATTAAAAAAGAAATCTTTATTGGCAGTAGTTTCAGGGAACTGGTATAAAAATTACCCTTCCCCCTCCCCACTGGTAACAGCACTTTCCTGTGTTAGTCATGTAGATGAGTCCACTGAATTGCTGTTTTGCTATTTATGTGCTCATGGATTTTTGTGTCTCATTCTATTACACTCATTTTTAAATCATTCCTGGTGTTCTTGAACATTTTGTACTGAAAGGCAAATAGAAGTAATTGCAGTAAATAAATAAAACCAGAGACCATGCAATGCCTGGGATGACATTACAATTTTTGCTCCAGAGGCCACTTCTGAAAATGATTTGGAAACTTCAGTTGGAGTAGGTAAAGGTAAAGATCTCCCTTGCTCAAAAACCAGTCGTGTTCAACTCTAGGGGTCAGTGCTCATCTCCATTTACAGCCAAAGAGCCAGCGCTGTCTGCATATGCAGATGTTTCCATGGTCAGGTGGCAGGAATAACTAGACACCAGAGAGCACAGAATGCTGTTACCTTTCCAGATGAAGTGGTACCCTATTTATCTAATTGCAAATGTCTTACTTTCTAACTGCTAGGTTGGCAGGAGTTGAGGCAGACAATGGACACTCATACCATTATACAGCACTTGGGTCTTGAACTGTTGACTCAGCTACCTTTTGTTTGTCAAGTTCATTTTCTTGACCTCTAAACCACCATGGCCCCATCTCAGTTGGAGTAGAATGCAGTTAGACCCCACTTATTGTGAGTAAGAAAAACCTAAGAAGCCTGTTGAAATGGTGAGATCAGAAGTTTCACAATTGCAAGAATAATTTCTGCACAAATTACAGGATCAAATTTTCAACAAAACACTTTTTTCTTGCACAAATTGGAATAATTGCAGCTTTGATGCATAGACCTTTAAGCTGTAGAGGCACTAGATGGGTTGGTTGCATGTTTTTAACAAATCACATGGCCCTTCTGTGTTTGCTTTCATCTTTGCTTCACAAATGAAAAAGCACCATGGCAGCATCAGACTGCTATAGCTTTGCAGTGCAGAAAGGGGACTCGTGAGTTGCTTTTAGACCTGAGAACTGTGGCAAGTGTGTGAATTCTTCCTGCCTATTCTTGAAGGAGATGTAAAAGCTGAACTGAAGGAGGCAGGAGACTGTTGTGAACTGTCCAGAGTGCTGAAGGCTCTGCTACTGGCTGCTCTCAAGGTCTATCATTTCATACTAGGTAGATGTAGCATTTTGCTACATAGAGGTCTCAGCTTGGAGAAGAATTGGGCACTTTCCTGAATTACAACAGAGGGTTGTAAGTCCTTCGCCAAACTACAATAGGATAGACCCCTGGCAGTTACATATAGTGGGATGAGAACTGGTCGAATGAAATTGCAGGCACACCCTCAGTCTCTACTACATGATGTGTATTAATCTCTATTTCATGACCAGGGTGGTCTTCTTACTTTAGATTCAACCATCCTTGCCAATATCTCTGGATTTTGTATTCCCTTTCATCCAGCTACCACCTAACAGTATGGGTTACCAATATGCTAATATGACCATATTACACATGTATCAGGATTTTTGTGGACACATCTGGAAAATCAGTATTGTTTTCACTACATTATGCTGTACCCTACAGTATATAATAGACCATAACAGGGATTATTGGGCACTTTTTGGGGGTGTCCAGAATTCTACTACTTACACCCATTTCCCCCCTTTGCTGAAGGGAGCTTCTTCCCTTTAAAGACAGTAAATGGGACTTTCAAGGTCTGCTGTCTTTTGTGTTTCTTGAGGACCATTAAACCGATTTCCCCTGTACATGTAGTTTGGCTTACTGAACCTCTGATTTTGGAGTTCTGTTTGGAGTAGACTCCAAAACAGCCCCATGTTTCCAAGTTTGTAACACTATAGTTCATTTCTAGGGATGTTTCTTTTGCTCCTCTCCCCAGAACATCCATCAACTTTTTCTTCTCTTTTGGAATAGTAGCCATGTTAGTCTGTGGTTCAGGCATCTCAGAAAACAAAGCAAAACAAAATAAATAAAATAAAATAAAATAAAAAACACTTTGGGGTGTCTACTCAATTCTAGATTAATTCTAGCTCAAGTCCAGTGGATGCAAAATAGACATTTTAGGCAGCTCTTATTATAGGAATGGCTGGTTCTCATGGTGTTTCTGTTTCATAGCTGTATCCCAATGTGAAGGACTACTCCTTCTTTTACCTATCCTATTCCACTTCCTGGGAGATTGCTACCAGTCTGGCCAGGTTATCCTGCTACGGTAATAGAGAAGACCCTATTGCCAGCGACTCAATGCTGAGTGTCAGATGGCAGTTAACTAACCTGACAGCACTGGGGACTAATGGCTTGGGTGGGGAACTCCACAGGAAAGGGTGATGGTCCCCAAATGGAGGGCAGCAGCTTCATCAGTACTAGTCTGGAACTGATGAGGACTAAGTGTGTCATAAGAGCTCAGGACCAGAAGGTGACATGTGCAACTGGACCAGTAGTATGGGTGTCACACTGCGATGTGGAAGGCAAATGATAGGCCACTGCATTATAGTCTCAAGACAATCTTCAGGGTTGATCACCATGGTGATTGCCTATACTGTACTGGATTTGGATTCAAATTTGAGTTCAAATTTGGATATAGTAGTAGTAGTAGTAGTAGTAGTAGTAGTAGTAGTAGAAGAAGAAGAAGAAGAAGAAGAAGAAGAAGAAGAAGAAGAAGAAGAAGAAGAAGAAGAAGAAGAAGAAGAAGAAGAAGAAGAAGAAGAAGAAGAAGAAGAAGAAGAAGAAGAAGAAGAAGAAGAAGAAGAAGAAGAAGAAGAAGAAGAAGAAGAAGAAGAAGAAGAAGAAGAAGAAGAAGAAGAAGAAGAAGAAGAAGAAGAAGAAGAAGAAGAAGAAGAAGAAGAAGAAGAAGAAGAAGAAGAAGAAGAAGAAGAAGAAGAAGAAGAAGAAGAAGAAGAAGAAGAAGAAGAAGAAGAAGAAGAAGAAGAAGAAGAAGAAGAAGAAGAAGAAGAAGAAGAAGAAGAAGAAGAAGAAGAAGAAGAAGAAGAAGAAGAAGAGAAGAAGAAGAAGAAGAAGAAGAAGAAGAAGAAGAAGAAGAAGAAGAAGAAGAAGAAGAAGAAGAAGAAGAAGAAGAAGAAGAAGAAGAAGAAGAAGAAGAAGAAGAAGAAGAAGAAGAAGAAGAAGAAGAAGAAGAAGAAGAAGAAGAAGAAGAAGAAGAAGAAGAAGAAGAAGAAGAAGAAGAAGAAGAATTATTATTATTATTATTATTATTATTATTAACTGCTGTGCTTCTAAATCATGAAAGTCTGTTCCATGCTTACAGAATTGGAACCAGAAGTTGGGAACTTTTCTTTTCATTATAGTTCTCATAAATTCCCTGACATGATCATAGGAAGTTTTTTACATAACATTTGGTGAACCGGTCAGATGGTTCACTTTTGGAGGGGAAGAGTGGGTGGAGAGTTCATACTAGCAGAGAAAAGATCCAAGCACATGAAGGGTGGAGGAGGGGGATCCAGTCATTATTCAGAAGACACCATGTTAAATATTATTAAATAGCATTTGTAAGGTACAGATGCAGCTGGAAGAAAAAAAGCAGTGGGATTGACAGCCGTAGAGATGAAATTGGCGTGTCACTAACAAATCACTGTGACCTTCCCAGATAAAAGCATTTGTACTTGGATGTTATCTCCCTTGTTGTTCCAGTTCAGAAGCAAGAAAGCTCTCCATTATGATGGTGATTACATTTCTAGGTCAGGAGATGAAACATAAAGTCTATTCTGTGAACTGGCCTCAGGCTAGAGCATGTCCCCCAAATTCAGCCAAACAGAGCGGGTACCATTGCAGCCTGTATTTTACAAAAAGAGAGAGAGAGAGAGCTATTTTTAATGGTTAGAGAATGAGCTTGTAAAGCAATGCCCTGAGACTAACATGGTTGTTATCCTTCTGAGAACACAGAAAAGCTGGTTGGGATGGCAGACTAGCAGGTTGAAATCAAGAAATTGCAAGTAGATCATTAGTACGGATTCATCAAGGAAGGTAACAGCATTCCGTGCAATCTGATGTCTAGTCATGTCTGTCACATGACCATGGAAACATCTACAGACACAAACAGGGCCGGGTCGTTGGCTGTCAACGGAGATGAGCATCATACCTTTGAGTTGGCTATTACTGGCTTTCAAGCAAGGGAGACCGTGACCTTGACTTCATTCTATTAGTTGAATGGGGGTACAAAATCCAGAGATACTGGCAAGGGTAGTTTAATTTAAAGGAAGACCTCAGCCCTGGCCATGAACTAGAGATTAATAGTTGGATGATGTTGACAGCATTCAGGGCAACCAGGGCAGGGCAGCCCTGAGAAGGCAGGGGCAGGGGCTTAGGATGTAAGGCAGTGGTGGCGAACCTTGGCACGCCAGCTGTTTTTGAACTTCAATTCCCAAAAGCCCTGATCAGCAGGAGTGCTGACTTGGGCTTCTGGTCATTGCAGTCCAAGAACACCTAGAGTGCCAAGGTTGGCCATCACTAATGTAGGAGGAAAGGTTCTTGTGATACTCATTGTGGTTGTCACTTAAGGGAGTGTTGTTGAACAGGGACCCCATAGAGTTCTTGGAGATTCTTATAAAGTTTTTTAAAGTAATTATAACACAGTCCCTTCTTTTGCTCCATTTAAAAGGAGTTTGGCAACAAGGACACCTATTCTTTGTTAAAAGGGAGCCGTACTTTTCTGTTCTTCTTTTCCTTCTCAGCTTTGTATTGTTTCTCTTCTCATCTTGATCTTTTGCATCATAATTTCTCTAAATGCAGAATGGCTAAAGGAGACCAAGATTTCCTGCGCTTAATGACTCATTTCCAGGGAGGCAATGCTATAGCCCTGAAATGACTCATTGGAAAGATCAGTTAACTTCTTCATGGAGGCAGGGAATCCAGCATCTAAAGGAATCCAGTCCTTTTTCTCCCGCTCTTCCAACTTTGTAGTTCTGTTTGCAAATGTAAGCCTGAAAATGCCCAATTTCTGCCAGGTGACTTTCAGAAACTTGGTATTTTTTTCCAGTGAAAGCAAAAGATCTTTTGACAGACCTTTGCCACTTTTCATGAGTAGCAAAAAAGGAATAAATTACGGGGCAGACAAATCAAGCATGTTCTTCAAGGATGGTTCTTAAAAGGGAAAGAAAGAATGAGATTAACAAGTAAATAAAGCAATAAATTAGAAGAAACTGTGTTGGAGGAGAGCTTAGTGCAGGGGTTTGCAACCTATGGCCCATGGCACCATTTCATGTGGCCTGCTGCCCTCGTGCCCACCACCAACACCGGAAGTGGCAGAAGTGGAGAAAACAGCTGAAAATGTGCCGAAAATGCACCTTCAACTGTTGTAAATGCGTTTACGGCTGCCGTTGATGCGCTTTATGGCAGTGGGCATGGTCTGGCCCATGGATGGAAAAGGTTGAGAACCCCTAGCTTGGGGGTCATCCTGGACTGATAAAAAGACAAACAAGTGATTCCTAGAGCAAGACAAGCCTGAAATGTCTTTATAGGCAAAAATGATGAAGTTGAAATTGTCCTACTTTGGCCACATCATGAAAGGGCAAGATTCTCTGGAAATGATGGAAGGCAGCAGGAAAAGAGAAAGACCAAATGTAAGATAGACAGATCACCTAAAGAAAACCACAGGCTTGGTTTTGCAAATGCTGAGCAGGGCTGTTAGGGACAGGCTATTTTGGAGATCTCTCATTGTAGAGCTTTGTTTTTGCTGGCAGTGAGGGTCAAATCCTGCTTTGTTGCTCAGCGTATGAAGCAGTGATGGCAAACCTATGGCACGCAAGCCAGAGGTGGCACTTGGAGCCCTCTCTGTGGCTACCTATGCAGTCACCCCAGCACAGATTGAAAATGAAGATACTAAAAAAGAAATTAATAAGGAATTAAGGTTGAACTGGCTTCAAATACTAACGCTGGATAGGTGGAATAAAGAATATAAAGAGAAATTACAACCTACAAGACAGTTGACAGATTTTGAGGAAATGTTATATAAGATAAGAAAAGGTTCAATGGGGATAAAAGGAGTAGTAAGCAAGTTATATAAAATGATAAACTGTACCAAAGAAACTCAGGATGCTCTTAAAAGATTGTGGGAAACGGATTTAAGTATTAATATTTCCAACAAGAATTGGAAGAAAAAATGGAAAAATAGGATTATGCGAAATCTGTCCACAAAAATTAAAGAACATACTGTAACTACAAAATTTTGTGGTGGTGGTATATGACACCAGTTTGGCTAAATCAAATAGATAGTAGCAACTCAAAAAAGTGTTGGAGATGTCGTCAGGAAATTGGGACATACAAACATACGTGGTGGGATTGTAAAATTATTTCCAATTTCTGGAGTAAAGTGGAACAAGAAATAGCAAAAAAATTAAACTTCAATTTAAAGCTGAATGAAAAAATTGTTTTATTGACAGATTTAGAGGAATTGAATTTAGAGGAAAATGTAAAAGAGTTATTATCTATTTTTTAAACTTTGGCAAGACAACAAGTGGCCAGAAATTGGAAAGGTGCCATGGACTTAGAACTCAGCAAATGGTATACCAATGTTTGGGGGCACTTAATGAAAAACTTACATGGGAATTAAACATAAAAAGGGGGTTAATAAAACAAAATAGATTTGGGGACATTTGGAAACTTTTTTTGCAATATACACTGAGGGAAAATAAAGGTGATAAACCTGCACCGAATACAATGTATTTTTGGCAGAATGACTGAGTTGTAAAAGGGATGGCTGGCAGACTCAAGGACCTTAGTGCACTTGGGTGATATATGTATTATGTTTTTAACAACAAAAAAGTTGTAATACCATGCTGAAGAGGATAATTGATACAAAATGTGAAAGTATATACTACATATGTATATAAAAAGTATGGTTAAGAGATTGATTGCATTGAAAATAACTGAATTAATTTGTTATTATTATTTTTTCTTTTTTGTATTATGTTATATTTGCTTGTTTTTCTTTTTACTTTCAGTATTGTAAGATGTAGTTTGTAATTGTTTTCTGTTTTTTCTTTTTAATATATTTTTTAAAAAAGCACAGTTCACTCTGCCCAGCAGTCCAATGGGAGCACTTCCTTCCTCCCCCAGCACATAGTTCACCCCGCCCCTCTGCCCAGAGGCCAATGGGAGTGCTTCCTTCCTCCCCTGTTGCTGTGTTGGCACTTTGCGATAAATAAGTGGGGTTTGGGTTGCAGTTTGGGCACTCGGTATCTAAAAGGATCGCCATCACTGGTATAAAGGAATGAGAAACGTGCGGTCCTCCAGAAGTTGGTCAACCACAGCCCAAATCCTCTACTGAAGGAGTTCTCAACCTTTTAAAGCCAGGGGCCAGGTCACACTCCCTCAGACAGCTTTGAGGGCTGGACGGCCATTTTGCTCTTCCACCACCATATGGCACTTCCGGGTGTGGTGGAGGTGGTGGTGGGCCACATGAAATGGTGCCATGGGGCACATTTAGCCCATGGGTCACAGGCTGAGGATCCCTGTTCTACTGAAACTGTTCTTACGTCCTGGTATCTATGGCCTAGATTCCCCATGCCTTAAGCAACACAACCTCTGTGCCTTGTCACCAAGGGACCTGTTTGTTTGGTGCAGTGGTGTGCCCTGCATCATATTTCTGCCCATCCTTTGATAATGCCACCTTGGTTTCCATGCTTGGCCACTCTCTGATGGATAAACTTTTGGAGCAAAAAATCTGCTGTTGCTTCTTCTTTTCTTACATGCCTCAAAGGCTCAAGAGCAATCTGCTATGAAATAGAAATGTGCCAGCACCATTTGATTAGATGACATTTCTCACAGACAGTGCTGGAAGGATTTCTTGGGATGCCAATGGAAAGAGTCGGTTGTATCCAGTCTGGATTATGTTCATGCAAGATCCAGTGAAGTGAGTGGGTAGCAATGTTTGTTGTGATGGAGGGGTGTTATGGACTTTGGGGTGTCTACTCAATTCTACATTAATTCTAGCTCAAGTCCAGTGGATGCAAAATAGACATTTTAGGCAGCTCTTATTATAGGAAGGGCTGGTTCTCATGGTGTTTCTGTTTCATAGCTGATACTGATGCTCTAGATTTATTTATTTATTAGAATTTATATTGCTGCCCACTGGCAAGGAACTCTTGGTGGCTCACAAATATCAAACATCACCCAAACATAAAATCACAAAGACCTTAAAACTTTAAAAGCCATTAAAACCCGCTAAAAATACCCTCCCCACCCCCACTAATTAAAATTACAACTAAAAGTACAAACAGCCTTCATTATATAAGCCAGAGAGGGCGGGGGCTACCACATCCCGAGTGCCACACACCTGCTTTGCCAGCCAGGTTTTTAGATCTTTCCTGAAGGACAATAGCTCCGTCTGGAGGTGCAGCTTGGTTGACAGGAGGTTCCACAGGGCCGGAACAGATGCTGAAAAGGCCCTCCTTCTAGTGCTAAAGAGACAAGCTTCTCTAGCTGATGGCACCTTTAAGGAGCCCCTCCGGTCTGCTCTGGTGGGATGGGCAGATGTCCTTGGGGTGATGCGGTCTCTTAAGTACCCTGGACCACCAGCACCTTGAATTGCACCCGGAGGCACACCGGCAACCAATGCAGCTCCCACAGCAGGGGTGAGGCATTGGCATAATGCCCACATTCCATCACCACATGGGCAGCTGCATTTTGGACCAGCTGCAGCCTCTGAATGGTCATCAAGGGCAGCCCCATGTAGAGGGCATTGCAATAACCTAGTCTATCTGGTCTAGTCTAGATATGCTGAATAGATTCTTGGGTAGTTTAGAGATTGCAAACCAGATTAGAATGATATGGACTGACTATTTCAATATTACAAGTCCCAGGTCTAGGCAGTGAATTTGATGTCTAGAAGGTTGTCAAGTCAGCAGTTTGAGATCCGAGTGCTGCACGATGGACTGAGCTCCCATCTCTGTCCCAGCTCCTGCCAACCTAGCAGTTTGAAAGCAAGAAATTGCAAGTAGATAAATAGGCACCACTTTGGCATGGAGGGTAATAGCATTCTGTGCACTCCGGTGTCTAATCATGCCTGCCACATGGATGCAGAAACATCTGCAGATGCAGACAGTGCTGGCTGTTTAGCTGTAAACAGAAATAAGCACCAAACCCTAGAGTCAGACACAACTGCCTTTTGAGCAAGGAAGACCTTTAAGTCTCCATTTCGGCAGCTTGTGAGAACCATGGCTGGAACCACAAGAATTTGGAAAATTTACGTTCTTGGACTACAGCTCCCAGAATTCACCATCAAGTCTAGGCCTTGTTGAACTAGACTGAAGATTCTGGAAACTGTAGTCCCAAATCTAATTTTTCTAAGCTCTGTAAACTGCAAGGGACATCTAATTAGAAAACATACACACACACACAAAGCAGTCATCAAATGCAGTCTTGATCGTGGTCCTGTGCAGCACCTTTGAGAACAGCTGATATCCAACCACAAAAGTAGAGCAGCAACCCACGAAGGACGGGAGAAATGATCTTGTAAGACAAACTGTCAGTTCCATTGTTATTTGAGCCGTGAGAGGGGCGAGCTAGATTCTGGCTGGGTTGGAGCTTAAAAGTGTCAAGGTACACGCTGTTCAGATTTGGGAAGAAGCTAGTGCAAAACAGAAGAGTTGGGATAAAGTGTTTTGGGACAAGAAAGAAACTTGTTTTAAAAAACCCTATGTTTTGGTAACTGGAGCAGGAAGAAGTTACTTTTCAAGAACTAGGTAAGGCTGAGGAGGAAAGAAACTTTGTTCAACACATAACATGTTCTGTTGTTGTTTTTCTTCTGCCAAATCTGAATATTGGTGATTCTCATGGTGATCAGCCATGAATACTATCCTGAAAATATAATGCAGTGGCCTTTCATCTGCCTTCTGCATCCCAGCATGACACCCATACCATTGATACAGTTCCACAAGTCACTTTCTGGTCCTCAGTCCTTTTGGCACACAAAGTCCTCATCAGCCCCAGGCCAGGATGGATGAAGCTGGCCATGGATGAAGCCCCAGGCCAAGATGGATCCAAGTGGGATTTAATCCACTTGGGGTCCATCACTCTTCCCTGTGGACTTCGCCACCCAAGGCTGTTAGTCCTCAGGGTAGTCAGGTTAGTCAACTGCTGCCTGACACTCAGCATTAAGTCACTGGCAGTAGGGTATACTCTATTACCATAGCTGAATAACCAGGCCAGACTGGTTCTATTGTTCTAGCCTCCACATTGTAACCATCCTAACAAGGTGTGATAAAATGGGTCACAAGCAGTGGTGAGCAGCAACAGATTTGCAACCTGCCCCCCGGAGGGGGGTAGCAAAATTGGGTGGCCTTTGGGCAGTGGGGTAGCAAAATTGGGTGGTCACACCCACCTCCCTGCCCTGCCCCGTCAGGTTTTGTCCCTGCAAGTGGTTCAAGGTCTCCCTTGCTCAAAAGTCAGTCATATCCGACTCTAGGGTGCAGTGCTCATCTCAATTTACAGCCAAAGAGCCAGTGCTGCCTGTGTTTGCAGATGTATACATGGCCATATAACAGGCATGACTAGATCGCCCACGACGTAGGCTCCACCCACAACATAGGCTCTGCCCATGATGTCTGCTCCACCCACGATATAGACTCCACCCACGGTGTGGTAGTGGAATTTTTTGTTGCCCACCACTGGTCACAAGTTATTCAACATGGAGTTTCTTTGGTTTATAAACTGTATTAGAATGTAGCTTTGCTTCTTTGCAAAGGCCTCATAATTCTTTCTGCTGCACTTATCAAGCAAGTGGACTTAGCAGAAGCTTCTCAAAGCTTCAGGCCTATGTTTTATCTTCTTCCTCAGGTCTGGAATGTCCATTTATATCAACATTCAGAGCCTGGGAACATGAGACAATTGTTATGGGAACCAGGGTATGATTATAAAATCACTGGGCTCTAATTGGCTGTATGCTAATTAGGAGGGCCAAGCTCATGTCTTTCCTATAGACACATGGATTTGGGAGTTAGTTCTAGTTGGAGTTCAGAGTTTGGGGTTTCTGAGGGCTACACCAAAGTCCCTAGTCCTACCCAACATGATTACTTAGAAGTAGCCAGGTTTTCCTTTTGTTTCTGGCGGAGGGCCTGAGTGTGGATTTCCTTAACTGTCCTTTTTTATTAGTATTTTTGTATGCTGTAATTCTGTATCCTGAACCAACGAATGAACTGTTATTTCTTCAAAATGCTTTGAGAACAATAAACATATTTAATTCATCAACATAAGCCACATACTACCACATAGTACACATTACTGTCCATAATACTGCTGGGCTCTGTTAATACAGGCAAGCCCCAGGTTGCTGCAGAATATGCAGGATGGCATTTAAGCCTCATGAGCTCATAGTCTTTGGAGAAGTTCCATAGAGCAGGCTGATAAAAGTCGCTCGGCAGGAACGGGAGAGCCCCAAGGGCAAGGGCCAGGTCAAAGCCTGGCCCGGTCACACAAGGTTCACAAGGTACATGGGATGTTCAAGGAGTGGTTTACTGGTGGCCTCCCGTATGAGTTTCCATAATTGCATGAAGATTTGAATCCAGAACTTTTGTGTCTTCATGCAGCACTATCCATGACACTCTACTGATTTTCTTCTTGTTGTTCAGTTGCACAGTTGAATCCAACCTTTTGCGACCCCACTGCATGCCAGGCTCCTCTGTCCTCTGCCATCCTCCGTAGCCCGGCCAGATCTATGTCCATCGCATCAACAATTCCATCCATCCATCTCATCCTCTGATGGTCCCTTCTCCTTTTGCCTTGAATCTTTTCCAGCATCAAGGCCTTCTCAAGTGAGTCTTCTCTTCTCATTTGGTGGCAAAAGTACTTGAGCCTCATCTTCAGTATTTGATGGTAGCTGACTGTCTAGTTACTTTCAAATGTTCCTTTTAGATGATACTAGAAGTCATTTTTAGAGGCATAGGCTCCATGATTTTTTACATTTAAATTAATTAACCACTATTAACTGATTTGAGCCACTGTGGCCTGATGGTTAAACAGTTGCACTGTAGCCAAAAGTCTGCTCCTGATCTGAGTTTGATCCCAGCAGGCACCAGGTTGATTCAGCATCTTCCATCCTTCTAAGGCTGGTGTACCCCAGCTTGCTCAGGCAAATTGTAGTTTACATAATTATCTTGTAAGCCATCCAGAGTGCTTGAGCCCTAGGAGATGTCATATAAGCAGCTGTTTTTGCATGCATTCATTCAAAATCTTCTTATTCCTCTCCCCCTCCTGCTCTTCCTCCTTCTACCACCCTTTCAGGGATTGAGGGAGATACAAGGTTCTTTCTCTGGCACTTCAAGGCAAAGAATAAATAAACAAATGCCTTTTTATGAGTAATGCTGTGGGTCAGTAATGGCTAGCCTTGGCACTCCAGGTGTTATTGGATTTCAATTCCCAGAACCCTAAGTCAGTACAGCTGCTGATCGGGGCTTCTGGGAATTGAAATCCAAGAACAGCTGGAGTGCCAAGGTTGACCATCACTACTGCAGGTTCTAGGTTTGTGAAGGAAGATTTTCAGTAAGGAAGGGTAAGCAGGGAAGTTGTGATATAAACCAATGGCTTATGTTTTGCATCCGATATATTTAAATGATTACCTCATTTACCCCCATCTTCAGATGTGTCTAGCCAATGTGTCCAGCCAGTGACAGACCTGATTCATGTACCACCACCATCTTCCACAGTGAGTGTGGTGGTGAGATGGAGCAGGTAGGATCTTAGTGGCAAGCAGGTGCAGTAACACACACATGGAGTAAGCACTGGGTAACTGATCAAAAAGACACAAGCAACCCATCCAGAACTACTAACCCAAACAACAAAGCAGCAGCTCCGGTCATTGGCAATGGTTGAATATAGCAAATGGTGCAAAAGTTGTTTTTGCACGTATGAGATTTCTCATTGAGACCTACAGAAAATATCTCACCATCTCAAAAGGAGAACAGGAAGAGAAAAATCTGTTGTCTCTTGTTTTTGTAAACGAGAAAGACGTGAGAGATTTGACTTCCTGTCATTTATGGTGCTTTAGTGGCTATTGATTTTAAAGCATGCAATCAGCCAATTGAAGCCAACGTGTGTTTGAAGGAGGCTGTTTTGCCCACCTGCTGGTTATACCAGGTTTAGTGTCTCTTCAACCTGCCTCCTTTACTGTGCATTAGACACTGAATAATCCCTTTCCCTGTCTTTCCTTGGCCTGGCCTCGAGATGTTCCCAGCATTCAGGGAAGAAACATGCTCATCTCTTGCTCTTTCAAGTGTCTGATGTAATTTGTGGAAATGTACAAATGTAAACACAGAACAAGAAGAATCAGCAGCTGCTACAGCCGTAGAAAATACACCTCTTGAAGACAGCCAGGGTGTCTGTGATTGTCACAGATGTCATCTTGGAGCAGTGAAAAGGGGGAATTGTTTGGAGTCGAAGAGAAGCAAAGCATTATTAAAAGAGGAGGAGGGCAAGGGATGCTGTCTGAATAAATGGAAAGAGAGGGTGCCTACGATCCTGTTTTGGGACATGAAGCAACGTCCTAATGCAAGGATGGGCATTTTTGTGCACCCAAAGGAAGGAAGGGAGAGGGAAAGGAGGAAAGAAGGAAGGGGAAAGGGAAGGAAAGAAGGAAAAGAAAAGAGGAGGTGTTGGTGCATTAAAAACAAAGTGGCTGGAAAAAGATTTGAAAAATAGAGCTGGCCAGAGATTTCATGGCTCGTATAAAATCTTCCAGCCAGCTTATGTCCTAAACTCACCCCTTGGGAACCACGTGAAACATTCCAAGGAGAACGGGAAAGATTTCAGTAAATTGAGCAAAAGTGACGGGAGGTAAATTTCAGCCTGCCTCCTTCATTCAAAGCGTGAGGAAGACAGATGCGCCACATTCAGCAAAAATCAAGGATTGGAACAATGGACCTAGATTAAAAACTTAGATACCAATCAAAGCAGGAGGCAATTAAATTGTGATGTGTCTCATTTAAAAACAACAACAACATTGAAGGCACAAGGAAAGAGTAATGATTTTGCCTGTTGACTAGAATGACGATTGCCCAGGGTCAGTGGAAGGTGATCCAAAGTTTTGGGGTCATCACTGAGAAGCCTCCATCATCCTGCCTCTCTCTGGTCACCAGCCAGCAAAGGGTCTCTGGAGGGAGTTCTGCTTGTCTTAATAAAAGGTTAACAGATACATTTGTAAGAGAAAAAGCTAACAGTTATGCAGACCCAGGATATGGCCTTAGAGGTATAGTCAGGGAGAATTGACAAGCACTTTGAGACTAACCAGATATGGGCAGTCATTTATGCTGAACACACATTTTGTCAGAGAATAAAGGCTCTTTTGACTATTTATTTTATCTCCTCTTTCCTGTTTTAAGGAAAGTAAAGGGTTTATCCTAATACGGTAGGGATAAGTGATTAACTGACTCCTACTATGGTTTACAGCGACTGCAGTGGCTTAGTGGTTAAGACACTGAACTTGATGACTAGAATGTAGGCAGGCTAGCAATTTGCGTCCCGAATGTTCCATGACAGAATGAGCTCCTGTCTCTGTCCCAGCAGTTGCCAAGCTACCAGTTCGAAAGCAAGAAATTGCAAGTAGATAAATAGGTACCACTTTGGTGGGAAGGTAAACAGCATTCCATGCACTCTGGTGTGTTTAGCCTTACCTGTCACATGTCCACAGAAATGTCTGCAGTCACAGACAGCACTGGCTCTTTGGCTGTAAATGGAGATGAGCACTGAAGCCTAGAGTCAGATATGACTGGCTTTCAAGCAATGGAGACCTTACCTTAAAATGGTTTACAGCTTGATACCTAAGAGGATCTAAAACAGGGGTTCTCAACCTTTTCATGCTGGGGGCCGGGTCACACTCTCTCAGTCAGCTTCGAGGACTGGGTGGCCATTTTGCCCTGCCTGCATGATGGTGCATGTGTGGGGCTTTTGTCCCAACAGCTTCAAAGTGGTGACCATTTTGGTTCTTGAGTGCCCTTGGAGGGGTGGGGGGCACATGAAATGGTGTCAGGGGCCGGATCCAGCCCGAAGGCCTTAGGTTGGGAACCCCTGGTCTAAAACATGATTGGAAAGAATCAGACCTGAGGTCCCTATGATTGCTGAGAATAAATTACTGATACACAAGAGGATGGTCTCTTTCTTTCTTCCTTCCTTCCTTCCTTTAGCAGAAGTGAATGAAAGACAGACAGACAGACAGACAGACAGTCTTTATTTACCAGTGACCCTGCAAAACTTTAAAGACTTTAGCATTCAGAGCTCTAAGCCTGGGCATGTGCATCAAAACTGCACTGACTCAAAAGCATCACCCGCTGCACTGCCTTCTGTGATGCATCCAGGATTGTTGATCTGTGAAGGAGTCAAAGTGAGAAAACAGCCCTGAGAGAGAACATTGCTGCCTCAGTTCCACAGCATGCCAAATCCTCTCTCATTGATCAGTGCAGAGACTCCATCTGTTTCGCCAGCCCTGGTCTGAAAAGTTCACATTGCTTTGCTGAATTCTGAATTAATTTTTTTTTAAGGAATAGGGTTTCACAGTATCCTGGGCTCAAACACAGGGAGAAGTGAAGTTCTGGGAACTAAGGAGGAATGAATGTAAACAAAGAATCCAACCTCTAAGTTGGTTATAAATGTGGGAAGAGGGAGAGTAAATCTTTCATGTGTCCTGTTGGAGATCCGGGCAATAGGATCTATGTTCTGGATGAAGAAGGAGCAACCTGTATTCTGGCTTGGGGTGGGAAGGGAGGCCTCATCCTGAAATGGAGAAAGGAGGCTCCCCATCTTGCCTTTAACTGAGCCTTGGTTGGTGGCACAGTGGTTACACTGCTGTACTGCAGCCAAAATTGCTGACTGTGAGTTCAACCCTGATGGGATCAAGGTTGACTCAGCCTTCCATCCTTCTGAGGTCATAAAATGTGAACCACCCAGAAAAAGATTTTTTGTGTGTGTGTCCTCTGAATTTTGATGCCTTGTGCAAAGTCCCGTTTACAATCTAATTCTGTAGATACATCGTTTGCTTTCACTGCTTTCTGCTTGTGGTTTGCAAAAAAACAGCTGTTAGAAAGGCACCCCAGGTTCTCTCCACAAAGTTATGGACCCTATATTGGTGTAATCTCTGGAACATCCTCTGAGATCAAGGGGGGTGGGACCTGCAGTCTGAGGGGAGCCTGGCCTTCTGGGAATTGAAGTCCAAGAACACCTGGAGGACTAGCCTCTCTCCTCTAGTCCAGGATTTCTCAACCTTGGGACTCTCGGTGTACTTGGACTTCAATTCTCAGAAGCCTAGGCTCCCCTCCAGGCCACAGGTTCCCCACCCCTGTCCTAGATCATATGGTACAACACAATTTTCTGTTGGCTTTGCCCACAAATAATGGGTATCGCAGACAGACCTTCTGGTCCAACGCCATTTTGAGCCTTCTAATTTGTCTCCATTTATATCCCAACCATCTTCCAATGAGCCTAGGAGGGCGTTGAGTGTTCCCTAGGCTGTCCTCTTGTCAACCATGCGATGTTACCCAACCAAGATGAACTGGTGAGTTCCTATGGCCAAAAGGAAATTCAAACTCAAAGTTCCTCAGATGACATCAAGCTACTATTTATATCAGTGTACGGCTGGCTTTTGAGCAAGGGTGACCTTTGCCAAATGTTAATTAGCTTTGGGTGGAGGGCTTGATATGTTTTCCAGGTGCAACAGGTCATGCTCCTGTTCTTCTATGATGTCTTGAGGGGTGTATATTTATTTCCATGAAGGATGCAGAGACAGCCTATCAAATAACCTTTCACCAAGTGTCCTCAAAGAAGCCCTGGTTGCAAATTCCTGTTACCGTAACTCCCCAGTCCTCTCTGTTTTAAGTCTGCTCTTTTTCTCCCCCTCTCCCTTGTCTAAATTGTGATGAGATATGGCATTCCAAGGTCTAAAAACAGATTTCAGCTGTTTAAAACTGCGATGCTTTTACAGGCAATTACAAAGTGCCAGGCTGTGCAAAAACCTTCATTATAATTTCATTCTTAATGAACAAGTTTCTGGTAACATTGGAGGCATTCCTGTGATGCACAAAGCCAAGTTTCTTAAGAACACGTCCCACTCTTTTGCAAGGTGGCCTAGACCCTTGAATAGGTCCCTCACTGCGACATGTGGACATGTGAAGATCCCTGGAATAGGTCCCTCACATTTCCATGTGGAATTGGACTTTCAGCTTCACCTCAAAGCTAAGGCAAGAGGCATAACCAGGGCACAGTTCCATGTAGGGCAGCTTGGTAGTGGCCATTTCATCTGTCAGCTGAAATAAGCTGAAATGGTTGACCCTTTCCCCCTTGACAAGATAAGCAAGCAGTTAAGAGCACAATAATAATAATAATAATTTTGTGTCAGAAATTATTCTGGGTTGAAAGCAGTGGTGGGATTCAGCAGGTTTACCCCAGTTCACCAGAACCAGTAGCAGAAATTCTGGCTGCCTCCCCCCCCTCTGCCCCCCCCAAGTTTTGAAATAAAGTACAGTAAAACCCCAAGGTTTTTGCCCAAGGTTGGGAGTTAGTTTGCATGGGTGAGCATTTTTGTATTAGCCCAAATGTATGCAATGCCAAGATAATGCATGGGAATGGCTTCTCCCCACCTTTGATGCACAAAGGACTAAGAGAACATGCACACTAATAAAGAACACATGTCATGTATGTGGTGTGTCAAGCAGTATAAAAGCATGGTTGAACTGTATATTGGGGTCCTTAGATCTTTTCTGATCTAGGTACCACACATGCATATGTCTATATTCGGTGTGCCCAAACTATGGCCCAAAGGCCTGAACCGGCCCACAGCACCATTCCGTGTGGCCTGCCACCACCCTCGCCGCACCTGGAAGTAGAAGTGGATGCATTTATACCAGACATAAATCATGCCTGTGCATGCATAAACACATCCATGCCTGTCATAAACGCAGAAGTGGGAAGCCATAGTTTCCGGGGTGGTGGTGGTCAAGTCCACTCAGCTGTTCTGGGGGGCATGGTTGGGTCCACGGCACGAAGAGTTTGGGCACCCCTTGTCTACATGAATTGTTTTGTTAAAATCTCTTTTTCCTTCGAAACCTCTTTGGCTGTTTTATTTATGGGTTATAGAGACTTGAGAACTAATTCCTGTTGAGAGAGTTTCAGGTGACACATCCTCCCCAGATCAACCTTGTCTCTAGGGCCTTGCCTGTCTATTAATTTCAAAGGTCTGCCCATTCTTTTATGTAGTTTTTGAATAAGCTGCTGTGGGCGGCATTAGCTCAACTGCTGTGTATTACTTTCTCCTCAGGAGCATCTTCAAACCATTTTCCCTTAGCGATTTCCACCCCACCTTGCCATGTAGTGGGTTGCCGTTCTGTAGCTGGTACATCTCCGTCATCAGGGGGAAATTGCACATGATGAGAATCTTCTTAATTATATCCCATCTTGCTGATCGCATGTCTCATTTTCTGGCAGGAAGCTGGAAAGCCTTGGCAAGGCTTGATGTCGGAAGCTACAAAAGGCTGCTCATCTATATTGGAATGAGCCATTAGAGGATTATAATAAGTTGCATTAGCCAAAATTATCCTCCATAGCATGAAATACACATTTCCCCCCTTTTTTGTTTTATCCAATGCTAAGTATATCCTGTGCGTACCCAGGGCACAGTAAATTATCCTGAAGAATTTAAAGACTTTGTGATGAACGAAGTGGCATTACTAGGCTCAGTTGACTTTGAACTCAAAGATCTGTGGAGCAAAACCAGAAGTGTTGCCAAGGAAGAATGAAAATGTATCAGCCTTGTAGTCGAAAGAAAGTTTCCTTAAATGACTGAGGAAACGCTTTACAACATCAACCTCAGATAAGAATCAAAAGGAAAAGCTATAGAAAAATGGAGTCAGAATCCCACATGCCACCTTTCAGGAGAGACAGTAAAGATAGATATAAATATAAGGCTGCGTTACTGGAAACCAAGATCAAAGTAATCTATGTTGAGATGTTTTCAATGCCAAAGTACAGATGTGGAAGCTGGACAGTGAAGGAACCTGGCAGAGGAAAAAGGTGAATTTATTTGAAACTGGTGTTGGGAGAGAACATTGCGGATTCCACAGACTGCCAGCAAACCAATTTAAATAGTTTCTACGGTTGAAATTGACAACTGGAAGGTCGACAGGTCAGCAGTTCAAAAGCAAGAAATTGCAAGTAGATAAATAGGTACCACTTTGGTGGAAAAGGTAACAGTGTTCTGTGCACTTCAACGTCTAGTCATGCCTGCCACATGACCACGGACACATCTGCAGATACAGAAAGCGCTGGCTCTTTGGTTGTAAACAGAAACAACCACTGCACCCTAGAGGAGGATATGACTGACTTTCAAGCAAGAACAACCTTTACTAAATTAATTTTATTTATGTATTTATTACATTTACACCCCACCCATTTGGGATATTGTCCTTCTCCCACTCTGAGACTGAACTCATACTAGAAGCTAAGATGACTGAAGATATGAGAAGATAAGACTCTCTTGAGAAGACAATAATACCAGGAAAATGTGGAAGCCGGTAGAGAAAGAGGAAGCCCCACATCAGATGGATTGACTCAATAAAGGAAGCTGTGACCTTTATTTTGCAAGAACTGAACAGCACTACTAATGGAAGGACCTTTGGGAGGATTTTAATCTATGCTGTTATGATAAGTTTTTAAAAAAAGGTGGGAATGCATAATAAAATATTTTTACGGCAGTCCTGGTCAACTTTGAAATTCCTTTATTTAAAGTGAAACTAGTTACTGGACATTGACATCTTCATTTTAAAAAGAACTGTCTTGATGCATCAGACCAAAGTTTCAGCTAGATTGGTATTGCCTTATTCTGACAAGGGAATCTCACAAACTAAAGTAACCAAGACTTCTTTTCTTTACCTCTCCATTGTATGAGCAGTACATCCTCTGGGTTATTGCCTTACAGTTTCCCTCTTCTGTCATAACTGATTGACAAGAAATACATTTTTGCTTGTGATGAAGCCAACAAATCTGTGAGCCCTTTAATCTTTAGGGCAGGGTGGCTGTAATTACCAGAGTACAGAAGTCTTTTCAGATACAGTACATATTTGTGGAAGGAGGTGTCCTGTCAGACCAGAGCTTAGAAATGGTGCAATTTGGGTTAAAGTGATCATCCAAAGAAAAACAAAACTCTCAGACAGTTTGATTCATAAAGAAACAGGAAGAGATAAAAGATTTAGAGCCTGATTTACAGAGATTAGGGTTTCCACAGAGGGGGCAAACCAATAAGTCTCTGTAGAAGGAGAGGCTCGTCCTTATTCCAACATTTCGATGCTGCTTTGAATATGAATTGAAAGCAGTAAAGGAATGCTCTAGCTTAATTACTAATAATTGGTCGATTATAATATTTTAAACTACCCACAAAATTCCTGCAGAAGGCCTTCCTTGTGTCTGGGGTGGGGGTTGTCATTTAATTTACTTGTTTTGATCTAAAGGAGGGATAACAATGTAGCCTAGTAGGATCTTATACGGTTTCAATGTCTATTTAGATCTGCATGTGGTTCTTCTCCTCTGCTGGACTGCACGGTGGACATGAGAGACTGACCTGAGGATACTCAGGACAGTCCTAGTAGAGCATGTATCTAACCAACCTAAATACTGTTTTAAGTTCTGATCCTTAAAAGAGGATATGGTGGAAGAACATGGCTTCCCCAACGTCACTTGGACAGGCTGAGGGTCGGAGTCCCTAAGTGCAAGGCCAACAGGCTCAAGTGGGGGCTGCTGGCAAACAACAACATGCAGTGTGAATGTGGAGAGATACAGAATCTGGACCATTTTCTGGCCTGCCGATTACTTCCAGAAACATGTGCCAGTGAGGATTTAATTTTGTCCAACAACAAAGCTAAGAAGGTGGCTTCATTTTGGCAGTTCTAAGTTTGACGTAGACACAAAAGAAATTCCCATTCTGCCCCAAAGGACTCTCTCCCAAGACAGAGATGTGGAATTGTTGGGTTGGGGTCACCAGAACCCCCTCCCCAGCTCATATATATATATATATATTCTGTGTCAAGGGCATTCTGGGGAATATATCCATGACCTGGAGTGGTTCCCCATGACTTCTCAGAATGGAAAGTTCCAGGGATGAGAACAGCAAGGAGTTTCCACGTCAGCTTCATATTTCTCTAGATTCTTCTTGTGTGGTGTGTGTCTGTGATATTTCTTGGACCACAATTCCCAGACAGTGTGGGTGATTCTGTGAGCTGTAGTCTTAAATAATAGTCCTCTGAGCTGTCACCCAGTCTCTGACTTAATTAAAGACATCAAGCAATCAGTCCTTCATCAATTTCCCTAAATGACTTTCAAAGCCTTTTAAACCAATGGTTCATGTGAGCACATCCACAACTTAATTATGTTTTGCATGAAGAAAGGCTTTTAGCAGCTCAAACACTAGCCATTTCCCTGGGTGTTCCCAGCCTCTGATATTGTCTGTGTGATGGAAGGGCTTGGCATTCAGGGGTTCCTACATTCAACCACCAGCATCTCCAGGTAGAATGAAGAAAGGATCTTTCCTGGATCCCCAGAGAGACATTGCTGTCAGTCAAGGATGATAAATCTGTGAGTTTCTTTTCAATTGTTGCTAACTGACACATTACATCAGTGATGCTTTGACAAGGCTTTCTAAAAAGCCTTTTTATTGCAATGCAATGTATGTGAGGGTCATTTGGCATCACATGTGCGATTAAGAGCCATTAGCATTACAAAAGACGTACTCTTCAAACAGACCCATCTAGCTGCCTACATTTTCTGACCCTGCTTGTTGTGGAGTATGGCTGCTGGATTATCGTGGTGAACACTTCCAAATTCACTGCTCCACTACAGGATTTGAGACTGATATTTCACTTGCCATTTTCTTTTCAATCCCGTCTCTAGTAATTCCCAGCTGTTCAGCAAGGACATCAAGTCAGGACATCTCTCCCCCCCCCCAGTGGAAACTAAAGACTTTGTTTTTAATCTGTGTGTGTGCGTGTGCGTGTGCGTGTGTGTGCGTGTGCATACATAGACACACACACACACACACAATTATATATTTAGCTCTTGTATTCACATGGTCCACTTTTTGAAAGTACATCTGTTAGTTTACCAAGTTATATATATATATAATTTGGTAAACTAACAGATGTACTTTCAAAAAGTGGACCATATGAATACAAGAGCTAAAAAGCAAAGAAGTGCTTTGAATTGGCTTCGGGGTAGTATGAAGAACATGTTGTATTATTGTAAAGAAAATGTAAGCAGATTGTTCCATTTGCCAGCTTAAGCTGTGTGCATTTCTCTGGTGCCTTTTTCAGACATTTACCTCTCTGGCTGCCCTCTCAGAATGGTGTCTGCATTGTAGATATGTTCAAAAATAGATATAACTTTGTCCCAGAGCATGTAAAAAAAAATTTCAGCCTTTCTCACAACTACTAAATCCACAGAATGCAAGAAGAGGTCTCAGGAGTCCCATAAAAATCAGTTGATGGTTGAGAACAGGCATAATTTTAGCCACTTCCTATAGCATCCTTGTTATGACCCAACTCAAAAAATAACTGTTTCATGAAAGATTACCCCAAGCAATTCTTCTAAAAATATGGGCGAGGACACAAAGGTTCTTCATTTCTGTGCTCTTCTGCTCCCAATGATAGCTGGGTCATATCTCCAAGTTGAGAGGTAGTATATTTTTGAATACAGGCTGCAGATGGGGGGTTGGTGGGGGCTATTTCAGAACTTGGACAAGTTATGTTTTGGGGCGACAATTTCCAAAGCTCATACTCTGAAAAAAAATATGACTGTTTGAAGGATTATTTTATTATGCTAGAATATTGTATATGCAACCTACCTATTCTATTATTCTCACTAGTAATTCATCTCAGTTATAGCTCCTCCACACTGACAGCTGACAAACATAGGTACACTATGTTCATCTCCTCTGATTCAAACCCTTCATAAAATGACACTCATTTTCTTTCATCTGATTAACCATTTTATGAATAGTTGACATAACACACTAACATAATCACATTCTGGACATTTTCCCTTCACAACATGTTTTTTTCCTTTACAACAATGTTGAGCTTCCGATGAAGGGGAAACATAAGGGTGGACTGGAAATGTGCAGGAGCTCAAAAGAAGCAAGGCAGGGTGGGAAAGCTTTAAAGAAATGTGGTCTTTTTTGTGCTTAGTGAATATGTAGGGTAGTGATGGCAATCCTATGGCACATGCCAGAGGGGACACTCAGAGTTCTCTCTATGGGCACACATGCCATTGCCCCAGCACAGAGTTCACCTTGCCACTCTGCCCAGCAGCCCAATGGGAGTACTTCCTCCTTTCCCCCAGCACAGAGTTCAGCCCACCTCTCTGCCCAGAAGTCCAATGGGAGTGTTTCCTCCCTTTCCCCAGCATATAATTCGCCCCACCCCTCTGCCTAGCAGCGCAATGGGAGTGCTTCCTCACTCCCATCAGCACAGAGTTTGCCCCACCCCACTGCTCAGATGTCCAATGGGAGCACATACTCCCTCCCTCAGGACAGAGTTCACCCCACCCCTCTACCCAGCACCCCAATGGGAGTGTTTCCTCCATCCCCTGTCTGGGGTAAGGCGGCTGGTTCACATGCGACATGAGGACAGCTTGTTGAGTCTGTGGAGAAAGTGAGTTAGGGCACTTGGTTTGTAAAAGGTTCACCATCACTGATATAGGGTCTGTGTCTGTGTAGAAACTTTTCTTGGATGCTCAAAGTAGGAACACAACCTTTATCAGCCACGTTTAGTGATGGAGGAACTCTGCCATTCTAAACATGCAATGATAAAACTTGGCTAGGCCAACAACCACCAATGGAAGTTGGTGTCCAACAATATCTAGCCATGTGGTCCCACTCCAGGAAAGGGTGCAAGCAGCAGCAGCAGCAGCTATAAAGGACTTCTGCTGGTGCCTAGGAGCTGTTGACGCAACACGTCCTTCTGGTCAGCACTCTCCAGTTGGCCAGCTCTCTTGCCATTGTCAAATGTTGGACAGCTCCTTTGCTTTCAGTTTGCTTTCTTCTGACCTCCACAGCCTGGCAGGAAAACCCTTAGACTTCTTCTCTGGTGTCCATTAGTGTGTGTCTAGAAGCTCTCCAGCAGTGAGTTGGAAGGACCCTTCCCACCAAAAGGGTCCTCTGACTCCCGTAACTAGGTAGTGTAGACACCTAGACCTATCTTTTCTTCTTCTTCGCTTCCTCTTTTATCCTTTCAGGTGTTGAGGAAGATACAAAGATACTTCTAGTGGCCTCCACCTGTGTTATTTGGTGATCTTGTAATATTTCTCTGATGTTCTTTCTCCACCTTTCTCTGGGTCTGCCATGTGGTTTTTGTCCTTCTTCCTATTTTCACATATGCCTTGTACGGTATGGACTTCCAAGACATTCTCTCCAAATGGGCAAACCACTTTATTTCTTGTCTCTGTATGCAGCCATGCCAGATGGACTGGCTGTGAAGGTGCACCTTGTCCATGTCCTCAAGGCTGCGGCAGTCCATTGCAGTCCTGGTGTTAAATCCTGCATGTCTCATTTCATGTGTGCCGCAGGAGATGGCTACGTGATCATAGTTTGTCGGTCACTTCATGGCAAGCTGGGATCCACCTTAAACAAATTCACATCAGTGACATTTTTCCTGCTTCAGGAAAAAATGCATTCTCGGATATTAGTTGTGGTCAACAACGACAATGTAGTGTAATATTGGTTCTGTTCCAATTCTTTCCCTTATAACCTCATTCCCGAGTTTATTCCTTCTAGTCACTCTAGCATCCTTCCTCAGACATCTCAGTTCCATGATGGCCAACTTTTGTTTATTTTTTGCTGTAAGCATCCATGTTCGGCACTGGTAACGTAAGGTGGGGATGAATAGGGTTCTGTAAGAGGTGTTTCTTTGTGCCAGTCGGTAGCCCTATTCTGGCATCAAGTCTGAAAAATATGCAGGGCTCAAAGGGTTGGGTTACAGAGCAGATAACTCCACATCGCATGTTCCCAACCCACTTGGATATCAATCAACTATTTGCATTTTCAGTGTGAAGGTGCCGTAAGCACTGAATAGGACTACTCTTGTCATTATTTTCTTTGCTTGGCCCTCTTCCCATGTTGCTTGCCTGATTGCATAGTCCTGAGTTAAAGTATGCCTCCTGGATATTCTATTCAAGGACGCTTTCCAAAAACAGACAAGGTCGTGTTGTGGTTCAGAGAGCTGAACTGAGATTGGAGAGAGTCAGATTCCCTGCCATGCCATGATACCCACTGGGCGACCTTGGATCAGTAAGGTAAAGGTCACCCTTGCTCAAAAGCCAGTCATATCTGACACTAGGGTTCAGTGCTCATCTCTGTTGATAGGCAAAGAGCCAGTGCTGTCTGCCTTTGCAGATATTTCTGCAGTCATGTGAGAGGCATGACTAGATGCTAGAGTGCACACAACTCAGTTACCTTTCCCACCGAAGTGGTACCTATTGATCTACTTGCAATTTCTTGCTTTCAAACTAGTAGGTTGGCAGGAGCTGGGACAGAGAGTGGAACTCACTCCATTGTGCAGTACTCAGGACTTGACCTGCTGACCTTCCAGTTGTCAAGTTCAGGATCTTAACCACTAAGCCACTGCAGTCAGTAGACCACAGCAAATCCTTTTTAATTTCCTCAATCCTTTCTAATGGAGGAAGTTAAATAGGGTTTTCTTTGGATGGGAAGGGCCCAGAGAATACCAAAAGCTTCCAGGTAGGACTCAAGAGGAACAGAGATTCATTCCTCAAACCCAAATGACCTCCTGTGACTATTCATAGTTGATGGTGTTGGGCTAGATGGCTCAATGGACTAACTCTGTATAAGTCAGCTTCATATGTTCCCAATTAATGAAATAGGAACACGACAAAACATAGGGTCACAATACTACTCACCAAATGAACATCAGGAAAGAGTTGCATTTCAAAAGCGCCGTTAGCATGCAGGCAGGAAATTAGAATGACCAGAATACTGATTACGGAATTAGTAACACTGACGTTTAATTTGTTTTCTTTATCTACAGTGAATCTCATCCTTAAACCACCAAGCAGCAGGCATATGTCCTGTTCGGAGACCTTTCAGAAACACAGCTTTTAAATAACTTCCATAGTTTGTTCAATTTTCTTTGGAGATCTTCACTTTGGGGGCTGAAAACCACAGCAGACCCCATCTCTCTTGTGTGGTTGTTATCCGCAAAATATCACTTTTACAGCAAAATGGTGTGTAAAAAAAGAGTCACCTTGCTCTGTTGGGAATTAAGACAACCACCCAGGATGGTGCTTATAAACAGGAAAATTTTGGGTGCTATTTTTTTTGTTCAGGTTCTCTGCATTACTAATGGTCAACTTAAAAATATAATGTGGGAGTTTAGTTTGAAACCTGTACTATGGTAGATTCACCTGTAAAGTTTATCCAAGAGGAGCCCATTTCTCCATCTTGATGCCCACCAACCACAGATGATGTTCATAAGCCTCTGCTCTTATTGGGTGGACATCTATGACAGAAGGTGGTACAGTGGTTAAAACTACTGTGCTGCAGCCAAAACATTGTGAGTTCAATCCTGACTGTATTCAAAGATGACTCAGCCTTCCATCTTTCTGAGGTCAGTAAAGTGAACACCCAGCAAGTAGGGGGCAAATTGCTAATTAGCTAATGAACAACCCAGAGAGTGCAATAAGCGCTATGGGACAGCATATAAGTGTCATTGATATAAGTGTCATTGCTATTGCTTCATAAGCATCTACCAGTTCCAACACTACAAACGCCAAAATCCAAATGGCCTTTTGTCTTAAAGGATGCCTTCATGCTTTTCTGTGGCTCTCAAGGCCTCATGCATGCTTGCGGCTGAAAGCCTTCGGTTGATGTCGCGATAGCTGCAGCGCAGCAGGCTCCAGAAAGTAGTCCTCAAGTCCCGGTTGAAGAAGGCATAGATCAAGGGGTTGATGAGGGAGTTGGTGTAGCCCAGCCACAAGAGGGTCCTCTCCAGCCGCAGCGGGATACAACTGCATTGGCTGCCGCAGATGAAGGGTCTGGTTGTGGACATCAAGAAGAAAGGGAGCCAGCAGAAAGTGAAGGCGCCAAGAATGATGCCGAGGGTCCTGGAGGCCTTTTGCTCCCTCTTGAAGATGGAGATGTTCTTGCGGTCTTGGCGGAGCAGCCAGGAGAAGGTGGAGCACTCTTCCACCGCTTTGTTCCGCCGGGCGCTACGTTGACGTCTGAGGCTGCTGCCTTCAATGCAGCAGGCGCTGTCCAGCTCGGAGGTCCTGGGGAAGTCCATGAACCGATGTTTCTGGGCACTCGCTTTGGCCGCCTTGTAGATCCGGTTGTACATCACAAGCATGACCATCATGGGAATGTAGAAGGCCACCCCTGTGGAGTAGACGGTGTAGCCAAAGTCCTGGCTGATGAGGCAGACCCTGTCCTCTGTGACATTCTTCGCCCAGCCAAACAATGGAGGCAGAGTGATGGAGGCGGAGAGGAGCCAGACAATGAACACCATCTTGGCCATCAACTTCCCGTCTTGTCTCACAGGGTATGTCAAAGGACGTGTGATCCCCAGGTACCTGAAAAATATCCATCAACAGTTGCTAGGTTGAACTCAGCTGCAAGTTTCCCAATCTCCTGCTTATATTAAGTGGGAGTGGGGGATTTCAAATCAAACCTTTGGTATGCCAAGGATATTGAGAAATATATTACCATGATAGCCAATGTTTCATCATCATCATCATCATCATCATCATCATCATCATCATCATCATCATCATCATCATCATCATCATCATCATCATCATCATTTCAGAAATTATTCTGGGGTGAAAGGATTTTTGCAGAAGAAATTCCACTCAGGGAACACCCAAATGAGTCTCCTTTCATGTCCCTAAGAGCAGGGACAGAGAAGGGATCTCAATCAGTCATGCAGTACCCAGGTCTTGAACTGCCAACTTGCCAGCCTTCCAGCTAACAAGGTGTGCTTCTTAACCACTGAGCCACTGCAGCCCCTAATGTTTCATAGTAAAGAGTACATTATAGGGTTCCAGCTTCATGTCAAAGATTTCTCAAAACCAGCTGTTCACTGTTGTTTTGTACAGTACTGTATTATTAATTATTGTACACTGTCAAGTCAAAACCAACTTATGGAGACCATTTCCAGGATACTACCCTAATGATACTACCCTAATGACACAAAATGAGGAAGACCTAAAGAAGCTCCTGCTTAGGTTGAAGGAAGAGAGTGCAAAAGCTGGTCTGAGACTTAACATCAAGAAAATGAAGATAATGGCCACAGGCCCTATCAGTCCCTAGAACATAGATGGGGAAGAAGTAGAAGCAATCACAGATTTTACTTTCCTAGGATCCAAGATCACTGCAGATGGTGATTGCAGCCATGAAATAAAAAGGCGACTGATTCTTGAGAGACAAGCTATGAGAAATCTGGGGAACATAGTGAAAAGTAGAGACATCACCTTGCAAACAAAAATTCACATAGTAAAGCAATGGTATTCCCGGTGGTAATGTATGGTTGCAAGAGCTGGACCATAAGCAAAGTTGATCTTGATGGTTCATTTCAGTGAGTCTCCATTGGGCACCACAATGACTGGACCCAAACCAGAAGCATTTTGTGTTTCCATTCTCTTAAGTGCCTTGCTGGCTCCTTCTCCATCCTGCTTTGGATGTCCAAGCTGGAAAATGGTCTAAAATGCAGGCTGCCTCTTCCAGAGACCTGTTTGTCTCTGCCCAGTTGCCAACTCCTCTCACACTAGAGCCAGCAGCCCATGCTTTATACTAATGACACCTTGCTTGTTTTAAATACCAAGTCTTGTTTCCCCAGGTTGTAGCAAAGAGCCTCAATAGCGATGCCCTATATCAATGACGGCCAACCTTGGCACTCCAGGTTTTCTTGAACTTCAATTCCCAGAAGCCCAAGTCAGCACTCCTTCTGATCAGGGCTTCTGGGAATTTAAGTTCAAGAATATTTGGAGTGCCAAGGTTCACCATCACTGCACTATATGTTTTAAATATGCAAGCTTTGAGATGGAGCAAATGGTAGTCCAGATCAGAGAGCCAGAGAGGCGTTACAATCAAGAGAATGCAAGAACTAAGCAAGAGAATGACCTTCAACATCCTCTGAATGGAGATGAGCCTCAAGTCCTCCAGTTCAGATCCAGGAAGAGCTTTACGGCAAGAACAAACATTGAGGATATGCAAGAGCAAAATCAGATTAGAAGATAGAGGAAGGAGCTCACTGGAAAAGGAACATTCAAGGAGGAGATGGCTGAAGAACTCAACCTCCCCTACATCACTTGAAGGACCCTCAGTAGGCTGAGGGTTGGAGTCCCTAAATGCAATATCAACAGACCCAAGTGGGGGTTGCTGGTGGACAACAAAACACTGTGAATGTGGAGAGACACAGAATCCAGATCATCTGCTTATCTGCCAACTACTACTGGAAACATGCACAGATGAGGACTTAAGTTTGGCCAATGACAAAGCCAAGAAGGTGGCTTCTTTTTGGCAGTTCAAAGTTGGATCTGGACACATGGGTTGCTTAGGATCATAGTAAGGGAAGATTTGGCTTGTTTAAGGTGTCCTGGGAAGAGGAGTGGGTAGATAAATTCATACTGCTGTGTTTTACATTGAAAGCAAGGACCTGGAGGAGTGAAAGACGGAACTGAGCTTTGAACCTGCATTGCTGGATCAGAGAATCTTGAATGCCCACTCAGCTGGTTTTTTATGGGATTTCTATAACATGAGCCATGACTTCATTATAGATTTCTCCCCAAATGCAATAATAAATTTGACAGTGAAACTCAGCCTAGAGTGGATGACCTTCATTAAACAGCCTGTTCCTTTCCATTTCTTAGAATATTTACTCCTCTGGAATGTCAACCTAGACATGTTAGAAATGAATAAATAAAATAAATCTTCATGTCTCAGACTTTATGGCTCCACTCAATAGTTCAAAAATGAAATATATGCAGTTTGGAACTGGCTTTTTGAATTCTGCACGCCTGCCTCGGCTTCCCTAGACTGCACTGTTATTTGCACAATTAATTTTAAGTGGCTCCTTACTATTTTTACTTAGACATCTCTCCTTCGTTAAGTGAAGGTTTTTGAAGAGGTATATGTCTGGAAAATAAGCCACACGGATGGAAGTTTATTAGGGTGGAGGCAAACAGCACTGAGAGCAACTGTTCCTGAATGATATTTTTGGGCAGGGACAAGAGTCTTTAATTGGGAGCAGCAGCAGTAAGTCTGGCTTGCTTGAAGCTGTTCTGCTCTACTGCATGTGTGTGTTGGGGTGGGTGAATGGATAAATGCAGCTTCCCCAAAACTGGCATCCTCCAAAACATGTATGACTGCAATTCCCACTATCTACTATCCGGCTTAGTGGTTAGAGCCATATCCAACCCTAGGGTTCAGTGCTCATCTCTGTTTATAGCCAAAGAGCCAGACTGTCTGCATCTCCAGACATTTATGTGGACATGTGGCAGGCTAGACAGCAGAGTGCACAGAATTCTGTTTACCTTTCCACCAGAGTGGTACCTATTTATCTACTTGCAATTTCTTGCTTTCAAACTGGAGCTATGACAGAGATGGAAGCTCAGTCTGTCATGCAGCACTTGGGTCTTGAACTGCTGACTTGCTGACCTTCCAGTCATCAAGTTCAGCATCTTAACCACTAAGCCACAGCAGTCCCTCTCATATAGCATTACAACCTCCTTATATATCTGTGTGACTGGACAGATCATAACAAATGCTACACAAGATCCAGAACACAAATATGATGTCCTCACCTGTCCACGCTGATGACACATAGGGTCATAATGGAGGCTGTGCAGCACATGACGTCCATAGCAATGAATACGTTGCAGAAGACCTCCCCAAAGAGCCATTCTCCACCAACCAAGTCAGTGATGATAACAAAGGGCATGACAGCAAAGGCCACGGAGAGGTCAGCAGCGGCCAAGGAGACCACCAGATAGTTGGACGGCTGTCGGAGCTTCTTGACGATGCACACAGAGATGATGACCAAACTGTTGCCAGCAATAGTCAACAGGGTGATGATGGAAAGTACAGTCCCAATGACTATTTTCTCGCTGTCTCCATATAGCAAGATTTCCTCCCCACAGTCTGTAGAGTTGGTGGCATTGGGGATGGGCAGATGGTCTGGTTCTGTTGGCTTAGAAGGTCCCTCAGTCATGAATGGTGCTGGGGTTGGTTTCCGGCTGGAACACTTCTGTTCTTCACTCTTCACAATTGGAAACTGATGCTCTGAAAGTTGGCTCAAGCCAGTCCTTGCCAACATGCTTCAAAGTGGCTGCTGTGTGGGGTGGGAATCCATGCCAACTGTCTTGTTTCAAGTCA
Source organism: Furcifer pardalis (assembly GCA_030440675.1). Taxonomy (NCBI): domain Eukaryota; kingdom Metazoa; phylum Chordata; class Lepidosauria; order Squamata; family Chamaeleonidae; genus Furcifer; species Furcifer pardalis. The sequence continues at coordinate 99,985,490 of CP126892.1, forward strand.
CCTTCTTTTGCTGCAAAATGAATGAATCAATGAATGAATGAATGGTATTTAGAGGGAAAAGATAGAGAAATTAACCAAAATTGCCCTCTCTATTTTTGTCCTTCTCTCTTCCAGACTCTCAGACATTCCTGCATGTGCTTTCAGTGATGTAATGGATGTAGGGCTTGTAAAGGTCGCCCTTGCTTTAAAGCCATTTGTATCCAACTCTTGGGTTCAGTGCTCATCTCTATTTATAGCCAAAGAGCAAGTGATGTCTACATCTGCAGACACTTCCGTGGTTATGTGGCAGGTGTACCACATAACCAAAGTGGTACCTATTTATCTACTTGCAATTGTTTGCTTTTGAACTGGTAGGTTGGCAGGAACTGGGACAGAGCTGGGCGCTCATTCCATCATGCAGTGCTTGGGTCTTGCACTACTGACCTGCCGACCTTCTAGTCATCAAGTTCAGCCTCTTTACCATTAAGCCACATCAAGGCTTTTGGATGAGCAAGGGCGACCACATCATCCTCTGTCCTCCTGCTGTGTCTGTGATCCTAACAGAGGCTGGGCTGGACTCAGGGACTTCACATAATTCTGCACACACACAAAAGATTCACATGTATTTGTGGGAGGGGGGGGCTCTTTTATTTTAAGCAACCATCTTTCATTGTTTTGAAAGTTAACACATAAATGTTACATTAGACAAGAGATATAGATCTTCATGGAGTACACACAAAGAGCCTCCTCGAAGATTATGGTATTTATGAACTATGGTAACGGCAACCTTGTGTTGCCAGCTAATCTTTCTCACACTAGGTCAGGCGAAAGGAACTGCAGAATGAACTCACCAAAAGGTGGCTCCATTTTGACAGTTTCATGTCTGGCTTAGACACGGAAGAAGAAGGAGACATTTCCAGGAACGGGGAATTTTAAAACGTAATCCAGAACAGCATTTGCCAAAATCACACCTGTGAGCAACATTTGTAGGGTGTTTGCTTGGCACTTTAATTAAAGACTAACTGCTGTAGCACTTTAAAGACTAACTGCTGTGTTTTATTGTTAGCTTTCATGTATGTCTGATGAAGTGGACTTGATCCACAAAAACTAACATTAAAACACAGCAGTTAGTCTTTAAAGTGCTGCAACATTTTTGTTTTGTTTATTCTCTGATATGCTTGAAGCACAGACTAACATGGCTACTATTCCAAAAAATTCAATTATGAAGGGAACCGTTTTTTAAAATGTACTCATTAATCCTCTCCTTCTTTTCCTTTCTTACATTTTGACATTTGCCTGAGCTAGGAAAAGTTAGCCAAAAGTTTTCCAAACTTGACATTTGCTCCACCAAAATTCTGCCCTGGTCACCTTTCCCCACCAACAAAATGTTGTGGCCTCTGAAAACAAGGACAATTCAGCGGAAAGCCATCTGATCATTGCTAACACAGATCCAATCTATCTTGAAGGGCTTCTTCAGGAGAACTTCCCATGGGGTTGCCATTTCAGGCATTTCAATAACTACTCCATCTTCTTCAGTAACAAAGAAATCCCCTCCTGTTCGTTGTGCTGCTTCTCCACTCATGATAAAACCAACCACTGCTTGAATTATGAGAGTTCTCAACCATCAAAGATCTTTCCCAAACTGGTATACACCAGTTCTCTTACCTTAATGACATTTCTTAATTTCATAATTATCATGGAAGCCCCTTTAGTTACTGTTGTTTAAAGGACAGGGGGCTTGTTTTGGGCTAAAGTTGGGAAGGGTGAATGGATGGACCATAAAGATTCAAACCACCTCCTCCTCAATAGTTAGAACTTTTGGTATAATGCATCCAGAGTTGGTAGGGAATTGGTCGGAAAGACCTTTCTTGCATGCATCTGAAGAGAGTCACAACTTTGTAAGCAGTGTTATGATACCTGCAATAAAGTTAAATAAATGCAGTCTACTTCTTGGTGCCACAGAAAGAATAGAAAAAGATAAGGAATGAATGAAATGAAGTTTGCATATTTCTATGTGAGCTGACACATACAAAGCATGTATAAGATGTTATCCTTTTTCAACTGGAGAGGCATTAAACTGGTTCAAAAAAACTTAGAACATTCAAAATGCACACTAATGTCTAGCTCTTGATCTAGATTAAGATTGATATCTCATTCTAGACTGAGATCCAGATTGAAATCTAGTTCTAGATTCTATATCTCTATATAGAATGAGATATTGAGATCTGTTCATACACAAATCTTTTGGGTAGCAAACCATACATTAAAATAATTATGATATTCAGATGACAGTGAAAGTTGCCCTATAGTACAAAATTAAACAGACACATCAATCTCTCTTAGGTCACTTTAAATTGAAGTCATCCTCTACTGGTGTCCTTCTTAAGCCAATATTTAGATTGGAGGCTCCTGAATGGCAGGAGCTTCATCTGGTGGAACTAAATATATATGAAAATAAACCACACGATCTCTAATGAACATAAAATCTCTAAAAGAATCCAATAGGAACCAATAGTCCATAAAAACTGATAAAATGAGAAATTTTCTTCCTGTGTACAATTAAATCTTTTTAATTGGACCCTGGGCAAATTGTGGGCCCCGGCCTGATTTTGCAATTACCTAAAGGTTCAGAAAATAAAATAAACTAAACATCTGTAGAAAGGAAAAACAGAGAGATATTTTGTTTCTGGGATTTCTGGGGATATTGCTTTATCAAGGAAGGAGGTAGAGGCCCTCCAAATCCCCTCAAACCAAGCTCATAAAAATGAAACTATGGATGGACTTTCAGGGTTAAAAAAAGGTATTTGCTGGGGATGGGGTTACTTTCCCTTCATCTTTGATGCTAGTTCCTCCTGTAGCTAGTGGGTTGGCCTCCCAGAAAGTTCCAGTAGACTACTAGCAGTTTTAAATGGGGAGAATGGGCATATTTTCTGGAAGCAAGACAGCCAAAGGATGAGAAGGGACTTAGGTTTACACATGACACATCTAGATCAGACTTTTTTAGACCACGGTGAGCACTAGTGAAAGTCTAATTTTTAAAATGGCATGGATAGATAAGATCTTGAGTGACAGAACAAACAAACAAAAAGCCCTCCAAAATTGTAGAGTTGGAAGGCAACCCAGGGGTCGTTTAATCCATTCCTCTGTGAGCAAACAGGGAATCCATGACTAGAATATCCTTGTTAGATGGTTATCCAGCCTTTGCTTAAAAATCATGGGTAGAGGGTGCCTTTTGCTGACTTGGGCTTCTGGTAATTGAAGTCCAAGAACACCTGGAGTGCCAAGGTTCGCCATCATGGGACTAGACCAACCTCAAAGCTTCCAGCGCCTCTGAATTGAGCTCCAGTTCATCTGAAGTTATACCTGCCATACTCACAAATCTACCGCTTTAAATCATGCACTGGCTGAGGCTCTTTTAGAGTGTGTTTGTTGTGTGCTACGTGTTGGGATACCGACACAACTTCCTCACCACCACAAACGGGAAGCTTTGTCTCTCGCAGGCTGAATTGTCCTAGATTCACATCTCTCTTTTCCCACATCACCTCAGGTAGCTGCTTTTCTTGCTAGGTACCCATTGTTCATATTTCCCTTCTCTGCAGTGTTGGGAGAGAATTACTCTTAAAAAGGAGGGGAGGAAGATCACTCCCACATTTCCATATCAATCAAACACAAGAGTAACGTTTCACAGCTTGGACAAATGTCAAGATTTAAGAAAGGAAAAGGAGAGAAAACAAGAAAAGAGGAGATAAAATTGCTTTCCCGAACAAATTCAATCTCCACTACAAACTAAGAACAATATACAGTACAATACAATATTGGTTCTTTTTGTTTAAATATCAGGCTGAAATGGCTTCTTTGCTCTGTATAGTACCGGATGCTGCCCCAGAAGGTACTTAAAATACAAAATAATACAGAAGGGAGTGTGTTACCTTTAATGTAGTGGCCATAGAGAAGGAGCCAGTAGAAGATGTCCTGGGTCTGATCTTCGGTTGAGGACATCTTTTGCCCAGAGCAAACATCCAGGAGTGTTTTGTGGCTGGATCTTCAGTTGTGCAGAAGAGGAGAACATGCTAAAATCATCTGAGCCACCCCCGGGAGCTTTGAGAGAAAGTGGGATATAAACACAGCTCCAGATTTGCAAAGAAGAGCTGGCAACTTCAACTGATGCACTTCAAGGCTGCCGTACACATAGAGCTTGGTTTGGGCAAGCTGCTCAGGTTTTGCTACAAGCTGGAGGACAGAGAAGAAGGGAGAAATAGAGCAGGAACCCTCCAACTCCCCCTCCCTATGGATTCCCTCCCCTTCACTCCCCCCCCCCCTGTCTTTCCTGGTTCTTATATCTCTTACTCCTGCCTGCTACAGACACTTAAGTGGGGATTGAGGTAGAGTGAGAATAACACAAGAAATACTGTCAAAACCCTGGACTCTGGACAGCTGCTCTGGATCGATCAAAACCTGGAACAACTCACCCGTTTCCTCCTAAGAGAGAAAAACCTCTCTTCCCATTTCTGGATTTCTTCCCCCATTTCATCCATCTCTGTTCCGCCTTGGCTTAAGTATGAGCAACTTGCACCAAACGAGAGGGGAGGGGTGTTGGGAAACAGATTGCTGTGTGTACAAGATGTACACATTTTGCTTGTTCTCAAGAATATCACCCTCCTCCCTGCCCTCTTCCTTCCGTCCCCGGGTGGGTTTAGTACTTTTGCAGAAATAAAGACCATGTTATGTTGCAGATTCTGGGAAATGCCTGGCGTGTGTGTGTGAATGTCATCAGTTAAATCTTGCAACTTGAAGTAAACCCAGAAGGCACTCCAATAGTACAGTTAGCAATAACAAGAGCAATTCCATTTCTATACTGCCCCGTAGCACTTAGTGCACTCTCTGGGTGGTTTACAAGTTAATTAGCATTTTGCTCCGGACATGCTGGGTACTCATTTTACCAACCTGGGAAGGACAGGAGAGGCTGAGTCAGTCTGGATCCCATTGGGGTCAAACTCAGATCAAGAGCAGAGCTTTGGATGCAGTACACCCAAGAAACAGAGAAGGCACTACAATGGTACAGTTAGCAATAACTATAGCGATTATGCTTATATACCTCCCCAAGGGCTTAGTGTACTCAATGAGTGGTTCACAAGTTAATTACCATTTTGCCCCCAACATGTTGGGGACTCTTTTTACCAACCTCGTAAGGATGGAAGAGGCTGAGTCAACTTTGATCACTGTCAGGATCGAACTCAGACATTCTGGCTGCAGTACAGTGGTTTTAACCTGTGCTCCACCAGGACTCTTTCCATTGTGCTCCCAATTTTCCTTGTGTTAAGTGTTGGAAATTGGAATGTCTTCTTAACTGCTGCCTACATCACAATGGACAGTGACAAGAACTGGAAATGACACCGAGTTATAGAAAGAATTAGTTAATTTTGAAAAGCTGCACAAAAGTTGTCAGATCATCATAAAAATGAAGCCAAACTCATGCCAAAGTCACAGTAATTCTATCATTATTTTTATGGCAGATATTTCTGCTCCTCTGAAAATATATTTTGATCACTTCTGTGGTTTTTTTCCTCTTCAGGGTGGTAAAAACCTTTTCTCTCTTGCTATATTTTCCTCATTCCTCCTAAGTGAATTTCTCCAGTCTTTTCCCTTTAAGATCACTCCAAAACTAAACAAGAGAACTTGTCTTTCCCAATATCATTGAGGAAACCTTTACAACCAGTCACTGGAAAGATGGCTGTTGAAAACCTGTGTTGGGTATTGATTCCTCTCCCCTGGCTCCTTTTCATGAAATGGAGCCTAACACGGATGCTGAACTGCAGAGCATGTAGAATAATATTAAAGTGGAAAGGGATGCTGAGTAAATTTGCTTTTTCTCTGTGGAGAGCCAGAGATGAGATTCTCTGGAAGAGGTTCACCTTAAGCTATTTTCATTGTAGACTCAATAATACCAATGGTCAAATACAATTTGGGAAGGAAAAATCAAAATTCTTTGCTTCAACTTTTCCTGATTTTCTTTCTCTTCGTTGTGTCTCTAAAGTGTTCTTTTGAGGTGGGGGGGATCAGAAAGAGTACCTTCTAAAGAAGTCAGCAGAGTAAGGAGAGAGGGTGTATCATTTGTGAAGTTATTTTGGTGCTGAGATGGTGGGAACAGAGAAGAGGACTCTTCAGCTTTCATGTGAATAGAAGAGAAGAGCCAGGAAGCTGAATTAGACCAAAAGCTTATTTGATCTTTCCACCTCAATTAACCAGCACAGATTTTGGTCAGGGAGGATAATGGACACTGGTGCTATAGTCTGGAGGGCCATTGTTATTATATACCATCAGGTCAATTCTGATTTATAGCAACCTAATATTTATGGGAGGGGCCATGGTAGTTTAGTGGTTTAGACACAGAGCTTGATGACCAGAATGTCGGGAGGTCAGCAGTTCGAGACCCAAGCGCTACATGAGGGAGGGAGCTCCCAGCTCCTAACAACCTATCAGTTTGGAAGCAAGAAAGTGAGGAATTGCAAGTAGATAAATAGGTACTGCTTTGGAGATAAAAGTAACAGTGTTCCATGCTCTCTGGCTTCTAGTCATGCCTGCTGTATGACCATGGAAACATCTGCAGATGAAGACAGTGCTGGTTCTGTGGCTGTAAATGGAGCTGAGCACCAAACCATAGAGTCAGACATGACTGGTTTATTTTAGCAAGGGTGACATAATATTTATTGGAGATGTTCAAGGTCTGATTTACTCATCCATGAGTTTGCATGGCTTTTGAACCCAGATCTCTCGAGTCCAGCACTCTCCACTACACCACACTGTCCCTCCAGGCACGCTCCTTATAGAAACACAGACAGGCAGCCCTGTATGTATGTCTGCTTAGACACGTGTTCTAACAAGTTTAATGGTGCTGACCTCCATTTGAGATTACAGCACAAAACTGTATTTTCTAATAATGGGAATCTCTTAGAAGACATAAGCTGGTGCCTGATTCACTCAACCCTTTCCACTTGCTTTTAATGAACAAGCTTAGGTTGCCAATGTGATATATTCTGGCTACTAGCCTAACCTCTCTGTCATTATTGTTGCTGCAGGATTTGCATTACTAATGTGCACTCTTAGCCGGCTGGATAGCTCAGTGGCTTAGGTTTCTGGCTGTGGAGCCAGAGCTTGGGAGTTTGATGCCCCACTGTGAAAAGAACCAACCTGTGAAGTCATGGTCAAGCTGCACAGTGCCAAGAGCTCCCCCCAGAGGAAGGTAAAGGTAAACCACCTTTGAGTATTCTCCACCTAGAAAACCCTGCAAAGAGTCACCATGATCAGAATGGATGTGACAGCACACAATTACTAATTTAGATGCACTCTTATTTGTGAGTCACTTACACTTTCTGGACTGCTTTAGGAATAAGGGAACTGCCTTCAAACAAGTGGGTTAATTAGTTCACTATTATTTAAACTGATTGGCAGTGTCCCTTCTAGGGTTTCAGGCAGGGGTCCTTCACATAACTGCTTCTAGAGTAATTATGTGTCCTCTTTTAATGAGGACAATCCCCTGTTTGAAAGAAGGCCAGTGCCCTTTTCTTTTTTTGACAATCTATCAAGTCTAAGCTTTAATAAAAAAAGAAGAACTGCAAGCAGTGAGATTCTGTGGCTTTTCATCCCCAGGGAGCACGTGGACAGTAACCTCAGCAGGTGGTCACCTGGTCATGGTGGTCCACAACTCAGTTGAGATCACTTGTAATTCTATTTAAAAACAATCAAAGTGTAACATTGCATCTGTGCCTTTAAATTAGAGTAAATTTACCTAGATTCATTCCTCTTTCTGTCCTCTTTTGTTGATAAGACAGGTCAGCTTTTGAGAGGACTGTGGTGGCTTAGTGGTTAAGATGCTGAACTTGATGACTGGAAGGTCAGCAGGTCATCAGTTCAAGACCAAAGTGCTACACAACAGAGTGAACTCCCATCTCTGTCCCAGCTCCTGCCAACCTAGTAGTTCAAAAGCAAGAGATTGCAAGTATATAAATAAGTACCACTTCAGTGGGAAGGTAAACAATGTTCCATGCACTATGGTGTCTAGTCATGCCTGCCACATGTCCACTGAAACATCTCCAGACACAGACAGCACTGGCTCTTTGGCTGTAAATGGAGATGAGCACTGGACCCTAGAGCCAGATACAACTGGCTTTCAAGCAAGGGCGACCTTTACTTTTACCTTACAGCTGGCCATGATGCTCCCAGTTTTGCATGGAAATGTCAGCATCAGATTTTGAATTGTCTGTATGGAAAATGTGTGCTCTGGCAAAGTTACAGCCCCTCTGGTTTTCCAGCAAAATAATTGTGGCAAAAAATAAACCTCCTCCTCCACACGAATAGCTTTGCTTCTTAATACAGAGAGGCTTCCAGTGGTGGCTGGGAATTGTCGTGGATCCGTCCCAGGTTTTATTTCTGTGCTGTTAGAGCTGTCCAAGGTGCTGAATCTGGGCTCCAAAATAGGTTCAGCATCTGGGATAAGTTCCAAACCCGGAGTGGATTCATTGACTGCTCTGGACTGCCTTAGATGATAAGCAAGGAACCGGCTGAGACGAGACCGAGAAGGCTTCTCAAAGGTACCTGAATAGTGCATTCCAGCTGCCATAAGGTCAGAAGTGTCAGAAAAGGAAGGAAGGAGAAGAAGGGCCTACAGCATTTCTACAAATCGATTGATTTTTCATCCCCTGACCGAGATGGAGTGAGGGAGAGTTCCCCTTTTAGGTGAACTACAGTTCCCAGAAACTGGCTGGGTAGCTCAATGGTTTGAGTATCTGGCTGAAGAACAGAGGTTGGGAGTTTGATTCCACCATGGTGCCTCCAGGGAGAAGAGCTGGCCTATGTGGCTATAGTCAAGATGCACAGTCCTAAGAGTTCCCCTAGAACTGTGATAGTGAACCTTGGCACTCCAGCCTTGGCACTCCAGCTGTTCTTGGACTTCAATCCACATTAATGGGTTTACTGTGCATATGCAGGAACTTGGGCTTCTGGGAACTGAAGTCCAAGAACAGCTGGAGTGCCAAGGTTCACCATCACTGCCCTAGAAGAATGTGGTTCACAGTTTGGTACCTTCCCAGTTTGAGACCTTCCTATCTGTTGGAATGTCATTCCTATGGAACATCAAGCCGCATCACCCATTCATCCCATCAGCATTGCTCCAGGTGCCAACACCAAAGAGGGTGAGGAAGGTGGCAACAAGGAATAGAGCCTTCTTGGTGGTGGTGCCCACACTATGGAATGCTCTGGTGGTGGAGTTTTGCCAGGCAATATAATTGGACTTTTTAAAGAAACATCTTAGAACTGAACCCTTTAAAGAGGCTTTTAAGAACATTCTCTCTAGAACCAATGATTAAGTGTATAATTGGACTATGTCACCCTTGGATCAGTTGTAAGTAAGTAAGTAAGTAAGTAAGTAAGTAAGTAAGTAAGTAAGTAAGTAAGTAAGTAAGTAAGTAAGTAAGTAAGTAAGTAAACGAATGAACAAACAAACAAACGAATGAATGAAGGAAGGAAAAGAAGAGAATAATACACAGCTTCTGAATATTCTCTACCTAGAAAACCCTAGATAGGGTAAATCAGAAAATCAAAATTGACTTGCAACTATTGTTACAGATCCCAGAATCTTCTCAGCATCTATGGCAGGGGATTCTGGGAGTTGTGTTCCCCAGAGGACCTTCTCCACATTATAAGTACAAACCCAGAGAGCAAGTGAACAGATTCTCAAGAATCTATGGATGTCAAAGGAGACAGATTTCCTCCTCTCTTTGAGACATTAATTCAGAGTAAAGACACAGTCTTTCGCTGCCTTGCCCAGGCTGCTTGCCAATAGCTTCTCTGCTTGGGAATTAAAAAGAGAGGAAGCCGAGTATACGATACAAGGCCAGCAATATCCCAATTTATTAGCATGTGTGTTGTTGCCTCTTTCAAATATTTGACTCATCAATGCCATATGGGCTGTGGAACAACCAAACGATTACAAAACATCAGAGCATGTGTATCCTCTTTGTTTGTCATCTCTTATTTCTCCATAGTATTCAGAGAGTCCTCCTATTTTTTCCTCACGACACCCCTTCGAGGGAGGTTAATCTGCCCCCTGGGCTGTGAGTCAGGGTTGCCTAGTGGTAGCATCCCATTCTCTGAGATTTCAGGGGCCAAAGATGGTTCCCAGGGCAGGTGAGGCTCTTCCAGGTGAAGTGGCAGATAAAACCCATCAGTTAAGTTGCAACCCAGAAACAAAGTTCATTTTTGGCATCCAGGCAGGAAGCCATAAAATGTTCCTCCATGTGCAGTGATGGCTGCCCTTCCAACCCAACTTCACATCCGGCCCTGTAGTGACAACTGGTGAACTTTTCCAGACCTGTGGCTGCTCCTGTTAAAGGCTTGTTGTTAGACCACAGGGAGGGTGTCTTAAAATATAGCAGGTCTCTTTTCTCAGGGCTTGTGGGAGAAAAAGGATTCTTCTTCTTCTTCTCCTCCTCCTCCTCCTCTTTCTCCTTCTCCTCCTCCTTCTTCTTTCATGTCCAGGACAGACACTGAACTGCCAAAATGAAGCCACTTTCTTGGCTTTGTCGTTGACCAAACTTAAATCCTCATCGGTAGACATTTCTGGAAGCAATCGGCAGACCAGTAAATGAGCCAGATTGCGTCTCTCTCCACATTCACACAACATGTTGTTCTCCATTAGGTAAAGGTCGCCCTTGCTCGAAAGTCAGTCATATCTTACTCTAGGGTTCAGTGCTCATCTCTGTTTATAGCCAAACAGCCAGCGCTGTATACATTTGCAGATGTTTCTGTGGACATATGGTAGGCATGACTAGACACCAGAGTACATAAGATGTTGTTTACCTTCTCACCAAAGTGGTACCTATTTATCTACTTGCAATTTTTTTGCTTTCAAACTGCTAAGTTGGCAGGAGCTGGGAAAGAGACAGGAGCTTGCTCCATCATGCAGCCTTGGATCTCAAACTGCTGACCTGCCAACCTTCCAGTTGTTAAGTTCAGCATCTTAACCACTAAGCCATTGCAGTCCTTTTGTTTTCCATTAGCATCACTCAATTCAACCTGTTGGTCTTACATTTAGGCACTCTGATCCTCAGCCTATTCAGGATCCTCCAAGTGACGAAGAGGGGTTTGAGCTCCTCATCCATGTCCTCCTCCTTTAATGTTATTCTTTGTCCAGCGAACTCCTTCCTCCATCTTCTAATTTGATTTTACTAAAGACTCATAAGCCACAATGTTTCATGCCTTGCTTCAGATATGTCTAAACACATGTTCCCATGCTCTCCTCAAACTCTTTCCTTAAATCCTGCCTTCTGAAGGTGCCAGCTCTCAACAAGGTCAAGGCATGGAGCATCCCCTTGGCACAGAGACTGGCTGGGAGCCCCGGCATCATCTGTGCATGAGCAGCAGTGGGTGCCCTGGCTCTCAAGCCACCTGGCACATAAAAAGCTCTGTCTCCGCCCTCAGGGTTAATCATTTTGGAATTTGCCGCCCAAGATGGAAATCTGGGGCCTCAGGGTAACTTTCAGAGATACAACTCCAGGGCCAAGGTTATCCAGGGACCTTGGCAACCTGGTAGCGATTAGAACAGGGGTGCCGAAACTATGACCCATGGGCCAGATCCGGACCCTGACACAAATTCATCCAGCCCGCACCATGCTCATCGTTCCCAGAATGAAAGTAAAATGCACCTGTACGGGCATATTTTACTTCCGCTTCTGGGAGCAATAAGGGTGGCGCAGGCTGGACGAATTTGTGTTGGAGGCCGGATCTGGCCCACAGGGTGTAGTTTGGGAACTACTGGTTTAAGAAGAGAAAATGGCAGCCTAAAATCTAGATAGATAGATAGATAGATAGATAGATAGATAGATAGATAGATAGATAGACAGATAGATGAAGGAGTCCATAAGGCTCCTTCCTCTGTGATTCATCCCAGGATGGTTATTATCATTGTCTGTAGTGGCTTAGTGGTTAAGACGTTGAACTTGATGACTGGAAGGTCAGCAGGTCAGCAGTTCATGACCTGGGTGCTGCAAAATGGAGTGAATTCCCGTCCCTGTCCCAGCTCCTGCCAACCTAGCAGTTCGAAAGCAAGAAATTGCAAGTAGATAAATAGGTACCACTTAGGTGGAAAGGTAACAGTATTCCATGCACTCTGGTGTCTAGTCATGCCTGCCACATGTCCATTGTAATATCTGCAGGTGCAAACAACTCTTTGGCTATAAACGGAGATGAGCACTGAACCCTAGAGTCAGATACAACTGGGTTTCAAACAAGGGCGACCTTTACCTTTATGTTGAAGTGTAATGGACAAAGCTCCAGTGTATGTGGGTCTATCGCAGCTGTTGTACTTCTCCCAGAGCAAGCTTATTTGTTCATTGTATGTTCGCAGAGAAAGGACTACAGGAGATGGAGAAATGGTCTCTTTCACAGACAGCGAACCCTTACAGGCAAAAGATGAAAGGCTTCCCCTTCTACGCAAAACCAGCAAGGCAATTATTCCACTCTGCACATTGCCTGGCGGGAGGTAATTAGAACAGTTTTCAAGAAAGAATCCAGGGGAATTAAGAAGTGAGGGGCTGGCGGGGATTCCTGGGGTGAGGCTGAATAGAAATGTCCACAGGCTGCTTTTCAGAGGTCAATGGCACACCAGCTAGGCCAGGGCAGCACTGGCCAACTGGATTCTGGGAATTGTAGTCCTAATGATGATGATGATGACGACGACGACGACGACGACGATAACATTAACAACAACAACAACAACAACAACAACAACAACAACAACAACAACAACAACAACACAACAACAACAACAACAACAACAACAACAACAACAACAACAACAACAACAACAACAACAACAACAACAGCTTGTGGAAAAGAAAACACTTAATATCACTATTGTGGAAAACAAGAAGGCCTGGTTTATTGACATTGCTATACCAGGAGATGCATGAATTAAGGAGAAACAAATGGGGGAAATCATAAAATATTGTGATTTGCAATTTGAAGTTGAGTGTTTATAGAAAAAGAAATCTGTTGTTTTACCCATAGTAATTGGAGCCCTTGGAGCAATGCCTAAAGAAATCCCTAGATATTTGGAAGTGTTTTATGTACTTGACTTGAATATTTATTTATTTATTCTATTTTTCTGATTTATATTGCCACAGAACTCTATTCTATTCTATTCTATGTTCGATTTATATCCTGCCCCAATCGCAAAGTGCGAGTCTGGGCGGTTCACAGAAAATAAAACCAATTCACATGTTTAAAACCAATAAATATCCTAACTTTACAAAAAACAACTTTATTAAGAACTACCTATATACTTAGATGTTACCTTAACAGTTCTTAGATCCTTGGTTAGGTTTTGAACTGATAATTTTCTACTAGTCTTTGACTGTGAATCTAATGGTAGATCTTCTTCTGCTGCTGCTGTATCCAAATCTGAATACATATTGGTAGTCATCATTGTGATCAGCCATGAAGACTGTCCTGAAAATATAATGCAATGCCTTTCATCTGCCTTCTGCTTCACAGCATGACACTTATACCACTGGTCCAGTTCTGTGAGTCACTTTCTGGTCCAGCACACAAAGTCCTCCTCAGCCAGAGGCCAGGATGGCTGAAGCTGCTGCCCTCCTCCATCAAGATGGATTCCAGTGGGATTTAATCCACTTGGGGACCATCACCCTTCCCTGTGGACTTCAGCACCCAAGGCCATTAGTACTCAGGGTTGTCAGGTTAGTTAACTGCCACCTTGTTGGGTTTTTTTTAATAATGCTAGCAATTTTCCTAAGCTGTGTCGGCAGACCCATTTTGCATTGGCAGGGCTATCGCATCTGAGTGGGTGACCCAGAATCAGCCAAACTCAGTGGAAGCAGTTTAGTGAAAAAGCTTTCCCCTGGGGTGTAGGGTTTGTTGTTACCATCTGTCAGCCCATTGAGACCAATGACAATGAAAGAAAGTGGCTTCATTTTGGCAATCCAAAGTTTGATCTGGACCCAAAAGACGTCCATTGGGAACCAGACAGGTTCCTTATCACTATGCCTACTCTTTCGCCTGATCCATCCAGGCACCTCTTGGGTTTATGGCTTTGCTATTCAAGGCTGGTCCCCTCATGAGACTAAGGAAGATGTCTGTTGCAGTGTACAGATCTATGGGACTATGCGTTGAACAAAATGAAAAAGAAACGTGTAAATTTTGTATTATTGGGTTTACTTTCTTCACACATTAAATTGCGTCTTGACATACTTTGAAGTCTTGACATACTTTGGCCCACAGATGAATATGTAAGGAGGGGGGGGGGAGAAACACAAGGAGGACTGGTGCCTTAGGTCTAAATTTAAAGGAGTAAACAAAAGTTGGTCACCATGGAAATGAAATGTCTAAGGAAGGCTGCTGGAGTGACTCAAAGGGATAAAATCAGGAATGAGGTTATAAGGGAAAGAGTTGGAATAGAACCAATCTTAAATTACATACAGAGACAACAAAAAAGTGGTTTGCCACATTTGGCAAGAATGTCTTGGAATTCCATACCTTACAAGGCTCATGTGGAAAGAGGAGAAAGACAAAGAAGGAAAAAGAGCATGAGGCAGATCCAGAGGAAGGTGGAGAGGCAGCATCAAAGAAACATTACAAGAACACCAAAATAATGCTAGCTCCTGCCAACCTAGCAGTTCAAAAGCAAGACATTGAAATTAGATAAATAGGTAACACTTTAGTAGGAAGGTAAACAGTCTGCCACCTGTCCACAGAAATGTCCACAGACACAGGCAGCGCTGGCTTTTTGGCTGTAAACAGAGATGAGCACCGGACCCTAGAGCTGGATATGACTGGCTTTTGAGCAAGGGTGACCTTTACCTTTTAACCTATGTGAGCTGGAGGACAACTTCCATAGCCATCCATTCTACATTTTGAGCTCATTCATACATGGTATTCATCTTCCCTTGGGTACCATGATGCCTGAAGGACTTCTTTACCTTCCTTAATCATTGGGGTCAAAGTGAATTGGCACCTGCTGGCATAGAAGGGTTGTGGGCAGAAGGGGTCCGTATCCTGTCCCTGCCTGTGGATCTCCCACTCTTATAAGAGATTATTCTGGCCCCTTCCTTCTCGCCCAATAGGTAGACCGTTTATGGCACATTCTTTTAACCAGGCTTTCCACGTATTTCAATATTCTCGAGCTATATATTTTCTTTGCTTGGATGCTGTTTCCTTCTTGTAACTACCACAGGGCTTTTTTGGAAAGCCCAACGGTAGTAAAGGAAATGTTTTATAAATAAACATTCTGCGTACTTCTGCTTTTATTATTTTTCTTTCATGCTCTGAAACCTCCCTGAGTATTCCATGAGTAGAAGCAGGAATTCTAAATTAGTTGATGGAAGAAAAGAAAAAAAAACCCTTTCTCTTAAGTTACTTCTCTGCTGTTTTTCTACTGCAGCTGTTTCACTGGACTTGAACATTTGGCAAACTTTGCTGGAAATCTATTAAAGGGTGAATGGGTAAAGGTAAAGGTCTCCCTTGCTCGAAAGCCAGTTGTATCTGACTCTAGGGGTCAGTGCTCATCTCTGTTTACAGACAAAGAGCCAGAGCTCCTGCATCTGCAGATGTTTCTGTAGTCACGTGGTAGGCATGACTAGATGTCAGAGCACACTAAATGTTGTTACCTTTTCTACTGAAATGGTACTTATTTATCTACTTGCAATTTCATGCTTTCTAACTGCCAGGCTGGCAGGAGCTGGGACAGAAGACTGGAGGCCACCCTGTTACGCAGCACTCAGGTCTCAAACTGCTGACCTGCCAACCTTCCAGTTGTCAAGTTCAGCATCTTAACCACTAAGCCACTGCAGCAAATCCTTCTGAATTTCCTCAATCTTTTCTAACGGAGGAAGTTTGGATGGGAAGTTTGGATGGGAAGGGTCCAGAGAATGCCAACAATTTCCAGGTAGGACTCAAGAGGAACAGAGATTCATTCCTCAAACCCAAATGACCTATGGTGGCTAGTCACAGCTGATGGTTTTGGGCTAGATAGCTCAATGGACTAACTTGGTATAAGTCAACTTTGTATGTTTCCAATTAATGGAATAGGAACACGACGAAATGTAGGGTCATAATACTGTACTACTCGCTGTTACATATGTATTTGTTGTACCCAAATGAACATCAGGAGTTACATTTCAGATGCACCGTGAGCATGCAAGCAGGAAATTAGAATGACCAGAATACTGATTAGGGAGTTAGTAACATTGATGTTTAATTTGTTTTCTTTATTTACAATGAATCTCATCCTTAAACTACCGAATAAGG
Source organism: Furcifer pardalis (assembly GCA_030440675.1). Lineage (NCBI taxonomy): Eukaryota > Metazoa > Chordata > Lepidosauria > Squamata > Chamaeleonidae > Furcifer > Furcifer pardalis. The sequence continues at coordinate 100,001,786 of CP126892.1, forward strand.
ATGCTTTAAACCAGAGGTTAGCAACTATGGCCTTTCCAGATGTTGTTGGCTTATATTTGCCCACCCCTGGCTTCAACCAACTGAACAAGAAAGCATCCCTAGAAGACCAAAGGTCAAATGATGATGCTACTAAATTGAGATAAATCATATTTACAGCTGTGTGTTGTTTTTTTCTCAACTTACATAGCTGTCACCACTTCCTTAAGATGGGAAAGGCTTTGAGCATTGCACCGCTTTGGATAAAATCTCATTAAAGTCCATGCATCAAAAGCCTGATCCATTTCCCAGATTGGCTGACAGGGACATTTCTAACTTCTAGGTCAATGATGGCAAACCGTGGCACTCCAGGTGTACTTGCACTTCAATTCCCAGAAGCCCTGGTTAGCAGGAGAATTGACTTGGGTTTCTGGGAATTGAAGTCCAAGAACACCTGGAGTGCCAAGGTTCGCCATCATGGCTGTAGGGCAAGACCCAGCCCTGCTGGCAAATTTATTGGGCAGGCTTCCTTTCGTTGGCAGTATTCATTGCCTCCCACCAGGGATTCTCAACGTATGGCCTGCAGGCTGGATCTGGCCCATGGCACCAACTCATCCTGCCCGAGCTCTCACTCCAGCTGCTGCTTCCGCTGAAGCCTCAATCCTTGTCCCCTCCGCTTGGCTTTCATGTCCCTGGTGGCATTCTATAGCAGGGTGGATGTTGTAAACCGAAGGTGGCAACAGCAGGACCACCTGAGCCCTCCCAATCCCCCCCCCCACGGTGGCAGGACCACCAGTCTGGCCTCTGAACAGTCTGAGGGGGGATGAACCAGGCTTTAACAACAATTGAGAACCCATTTAGAATACCAATTACACTTCTAGACTGCCCTGCAGTGCTTAGCGTAAGGACAGCATTGGCTTAGTGGTTAAGATGCTAAACTTGATGACTGGAAGGTCAGCAGGGCAGCAGTTTGATACCCAAGTGCTACATGACGGAGTGAGTGCATGTCTTCTGTCACAGTTCCTGCCAACCTAGTTTGAAAGCAAGAAATTGCAAGTACAGTAGATAAAAATAGATACAACTTATGTAGGAAAGGTAACAGCGTTCTGTGTTCTCTGGCATCCAGTAATGCCTGCCACATGACCATGGAAACATCTGCAGATGCAGACAGTGCTGGCTCTTTGGCCGTAAACAGAGATAAACATTGATCCCTAAAGCAGGAAACTATTGGCTTTCAAGAAAGGGAGAAATTTACCTTTACTAGTGTGCTTAGTACCATGATGGTGAACCTTGGCACTCCAGATGTTCTTGGACTTCAACTCCCAGAAGCCCAAGCCCCCGTGAATCCACATGAATGGGTTTACTGTGATTCATCCGGCCCACACCACCCTTGTCACTCAAGGGAACGGAAGTAAAATGTGCTGGTATGGACGTGTTTTACTTCCGCTTCCAGGAGTGACAAGGACGGCGTGGGCCAGATGAATCACAGTGAACCCATTCGTGTGGATTCACAGGGGCTTGGGCTTCTGGGAGTTGAAGTCCAAGAACATCTGGAGTGCCAAGGTTCGCCATCACAGGCTGAGTGCCCTCTCTGGGCATTTCACAAGGTAATTAGCATTATGAGTTTAAAGCAAAAACATAAAAGGGAAGTGGTTTGTGTGATGCAGAGGCAGATACCCAGTCAACTGATTAGCCAGGTTTCCTAGAACAGGGTTGCCAACTTATTTCTAAAGAATTTGGTGGCAGACAAGGGCGCATCTGAGAACGCACGAAGCAACATGACTCACCTCCCAAGGAGAGGGCTATCATGCTCCTTCCCATAATAAAACTGGAGGACAAAGGTTATTTGAACATGCGCAGAATGCCTTTTCTTTCCAGTTGGCATTGCATTGGGGTTGATTTCATTTGACACTACCAGCAAAACTTGCGGCCGAGGAAAGCCAGACAACACCTTCCCTTCTTCAAATATTAGGATTTCATTGTCCATCAGGCTTGACTCCACAGAGTTTGATGAAGACCCCCATGGGAGTTGAAAGCTTGTTGTTGTTCAGTCGCACAGTCGATTCCGACCCTTTGTGACCCCAGGGACCATTGCCCTCCAGGCACTCCTGTCCTCCACCATCCTCCTCAACCCGCCCAGCTCTGTGCCCATTGTGTGTACAATACCATCAAGCTATCTCAGTTTTGGCCGCCCCCTTCTTCTTTTGACCACCATCTTTCCCAGCATCAAGGCTTTCTCTAGTGAACTCTTCTCATTTGATGTCCAAAGTACTTTAGCTTCATCTTTATTATTTGACCTTCTAAGGAGCAGGCAGGGTTGCTTTCTTCTAAGATTGACCAGGGGACTCTCAAAACTCTCCTCCAACACCACATCTCAAAGGCATTTATTCTTCTGTGCTCAGCTTTCTTTATGGTCCAGATCTCACAACCATACAGGCTTATGGTTTTTAGTGGTCTAAAATGAAGCATATCTCCTACACCTTGCTTTTGGGTTGTGCTGGAGGACAGCGGTTGTTGTTGCCAAGTACTAAGCAACAGAAACAACAAAATAGAAACTAACTCCCAGTTCTTCTTACTGTAAGTGTAAGGAGATCTGGCAGTTAAAGGAAAGTTTTAACCGACAGGGCTGAGTTTAGGGTTATTAAATAAGAGGGCACCAACTCTGGAAAGTTGTAGTTAAACCACTAATACTTACCTCTTGTGTTTCCGAGAACCCATTCAGTGCAGAGGAGCAGCCCCTCCTCCTCGCTTCTACACAGGCAGGTATGCTGCCGGTTGTCCAAGTACTGTAACTACCTCCCACTCACCAAGCGGAGCCAGTGCTCCTCCGCTTCCTGGAGAAGTTTGCAAGCTGTCTTTCCCCCAGCAAGCAGTAGATGGGGCCTTCTTTCAGCAAATCAGGCCTTTGGGAAGCAGAAGTTGTTGGAAGCACAGAAAATTCCTGGCAACCGGTGGGACATGATGTCCCTCCTGTCTCAGTCCCAGCCTGTCGGTCTGTCTGTGCCTGGATTTGTGCCCAGTTTTGTCGCTTCCTGGTTCCCTTCTGAACAATTACTGGACTCACGGCAAAAGCTACGGCTTTTTCGTTTCCCTTTTCCATGTCTTCTCCCTTTTCAGAAGTTCCCCTTTAATGGTGAACTTTGAGAATCACATTAAACCACAAGCCTTATTCCCTTACTTAAAAGCCAGTTGTATCTGACACTAGGATGCAGCGATGGGATGTAATAGGTTCTCACCAGTTTGCCAGAACCGGTAGTAACTTTTCCCAGTGTCTCAGAGAACCGGTAGCAGCTTTTGGGGGGAACTACCTTCAGGGCTTACCTTTTCATTGGTTCTCCCACAGCGCATGTGTGCCAAGCACTTGGTGTGCGTGCATGCCTACAGTGCTTGGCGCGTATGCACAGCCTCCTTGCTGTCCTCCCAAGCGGGGAGGAGGGAGAGAAGCTGCTAGCCTGAAGCTCCCTGTAGCCTGCTCCCCAGGGTAAGTGACTCACCTTTGGATGTGGTGTTTCTGTGTGTATTTTAATGTGTATTTAATATCTTTACCTATATTGACGTACTACCACAGTTCCTAAAAAGGCCTGGCATCCTGGCTTGGGGTTTTTAATCAAAGTCTTGGAGTTACCTCATCAATAAGCTACACCTGTGCTGTTCCAATTGGAGAACCCTTAAGGAGGTACAGCTGTTTTACATTTACATTAAGACATATTATCTCAGAGAACTGGTTAGGCAAAGACTTAGTACCTAACTTCTTTAACTGTTGAAAAGTTGAAAAGTGCCAAAATGAAGCCATCTTGTGGTGAGTTCATTCTGTAGTTCCTTCCATCTGACCTAGTGTGAGAAAGATTAGCCAGAATAAGCTTTAAGCTCTGGTTGATTTGTGTTTGGGGTGGGTGGGTGTATTTTAATGTATATTTTATTTATTTATTTATTTATTTATTTAATGTATTTATTTACGGGTTTGTGTTGTGGGTGGGTGGAGGTGTGTGTGTGCTTATTTTTATTTTATTATTTTTTTCTTTGGCCCCGCCCAGAGCATCATGACACTGGCTCCGCCCACAATGTCATGTCATTAGCTCTGCCCACACTGCAATGACATCATGGTAGGGTAGTACAATTTTTGACATCCCACCACTGCTATGGTGTGGTGCTCATCTCCATTTACAGCCAAAAAGCCAGCACTGTCTGCATCTGCAGGTTTCCATGGTCATGTGGCAGGCATGACTATATGCTGGAGTGCATGGAATGCTGTTACCTTTTTGCTTTAAACTAATAATGCTAATTAATTTGTGAACCGCCCAGGAATGCACTAAGCACTAAAGGTAAATTTCTCCCTTGATTGAAAGCCAGTTGTGCCGGACTTGAGGGGTCAGTGCTTATCTCTTGTTTACACACACCACTGTCTGCAACCGCAGATATTTCCATGGTCATGTGGCAGGCATGACCAGACACCGGAGCATATAGAGCACTGTTACCTTCCCCACTGAAGTGATACCTATTAATCTCCATGCAATTTCTTGCTTTCAAACTGCTAGGTTGATAGGAGCTAGAGCAGACGATGGGCGCTTACTCCACTGTGCAGCATTCAGGTCTCAAACTGCTGACCTGCTGGTCACCAAGTTCAGTCTTAACCACTAAACCAGGGAGTCCCAAGCCTTATTGGAGTCCGTTTAAACTTCTGGAATAGCTCAAAAGCCCTTCCTGGGTCACCAGATGTCTGGAACGACTTCATGGCACATGATAACAAATACTTTAGGGACATTTCCACCTATGTGAGGAACGTGTCATCTTTATGGCATTCTGGAAAGCAAGTTATGGGTTCCTTTCAAAAATCATAGAAATACCTGTTGGAATTATTTCGCATTTTGAAGGAAATGAATGTTAAAAGTAAATATCTGGCTTGGTTGGTTAACATCTGGGACCCCAAGCCTAATAATTACCCTTGATTGAGGCAGACTGAGTATCTATCACACTGTGAGTCACAGCCAGACACCTGCAGAGATGGGGGGCAGTGTTGGAAATGAATGGCATAAGGGACAACACACGATATCTTTCTACTGCTTACTCGCAAACAAGTACTGTATAAGCATGTTTCTTTCTCCTATCCAGATAAGCACATGCAACACATATCCATCATAATCATGGAACACTAGTACTTTTCCTGCTGAAGTAGTACCTATTTATCCACTTGCAATTTCTTGCTTTCGAACTGCTAGTTTGGCAGGAGCTGGGACAGAGATGGAGCTTACTCCGTAGTGCAGTACTTGGGTCTCGAACTGTTGACCTTCCAATTGTCAAGTTCAGCATCTTAACCACTAAGCCACCACCATTAGACATCTAGGAAGAATAGTTGCAAAAGGAGCAGAAAAAAACAAGACCCGCTGATTTATTTTCTTTATTAAAATACAACCGTGTTCTTTATACAAATAAAGGATTTTTTTGTTTTCTTCTGAGAAGCAATTCTTTTATCAAAAGAAAATCATTCACTAAAAAGCAAAAGAAGTTGCCAGCACTAGCTAAGAGGCATGCATTTTCAAATCCCAGGAAGTGGAGAATAATATGCCAGGCATTTCTCCTGCTTATACCACACAGATATTCTTAAACTCTGATGCTCTGGGTATTGTGATCCAGTCCTCGTCAGATTATGAGGACGACCTGGATCAGGGGGTGCTCCTTATGCCCTTCCCAGTTCTGTCTGCACCCGAACCTGAGGATGTCCTGAGCCAGGGATCTCAGCCTGCGCCTGGCCCAAGTCTGTTTTCCCCAGCAGCTGACCTGTCAGATCAGGAGTCTGGCTCTGACAGCGATCAGTCCGCAATCGGGGAGAGGTCCAGGAAACAGCTACACCTGAGATGCAGGCAAGCTAGAGTGAAGTACCAAAGAAGGCTCCCAGCTGATACCAATAAGCTGGGAGGCATATAAGCAAGCTTGTTGCAGTACACCTCTCATGCAAAGACCAACACCCTGCTTGACTCCAGACTGCCTGCCTAGACCCTGATCTGCCTGCCGTGATCCTGGCTTCTCTGCCAACCCTGACGATGCCCCTGGACCCCTTTTGGATTAGATGCTTGCTCGGACTACCGGTAACCAGACCTCGGCTTGCCTTTTGGACTTTCATATCTGGACCCTCCTCGAATAGACTCTCTGTGTAGCGCCACCATGCAGCGGCTGTGCCCACTTGGGTAGGTCAGCACACTGGGTCACGATAAAAATAAGTCGTCATAGTCTCCCTCCACGTGAACTTAATAAGAGATCTCATTCCTGATTTTCTATGGATTACAGCAGAGACAGCCAAGGACAATTTCATCCCTAGAACTCCATGTAACGTCCATCACTGCTTGTGGGATGATCTGTACACAAGACCTTTTCCTGGCTGGTGCCACAATAGGGAACAAGGTCTTCAAGATGGGTGCATTGTCTCATGAAAAATACAAATGCTTAACGAGGGAGTAGCCAATTGCTCTGCTACCTTATACAGGTTGTCCTCCATCTGTGGATTCAGTATCCACGGTTTCAGTTATCTGCAAGTCTAAAGATATTCAATAAAAATCCTGAAACTCATACTACAGTATTTATGTATTTCTATGGCACATTAGTAGAGCTGGCCATTAGAGGCCACTGTCTGCAGTGTAAAATATACGGTTCACCTGTTACCACGGTTTCATGTGCCCACGATTACTCTTGGGATGTATCCCAGGCAGATGGGAGGGCAACCTGTATTTGTTAGTTACTTCATATCTCCAAAAAGTGGTGGATTTGTAGAAGGGAAAAGTCTTGTGTTTCAGTTGATTGAGACACACCAAAAGGATTTGAATGAACACACAAAAGGAATTTGTTCCAAGGAAATTCATACCACCCTTTTTTTGCCTGAAAGAACAGGTCACAAGTAGACCTTAGGAATCAATGCTATCAGAATTATCTTCTGGCTGTCCTGGAACGAACACTGTAATTTGGGTAGGGTCAAATTAGGGAGATGGAGTAACATGAAACACCTTGGCAAGGATTAAAAACTATCGCCATAGATTTTAAAAAAGATGACAAACTGGATTGCTACAGGAACTAATTGCTAGCGATGAGGCAGCAGAAGGAAGAAGGAAACACAGCTGTCATTTTTACATCTGTTTTGGGCAGGTGTTCTTAACAATTTTTTGCCAAGTAATGCTAAGGCAAATATTAATACTAATGTTCAAACATTCCGTTGATGTGCACACAAATAAACTCTATTGTTTTTAACACAGGGAAATCAATGCAAGCAGAACTTTTCATTGGGATGGACTTAAAAATGTTCAAAAGCTGCAAACAAATGGAACAGGATGTTACTAGCTTAAATTCCGCACTCGGCTCTTAAACTTGTTCTACAGCTGAGTTGAGACTTTGTTTTCTTTTGGCTAAGCACTCCTTTGACAAACAAATCTGAAAAACACAGGCATTCTGGAAATGTTTAATACCTACGAATTAACAGGCAGAATCCTATTTGTTTGCATGTTGCCATTACTTAGTATAAAAATCACCAGCAAATTGCTCCAAATCGAGAAGTCAGCACAAGCAGGCACAGATTCATATGGAGTTGTGTGGCCCGTTACACAACAGCAAATGCCTACATTGTCACCTTAAGGGGTCGTTCAAATACCACGTGACCATTTTAGGGGGGGAGGGGGTCAACCAAAAGTCACGGACCGGGGTGGGGTGGGTCTCCTGGTGTGAAGTCACGTGACTCCAAAATTATCATTGCTTTTCGCATCCAGCTGGCCCTAGCTCTATCTTCAAACCACATGATGGGGTGGTGGTCAAAGGTCACAGAAAGTCACAGAGGGGGGAGGGTCAAAAAGTGGCCTATTTTAGGTCACATGGTATTTGAAAGAGCCCTAATGTGTGGCAATTTGCTACTGAGTTTTATACAAACTGAGTTACACTGGCATACATATGTAATAGGATTCAAGCCCACACTTAATGCACATTGTCAGCCAATGCATTTGAAAATGTGCTTTTGAATTAAGCAAAATAGTTGTTACTCTGAATCGGGGGAACCAATTAGTTTTAAGCCCAGGACACCACCTGAGCTATAAAACAGTAATAATTCCCCCACTCCACCCCACCCCAATAAATGCACATAAAAATACTGGGAAAATTCTAAATTGGTTATAAGGTAAAGGTCACCCTTGCTGAAAGCCACTCATATCCGACTCTAGGGTTCAGTGCTCATCTCTGTTTCATAGCCGAAGAGCCAGCGCTGTCTGTTTCTGCAGATGTTTCCGTGGTCATGTGGCAGACATGATTAGACAGACTAGGCTAGACTAGAATTGGTTCTATATCAGTATGAAAACTGAGCAAGATATTTCTACAGCTTCTCCTTCCGTGTCTAAGGCAGACGTGCTGAAATAGAACTAGACTGGAAGACCCAAACTCCCGATTGCAAAAGGCCAAGTATCAAAAGGGTTATTCAACCTACCTACCTACCTACAGGTTGTTTTCCTGGAAGTCAGCGCTTCCAACATATTCTCATTCTCACTACAGGTATTCCCTCACTCACAGTTTCTTACATCGGTCAGTGCTTAGGGCTGCATCACATAATCATGTCCGTCATTAAACGACTGGCCCTTTAACCAAGAAACTTCCACTTTCATCCTTCTGTGGACCCTATAAACAGTTCCATTGGGGAGCAGGGCAATCTAGAGCTCTTTTTGTGTTAAGCAAATGTCGCTAATAAGGGAACCAGCTTCTCATCAGAGTTTGCAGAGTTGTGAGTTTTACCTATATTTCATGTACTGTATGTCCGTAATTCTAAGTTGTGTTAACAACTGTGTTTGTGGATACAACCTGAATTCATTGGAGGTTTGGGCTCTGCGTCATTACATCATTGTCTAATGTCCAGCACTACTTCTGGTGGAGAAACGACGAGGCTCTTTATGTTTACAAATACTAGGTTGGCAAGAATATTCAAACCCAATACTGTTTAGCAAACATAGGTAAAGGTAAAGGTCTCCCTTGCTTGAAAGCCAGCTGTATCTGACTCTGGGGTTTAGTGCTCATCTGTTTACAGCCAAAGAGGCAGTGTTGCTTGCATTTGCAGATGTTTCCATGGACATGTAGCAGGCATGACCTGACACCGGAGTGCATGGAATACTATTTACCTTCCCACCAAAGTGGTACCTATTTATCTACTTGTAATTTCTTGTTTTTGAACTGCTAGGTTGGCAGGAGCTGGGACAGAGACAGGAGCTGACTGTGTCGTGCAGCACTCTGGTCTCAAACTGCTGCCTTGTTGACCTTCCAGTCAAGTTCAGTGTCTTAACCACTAAGCCACTGCAGTCCTTATAAAGATCAGCAAAACCTGCTTGTTAAAGTGGAATTGGGGTAAATGTCTACACTGCAAGATCTTTCTGAAGGTAGAGCGAAGACTTTGTTCGCCTCCACCCTGACTCATTTGTATCTCAACTTATCTGGTGGTACCATGTTAGGAAAGCCCTAGTTTACAGCACTGAAGGAAAATTTAGCCTTTAAGTTCTTGTTTCTGAATGCTTTGTGCCTATTACAAGACGTGACCTCCCCCGCCAAAAAGAAAATTGGCATTTATAGCTTCTTTTGACAAGCAAATAGTACAGAGACATTTTCATCGTTCTCATACACATTTCTTTAGCAAAAATGCACATAGCATAAACAACAACAGCAAAAGGAAATTGTCAAGTCTACAAGAGCTTATGCGGTAAAAGCATTTGGTTATTTACATTCCAACTGTCTTGACCTTCACAGTGGTACTAAAGTGCAGGATTCATTCTGTCCCCTCCAGATACAATTAAGTCTCTTTCCCGGTAACCTGAGCTGAGGTCAGCAGAAAGAACCAGGAGGCAGGTAGGGGGAAAGACAGAAAAAATGGTCCAAAGCAAGAGAGAACAAGGGGACCCAGGGAACACCTTGGTCTTCTTTCTTTCACATCCAAGGTTTAAAGCAGGGTTCCCAACATACAGCCTGTGGGCCGGGCCTGGCCCCAGATGCCATTCCATCTGGCCCATCGCCACCTCCAAAGCACCCGGAAGTGGAAGTGGGCACGTTTATGTCAGCTGTAAAACACACCCGCGCGCGTGCAAACATGCCTGTGGCTGTCATAAACACGGAAGTGGGCGCATTTATAACAGCCACAAATGCACCTGCTTCTGCAGGGCGTGGTCTGGCCCACTCAGCTGTCCAGGGGCGTGGCCAGGTCTGTGATGTAAAAAGGTTGGCCATCCCTAGTTTAAAGAAAGCCTGCCGACCTTCTTGTCTGCTACCAGTTTATAGCAATTACACTTACTTACCACCTCTTAGCACTTAAAGCACTCTCTGGGTGGTCTGTAAGGCAATTAGCATTTTTGCCCCCAACATGCTGGTCTCATTTGAGCGACCTTGGAAGGATGGCAGCCTGTCAACCTTGAGCCCTGGTCAGAATCGAATTCACACATTTTGGTTGCAGTACAGCACTGTGGCATCAGGACTCTATAATACAGGTTGCTTACCTGTAATTGTTGTTCTTCTTCGTGGTCCCCTGTGAATCCACACAAATGGGTTTACTGTGCATTTGCACAGTAAAGCGATACGTGTGGATTCAGAGACCATGAAGTAGAACTTGATAGAACACAGGGTCAGAAATAGACATTGTAGATAGCCCATAATTAGAACATTATATTTAGCAAGGATATAGCAATAAGCAACCACACTTCTATACTGCCCCATAGTGCTTAGCGCACTCTCTGAGTGGTTCACAAGCTGGGTATTTATTTTACTGACTTCAGGATGGAAGGCTGAGGCAACCTTGATCCCCGTCAAGATCGAACTCACGTCAGCAGTTTGGGCTGCAGTACAGGGGTTTAACCACTGCACAACCAGGACTCTTTCTTTATTCAACAGCCATGTCTCCATGTGGAAGTCTACTGGCCCTTTGCAGATACGGAGAAGACAATGACTAGCTCGGGAAAGCATATGTCACCAAAAGGATTAGGGTAGCAGGCTGAGCGTGGATGAATCTTAAAAGCAGGAGCAGAGTTAATGAAGAGAGAGACAGATACAGTTGCTTCTGCTATCATCCTTAAACTACGCTGAGTCACTTGTTCCATTGGAGCTTTATGTTAAGCCCAGGTCTAGAACTAGCAACCAGCAGGGAGTATGGCCTGGAGTCCTCCCTGAGGAACCATGGACCAAAAGGACAATCCGGCCACATGAAGCCTTCCCTAAAATCCTCATTTTTTACAAAGAAGTCAACCCAGAACATTTGGGAATGCTCCTTCTAGCAAAATGAGGTCAACTGTGCTCCATAATTACTGTCTATACATACACATTTCTTGCCGCCTTGCAGATCAACCTGTTATGAAGCCCGTTTGGTTGGGTTAGGGAACCCAAATGTCGCGAGGCTCTGGTTTCTTGGGTTGCCACCTGGGGTTGATGTTAACTGGGGTCTCAGCCTTCCCCATTTCAGGTGTAAAACTGCAGGACTGTGTCTTGGTTTGCAGAAACTCCCATGATCTGCAGTGACGTTTAGAGATCCTGCCCTTTGCAACTACAGTAATACCTCAGATAACGACTGCATCGGATAATGCTAAAATCGGATAACGATCTGCTAGCGTTATCCGATGCAGTCGTTCATAGCAGCAGGGTGGCTGGAAAGCTGAACGGGGTTCTCTGTTCAGCTTCCCAGCCACCCTGCAACTGCGGAGGCAGGGGTGGGGTGGCTGGAAAACTGACGGGGGGCTCCCCCGTCGACTTCCCCAGCCACCCCACAGCTTCTTTTTAGAACCCCTCCCCTCACCTGGCTTGGTAAGGGGCTTAGCTATCTAGGCCGGGGGGGGGGGGTTCTTAAGAGAGGCTAGGATAAGGGACCCAAGCCTCTCTTAGGAAGCCACCCCGCCTGGATCGCTAAGCTCTTTAGCAAGCCAGATGGAGGTTTCTAAAAAGGTTTCTTTTCAGGACCCCCACCCCGCTTGCTAAGCAAACCAGATCAGCCCCCTGTTCCCTTTCCTCTTTGGAAAGGGAACAGGGATTTTTTAAACATTGTGCGATCAATGCATCGCACAATGTTAAAAACCGGATGACGTTATGACTTGTGGAACCAAGTTATAACGTTATCCGAGGTACTACTGCATAGGAAAAGTCTTCAATCATTCCTATTAGAATGCATTTTTGTTTTTAATGTTATGGGACAGGAGAGGTTATACTCTTTGCAGAAACTGCAGATTCCCCCCACCCCACCCACTTTGTCTGTCATTTTAAAACCAATGGGGGCAGATTCTGAGATCTATGGGCAGCATATCTAATGTAAGGTCTAACATGCATCTAACTTAAATGCCAGGATTGACAGAAGGGGAGCATTCAACTGGAACATAGGCTAAGACACTGAAGGTGAACCTTAGCACTCCAGCTGTTCTTGGAGTTCAATTCCCAGAACCCCAAGAACACCTGGAGTGCCATCACAAGGCTAAGATAAAGATGGCCATTTGGCAACACCTCTCCTATTGCAAATGTGACCTTCATCTAAAGAGGAGTCTGTATCCATTTCTCTTACACACACTCCCAACCTGCATTTCATGCTGCTTCTCCTGGCAGTGGGGAATCTCCAAGCCGTGACTTCAAGAACTGAGTTCCGGGCTCCCAGATGTGCTTGGACTCCAGCTCCCAGAAATCATGGCCAGCACAGCCAATGGCAAAGGCTTCTGGGAGCTGTAGTCCAGGAACATCTAGGGCAGTGTTTCCCAATGTGGGACTTCAATTCCCATTGGCTAATCAGTGCTTTAGGGAATTGACTGAGGCTTCTGAGAATTGAAGTCCAACCCCCCCCCCCAAAGGTTTGGGAAACACTGGGCTAGGGGCTCAAGGTCAAGAACCTGTGGATCCTTTACTATCAGTTATGGAGTCTACTGTAGGACGTAGTTCCGCTATTTGCTTATATACTGGAACAGTGATGGTGAACCTTGGCACTCCAGCTGTTCTTGGACTTCAATTCCCAGAAGTCCTCATCAGCAGGAGTGCTGACTTGGGCTTCTGGGAATTGAAGACCAAGAACACCTGGAGTGCCAAGGTTCGCCATCACTGTACTAGAAAATAACTGGCCACCTGCTCTCTACGCCGTTTCTGCTGCCTTTCTGCAGAGTGGAGGATCTCCCTTCAGTGCTTATGGGATTGTCTCTGCCAACGTGGGCAACAAAAATGGGCCGGGACACCCTCACGAAACTATCTACGCCACGGGCTATACGTAACAGGACCAGATCCCTACACACAATTTCAGCAAACTGGGTCCAGAGTCCTAGGGGACAACCTTCTTTTAAATACAAAACAACAGAGAAATGTAACAGTATTTATGAAACGACAGTGAGCTTCAGATGGGACCACAAAGCCTATCTCAAATATTTATTTATTTAATTTTTAAGTGTCTCACGTTGCTCCCATGTCTGAAAATACCACAAGCGAGAGGTCACTCCCAGACAGGCTGGTGGAAGTTTTGAGGAGTCACTGGGCTTCACGTCTGGCATGTCTCCCAAAGTGAGGGTGACATGTCTATCCAAGGCAAAAGGAGTACATGCTATGGGGGCATCCCATACCACTTGGGAAGCCCGGTTTATACAACACCGGCGGTAACTCTGTCATGTCAGCTTACAAGACAGCAATACTGTGCAGAAGGCATTGTGTGAAGTCTTTCAGGGGAGGGGGGGAGACCAAATGACATTGCATTACGAAGAGATCTAGCATGTCAGGAAGAAGTTTAGATGGAATCCTTTTGCTTGTCTACAAGCAGGGAGGATGGGGAAGATTAAACCTCACAATTCTTCCACCCAAGTGGTCTATTTGTACTTCTTCATTTGCTATTCACATTGGGTCAACCCTGAATGCCCTTCAGTTTCGACAATTAAACCATTTACAGATGTGAACCTCCTTCAACCAGCAGCCTGGCTCCTTGAAGCAACCTTGCTTATCTTCTTATCAAGTATTTGGAAATTTCCTCTGCATCCTCTTCCTTTAAAAAAATAAATAAAATAAAGGGACTGAAAGAAGAATACCGGGAGGCATAAAGCGAAATGACACATACCGGGAGGCATAAAGCGAAATGACACAGACTGAAAATACAGTATGGTATTTTTCACGGCACATAGAAACAGACTCATGGGGGACATTAGAATTCTTCCAGAACTATAATGTAATGCTTTGTGAAGAGAGGTAGGGAGATTGGTCTACAAAATCGAAAACAGTACAGAGAGAGGCAAGAGAAATGGACCTTTGGCAAAATCGAACAAAACATAAACCCAGTTCCAATAACCCAACATTCATCATGTACTGTTTGTTAAAATTAAATGCCAAAAGGCATCAAAGGGTGATGGAGTTAAAGGATGATGAGGGAAACCAAGGGATAAACCAACACAGGAAAGATTTTGTGAATCAGCAGCATGAAGGGGAAAGAAGAGGAGGAACAAAGTTGAGGGCAAGTAAGATACAGTACAAGTTAACACTGATTGCACAAAACCCTTTTCAGTCTTTGGAAAGGAGAGGCATCTCTACCTAGCATATTCATAATCAAAATATATACACAAATCAAGGTTAACTATGTATATATGTACACGCAAGCAGTACTGTACACAATAAGAGAAGGGGGAAATTCTGACAAGACCCAGTGGCTGATCCAAACATTGCTCTTGTGTGAATCTAGTGTTATAAGTTTCGGATTTAGTCTGAAAAACAGGAGCATAAATGTTGCTTTGGATCACTCATCTGGTCCTAGAGGAAGGTGGCATCTCCTCTGCGGGCAGGAATCCATGTCCAGATGTGTCGTTGAACATCCCAGCCAATGGTTCAATGCAGAATTTAGAGTTTTTGAGTCAAACACCTCTGGCAAAAAAAAAAGGCTCTGTTTTTGCTTCTCGCCATTGGTTGCTGACCACAGCTGGTCAGTTGGTTGATTAATGCCAACATATATTTCCCTGGACCGTGGGTGGTCAACCAGGACTGCTTTACTTAGAAGAGGGAGACTGTTAAATTGGGAAAGTGCACTGAAAATCAACTTCATGTTGTAAATTCGGTCCAATCGAAAGGTACGGCGACTGTTCTTTTTGCACAGCATCAGAGCCCAGAGAGAAACAGGGATGTCTGTAAAACATTTTGTGTGTGTGGCTTCCCTTAAAACAAAGAAGCTCTTGGCAATTCCAGGCCTGTGTCTTTGGGATATCCTTTAAAGCTTGCTTGACTCTTGGTTCAGAAGAGCCCTAGTTCCCCCCCACCACCACCACCAAAAAAAACCCCACCCCTGGGCACTTGGTTAGTCTCTGGCAACATGCATTCGAGGAATAGTGCAGCAAAATGTAAGTCAGAGATGAGGAACAGACTGACTCCTTGAAGGGGTAGCTTAGTTGTGGAATGGCTTCCCTTTCCAGCCGACTGTTCCAAGGGTCATAGCTTGTCCTCCTCCTCTAATGCTCAGCATCCATCGCATCCAAGTATTTCGCCTCAATGATCCTAGGGAGCAAGTTATACCTGGGTGGCAGTGGAAGAAGAAGGTCCCCTGTTAGTTTCTAGCCTCAGTAAACACCCATCATTTATAATTTGTAACTCTTGGCTCACCTGCAAGACTACTGATCAGAAAGGACTAGGATCCAGCCTAGGATCCTTTTTCTAGGGAGGACGAGAGCAGCTGTTTTGTGGTATAATAATAGTAATTTTGTGTCAGAGATTACTCTGGATTAAAAGGTTTTTTGTGGTTAGATGTAGTGGTGGGATTCAGCCGGTGCTCCCCAGTACGCCTGTACCGGAAGCAGAAATTCCAGCTGGCCCCACCCCTCCATTTGCCAGAGCTTCAGGTTGTAGTCCTGTACCAGACCTCCTGTACTGGTGGCACAGCCTCCCAGGACTTCCCCCATCCGGTTGCCTAAGGCACCTTGCCACGCCCACCCAGTCACATGGCCACCATGCCACGCCCACAGAGTATGTAGTAAAACATTTTGAATCCCACCACTGGTGAGATGGATCTACCACTGGTGAGATGGAGAGTAGGGGAAGAGAACCTTGGCAATAAGAGGCAGTATATCTCATCATTTGTTTCTGAGGGCCGAAATGAGACATTTGTGGCAGGCTTCTTGGAGGCATCATGGTTACAAAGAGGAACCTGATCCAATGGGGTTTATGTTCGCTTCTTGAAAAGGAAAAGCCCATCTAATGATGTGGGTAGGGACTGTGGTGGCTTAGTGGTTAAGATGCTGGACTTGATGACTGGAAGGTTGGCAGGTCAACAGTTTGAGACCTGAGTGCTGCACGATGGAGCGAGCTCCTGTCTTGGTCCCAGCTTCTGCCATCCTAGCAGTTAGAAAGCAAGAGATTGCAAGTATATAAATAGGTACCATTTCAGTGGGAAAGGTGACAATGTTCCCTGCACTCCAGTGTTTATTCATACCTATCACATGACTATGGAAATGTCTGCAGACGCAGACAGTGCTGGCTCTTTGACTGTAAACGGACATAAGCACCAAAACCTAGAGTCACACATGACTGGCTTCCAAACAAGGGAGACCTTTACTTCCAGCTGTCAAGTTTGGCATTTTAACCACTAAAGCTACCACAGTCCCCTTATTCCTTATAAGAACATTAAACAAACACCTCTATTAATTGCAACTGCAAATGGCCTAAAGTCATCTCTTGCCATGCTCTCATTTCCAATGGGTGTAAAAAGGACCTAATTTTCATTGGCCGGGAAATGAAGTTTAGCCAGAACGAGGCTATTTAGTCATATTTTCTACACAGTTTTTGCTCTTCTTTTCCGCATTTTATTTCTCCTTTTCTTTAGAATATCTAGCACGGAATCCAGCTCAGTGGGCCTTCCTAAAACTGGCAACCCTCCAGAAGGGTCAGAACTACAACTTTCTGGCCCCTAAGTTGCCATAGCTGCGGGTGAAGGGATCCAAAGCACAAACCCTATTAGACGCCAGATGAGGGAAGAGCGAATTACCTTGCAGAGTCCCCAGTAAAGGCTGCCCTTGCTTGAAAGCCAGTCGTATCTGACTCTAGGGTTCAGTTCTAAGTTTATAGCCAAAGAGCCAGCACTGCCAGTTTCTGCAGATGTTTCCAAGGACACTGGAGTGCATGGAATGCTGTTACCAAAGCGATATCTATTTATCAACTTGTAATTTCTTGCTTTCAAACTGCTAGGATGGCAGAAGCTGGGACCAAGACAGAAGCTCGCTCCATCGTGCAACACTCAGGTCTCGAACTGCTGACCTGGTGACCTTCCAGCCATCATGTTCAAGGTCTTAACCACTAAGCCACCACAGTCCCCATTTACCCCCACAAAACCCCTTGATCTCTCGTAGTAGCGTGACCAAAGAGAAGCCCTCTTTTTAGCTGCCCAAGGTGAGGCACAAGTAACTCATCCACAGCACAGCGTAAGTCCTGCAACTGTCGGTTCTCAAAGGCCAGACTGAAATTTCTCCACGTTTCTAGTCACACCAGAGACCAACCTGATGGGGATCATTCCAATCATGATGAGGGGAAAGATCATCTTCATGTAGGGCAAAGGAGACATCCCGAAGCTACAGAGAATGAGGAGCTGGAGAACTTGCAAGCCGGTGAAGTAATGGATTTTCCTCTGGGGCACCCGGCGGATGTAATGGGTGGGAGGGTAGGCAGTCTGGAAGGGAGAAGCAGCCAGAAAAGCTTTATGGCAAGAACAAACATTCTTGAGGGATACACAAGAGCAAAACCAAATGAGAAGATGGAGGAAGAAGGAGCTCACTGGACAAGGAACAACGTTCAAGGAGGAGGAAATGGCTGAGGAACTCAACCTCCCCTATGTCACTTGGGGGACCCTGAATAGGCTGAGGGTTGGAGTGCCTAAATGCAAGACCGACATGCTCAAGTGGGGGCTGCTGGTGGACAACAACATATGCTGGAGACTAATATTTCCGACCTCGGAAGGAAAGAAGGCTGAGTAAACCATGAATCCCCATCAGGATTGAACTCACAATGTTTTGGCTGCAGGACAGCAGTTTAGCCCCTGCGCTGCCAGGGTTCTATAATGACAGGTTGCTTACCTGTAACTGTTCATCTTCTTTGTGGTCCCCTGTGAATTCTTGTGAATGGGTTTTCTGCGCGTATGCGTAGTAAACCCATTTGTGTGGATTCACTGAGACCATGAAGAAGAACTTGATAGAGCGTAGAGGCAGAAATAGATTGTAGATAGCCCATAATTAGAACATTGCTATATGTAACAAGGATAAGGCAATAGCAACCACACTTCTATACCGCCCCATAGTACTTAGTGAACTTTGTGACTGGTTCACAAGTTAATTGACATTTTGCCCCCAACATGCTGGGTACTCATTTTCCTGACCTCGGAATGTAGAATCAATCTAGTGTTCCCATCAGGATTGAACTCACAACATTTTGGCTGCAGTGTAGCAGTTTAATCATTGCAGCAAGTTTGGCCAACAACAAAGCCAAGTGTTATGATCCAGTCCTCGTCGGTCTCCGAGGATGACCTGGATCAGAGGGAATTCCCTATGCCTAGCCCAGTTCTGCCTGCACCCGAACCTGAGAATCTCCTGAGCCAGGAATCTCAGCCTGTGTCTGGCCCAAGTCTGTTTCCTGTCAGATCAGAGGTCTGACTCTGACAGTGATCAGCCCTCATTCAGGGCAAAGTGCAGAAGGCAGCTACACCTGAGACGCAGGCAAGCTAGAGCCAAGTACCAGACAAGACTCCCAGCTGATAGTGATTAGCTGGGAGGCTTAGAAGCAAGCTTGTTGCAGTCTTCTAGCATCGGTACAATTCTTCAGTGCATAGACCGACACCCTGCTTGACTTCAGATAGCCCGCCTAGACCTTGACCTGCCTGCCGTGACTCTGACTTCTCTGCAAATCCTGATAACACCCCTGGGAATCCTTCGGACTAGACACTTGCTTGAACTACGGGTAGACCTTGGCTTGCTCTTTGGACTTTGCTATCTGGAATATTCTCAAATAGAGTCTCTGTGTAGCACTGCTGTGTGGCAACCGTGCCCGCTGGGCTGGGTCAGCACACCAAGACAGTGGCTTCATTTTGGCCTGAAGAACCAAGAAAACTGCAGCAAAACATCAACAGCCTGAGGGCCAGTTTAGACTGCTACTGAGCAATCTCTGGCACTACAAAGCCACGCAAAACAAACTCCTCAAACCCACACTGGGGTGATTCGTCTCATTAGGCCAGGGGTGCCCAAACTACAGCCCGGGGGCAGGATGTGGCCCCCAATGCCAATTCACCAGGCCTGCAAAGCCCTAATCGCTCCTGGAAGTGGAAGTAAAACACTTCCAAAAAGTTTGGGCATCCCTGCATTAGCTAACAAAAAAGGGGAAAGGACTGTTTAAATTTTCAAGATGACGTCAGGGACCAGGCTACAAAACTAGGCCAAGCCTTTTGTTTCCCTCTTCGCCTGCTTGTTGCAAAGTTGCGCTGATTTTATTTTTTAATTTACTTGCCCCCCAGCCCCCAAATCCCAGAAATGGATGAAGTTACACCCCACCCTCCCGCCATCAAAATAAATCCAATTCCACAGATTCCTGGAGGACAACCAGATGAGAATGGCAGGGTTGGAGCGTGCATGAAGCAAGCCTTGCTTGATGCTTTGCCAAGGGTCTGCAAATAATATATTTTAACATTCATAAAACATAACAACAGTTCCTACCATTATTTACTGGGAGCTACAGCTCTTACAAAGAGTAGTTTGGACAGAGAGATCAAAGATCCTTTCAACTCAGAGCAACATCGAAGATCAAAACTAGTAGGCAAAAACACCACCTCCCGATGTTTCCGCTCACTTGGTAGCATAAAAAAATTTCTCCCAACAGCGGCCACCTGAGGGTTTAAGCTAATGTTCTCTGCGGAACACCAGGGACCCTCTGCAGAAGACGGCTGTACATTATAATTCACTTGGCTGAGGGCATACAGCACCCACAACTAGTGAGGCCTATAAAGGTTTCTCGTGCTCTAAAGCCAGTCGTGTCCAACTCTAGGGGTCAGTGCTCATCTCCATTTACAGCCCAAGAGGCAGCACTGTCTGCCTCTGCAGATGTTTCCATGGTCATGTGGCAGGTATGACTAGACACCGGAGCACATGAAACGCTGTTACCTTTCCTGACAAAGTGGTACCTATTCATCTTCTTGCAATTTCTTGCTTTTGAACTGCTAGGTTGGCAGGAGCTGGGGCAGATAATGGGGGGGAAATCAATGAATGATTTTGGGGGGCTGTAACTCAGACACCTTAACTCCAAACTTCACCAAACTTGGAGAGGGGTGAGAAGAGGGTCAGCAGAAGACCCTCTCCCAATTATGGCCATGTTATATCCCCTCAAGACACTCACTAAACGTTATCCAAACAAGTGGGTGGGGCCTAAGACTTTTGCACAGTACTGTACAGTGCTGGAATTCTCTCCACTTGCACTGGATAAAGGATAATTTCCAACAATCATCAAAGAGGAAGACACAATTAAAGGGCAGGAGAGGAGCCTGGCCGCCCTTGATTTTGCAACAAAGTCCCAGCTGCTTGAACGTTCAGTGAAAATCTACTTTCAATAGTTCAGTAAAAATGCACCTTCTTTGCACAACAAAGGTATCAGGATCAATCCTTGGCTTCTTCTGGCAGGACTAGGGCAGAATCCTGTCTCAACTGCTAGAAAGCCACTCTTGCTCACTCTAGAGCAGTGGTGCCCAAACTAAGCCCCGGGGGCCGGGTGCGGCCCCCGACACCAATTCATCCGGCCCGCAAAGCCCTCATCGCTCCTGGAAGCAGAAATAAAACGTGCCCATATGGACAAGGGCTTCGTGGGCCGGATGAATTGGCGTCAGGGGTCCCGGGGGCCGGGTGTGACCCCCAAAATGTTTGGGCACCCCTGCTCTAGAGCAAGGGTGCCCAAACTATGGCCCATAGGATGGATACAGCCCAGGAAGCCATTTCATCCGGCCCATGATGTCCCTGCCAAACCAGGAAGTGAATACGGATGCTTCTGTGCATGTGCAGTTGCTTCCGAATTTACTTCCTGGTTTGGCATATATGTCCTTGCACATGTGCAGAAGCATCCGTATTTACTTCCTGGTTTGGTGCTAATGTGCTGCGCATGCACAAGCATCCATGACAAAGTAGGAAGTAAATATGTATGCACATGCACAAACATGCACTGTTGTGCTCAGTTGTTCTGGGGGCATGGTCAGGCCCCATGTCCAAAACATTTGGGCACCCCTGCTCTAGTCTAAACCCTAACCCTAACCTTAACCCTGGGAGGCAGCAGCCATAGATCGCATACTCCAAGGAAGGAAAAGGGTTAGGATTTAAGCTAGAGAAGACCTGAAACAGGCAAGGGATAGCTCATAACTCTAGTCTCCAGTCAACCTAGCAGTTCAAAAGCAAGTAGATAAATAGGTACCGCTTTGGTGGGACAGGTAGCAGCCTGTGCTCTCTGGCAACTAGTCTTGCCTACTGCTATGACCAAAAAAATGTCTGCAGGCACAGACAGCATTGGCTCTTTGGCTCTAAACCAAGATGAGCACCACACCCTTGAGTCAGATACGACTGGCTTTTGAGCCAGGGATACCTTGACCTTGACTACACATTAACCACTGCACCGTGAGGGCTTTTATGAAAGCTATAAACGCCTTGAGGCAGAAATCCCATAAACTGGATTTCACAAAGTATGGGAGGCTGAAGTGTATTTGTGTGGGTGGGAGCGGAGGAAGCCATTTTAGAAAGCTACTAAGATGGGTCCACTGGGGAATGAAGAACATAACGCTTCATTGTTTAAAGTGAATGAGTCGTCAATGCAAAACCAATTCATTTGGGTCTAACCAAAAGGTTGCGAGTTCGATCCTAGCCAGGGATCAAGGTTGACTCAGCCTTCCATCCTTCCCAGGTTAGTAAAATGAGTACCCAGTATGATGGAGACAAAACGCGAATTCATTTGTGAACTGCTTATGGGGTGGTATATAAGTATGATTGCTTTGCTTTCTATTCAAGCTTTACCCTTTCCACAGATTTGAAGTACCACAGCAGGGCTGAAGACCAAAAAAAAAAAAAAAAAAAATCCCTTCAGTTGCATGGAGGGCAAAGCCATTTTCCTACCCTACCCTCCCTCCCTCCCCCGGCCGGCTGGGGTTTTGTGGATGGCAACTGTCCAGCCTCGTTTTGGCTGCCGTGTTTTGACACGGGAACCCATTCAAGACAACGAGCAGGGTGTGAGCGAAGAGGCCTGGGAGATGGAAATATCATAAAAAGCAACCACAGCTTCTTTAATGGCTGTGTTTTTCAAGCTGCCAGGAATGAAATCATTATTAGGAGTTTCCTCAGGAAACAGAAGCTGGAGACCAGCTCGGCCTCTCCTCCTTCTCCCGGACAGCTGAGGTCAGGGTGGCGGGCTTTCTTCCCCTGCCCTGCACTTACCTGCTCTTTCAGCAGCAGGGCGACCCGCTCGAAAAGCTGGTTCCCATCGATGGAGGTCAAGGCGATGTACAGGAAAAGCCCATACAGGACAGGTTTTGGGATCAGCTGGAGTGGGAAAGGCAGCAGCAAGAGAGAGAGGCCGACCAAGAAGTTGGCCACCAACGTCGTCAACCGGGTCTCCTTCACGCTCACAATCCTGTGTGTGTGTGTGTGTGTGGGGGGGGACAAAATACAAAACTGAGATGTCACGCCATCACTATTTATGGTTGGTTCATCATTGTGAAAGAAAACCTGCACACCCACCAACTGATGGCCAGGTCATCAAATGAAGCAGTACACATATGAGCAAGTTAATCATAATGCCTGCTTGCCATTAAGTCAATTTTGACTTATGGGAATCCCTTCCATGGGTTTAGGTATAGGGCTGTAGACCAGGAATTCCCAACCTTTTAAAGTCATGGGCCGGGTCATGCTCCCTTAGGCAGCTTCGGGGGCTGGATGGCCATTTTGCCCTTCCTCCACTACATGGCACTTCCTGGTATAGTGGAGGCGGTGGGGGGCCCACATGAAATGGTGCTGCGGGCTGCATCCAGCCCACAAGTTTAGAACCCCTGCTGTAGACCCTAAGGGTAGGCGTTCCAATTCCCCACTGGGTTTCCTGGGAGAAGAGCCAACCCGTGCAGCCTTGGGCAAGTTGCCCAGTCCCAAGCGCTTCTCCCAGAGGAAAGAAATGAGAATCCGCTTCTATGTATTTGCTACTTAGAAAACCCTGGAAAGGGTTGCCATCAGACAGAATTGACTTCATGGCACACAATTATTTTATTATAAAATAGTTTTTTAAAAACTGTTTCTAGCCCTTTCAATGGCGAGTGGGCGGCAATATAAATCTAAATAAATAAATAAAAATCTGGATTTGATATGTCCCTGAGAAAGTTCTACAGACAACAGGGAGCTAAGTCCAATTTCTTCTTGAAGTGCCACATCCCAATTCCAAATATTGGCTATCCTCATGAGGGATCAGCCATGAAGACTGTCCTGGGGACAATATAATGCAATGGCCTTACAATTGCCTTCTGCATCGCAGCATGACACCCATAGCGCCACTGCTCCAGTTCCATGAGTCACTTTCTGGTCCTGAGCCCTTTTGGCACACAAAGTCCTCATCATCATCCCCAGGCCGGGATGGATGACGCTGTTGCCTTCCATCGAGATGGGTTCAAGTGGGATTTAATCCGATTGGAGCCCATCACGTTTCCCTGTGGACTTCGGCACCTCAGGCTGTTAGTCTTCAGGGTGGTCAGGTTAGTTAACCGCCGCCTGACACTCGGTGTTGACTCACTGGCAGTATGGTCTATTCTCTTACCATAGCAGGATAGCCTGGCCAGACTGGATAATGATACCTGCTTCCCATTATGTCAATTCTGACTTATGGCAAACCTTTCCAGTGGTTTAGGTATCTGGCTGTACAGCCTAAGGTTGGGAGTTTAATTCCCCCAATGCTCCTCCAGGGCAGTGGTTCCCAATGTGGGGCCCAGACCCCACAAGGGGATTTCAACTCCCAGAAGCCTCAGTCAGTCCATTGGCTGATCAGTGCTTTGGGGGATTGATTTAGGCTTCTGGGAATTGAAGTCCAAAAATCCAAAGACTGGGACACACTGGGCTAGGGAGAAGGAACAGCCTGTGTAGTCCCAAGAGCTCCCCCCAGAGGAAGGGAAGGGAAAACCACTTCTGACTAGTCTCTGCCAATAAAATCCTGGAAAGAGTCACCATAACTCATAATTGACTTGATGGCGCACAATTATTTTTTATTACAAAATATTCAACATCACAAGAATCATCTTTAAAAAAAAATGTTTCTAGCTCTTACAATGACACATCTGGATTTTAAGTGTCTGGTTCTACAGACGACATGAAATTAAATCAGATTAATGGTATTTAAAAAGGACGTCTTCAGTGCCTTGCTTGCTCCCTTGGGTAGCAAGTTACAGGATTTGTTTGAACGGTATAATTTATACAGCCCACAGATCCTGCTTTTCTTGGAGCACAATTAATGCAATCTCTTCAGCACACAGAAGCCCAGCTTTTCCCTTAGTCTCTTCCCCAAGTTTAGAGGAGAAAATCAATATAGCCTTTGCAGCTCACTAAAGAAAATCTTGCCAAATCCTCCCTTCTACCTTTTAATCCTTCCCTTTCAACAGATATCTGAGTGTGGCATCGACTCCTTTTGCTTTTGTGGAATCTTAACACAGAGGAAAACAAATCGGAAAACAGTTCAGCAGAATCAAAACCAGTGGCTCTCCTTTGAAAGCCCCTCCCTTTTTGCCAAATTTGAAATCTGGTCAATTAAAAAAAAATGACACCCCTTGACAGAACTACAAAGACACACTGCTTGATGGTTCTGGCATCCGAGTCTCCAGATCAACCCGATTCCCTCCCTCCCCCAACTAGAAGGATCTAGGACTGTGATGGCAAACCTTGGCACTCCAGATGTTCTTGGACTTCAATTCCCAGAAGCCCAAGCACCCTGTGAATCCACATGAATGGGTTTGCTGCGATTCATCCGGCCCACACTGTCCTCATTGGTCCCGGAAGCGGAAGTAAAACACGCCTGTACGGAGGAAGGATTATCTTGAAAGAGTCTTAACCGTAATGGGCATGTTTTACTTCCGCTTCCGGGGGTGACAAGGGCAGCGCAGGCCAGATGAATCGCAGTTAACCCATTCGTGTGGATTCACAGGGTGCTTGGGCTTCTGGGAATTAAAGTCCAAAAACATATGGAGTGCCAAGGTTCACCATCACAGATCTAAGACAGGGTTTACCAACCTTTGGCCCCCAGGTGTTCTTGAACTTCAGTTCCCAGAAGCCCTGATCAACAGGTGTGCTGACTTGGGATCCTGGGAATTGAAGTCCAAGAACACCTGGGATACCCTGATCTAGGACACCTGGCCCATTTCAGTTTTAAGTGTTCTTCCATAAAATGCTTGATTCAGAGGACTCGATTCCAATCAATGGCCTAATGAAGGGAGGACACAGGACTGGTCAAGACTTCGAACAAAATGTCTGTCCTTGACTTACGTTTCATAGATGTGGCCGTTCTCGACCCTCTCCTCCACATACGCCAGGGCTCGGACATGCATGGGCGAGTGAGGGAAGGCAGCATGGATCCAAGGTAAACCAAAGACGGACAAGCCGGTGTTGATCAGAGCGACAAGGAGGAGGTCCCAATGGTAAGCTGTTCCCTTTACTAACCTGAAATAAACTCTTATCAGTAAAATGATATAATCACACTGTCTCTGTCAAAATAAGTCACCCCCATCCCTCCATGCACACTTAAAAGTCTCTTGGTCTACACTAGAGTACTGTACTATACATCTCACATTGAATGAACGAAAGGACAAAAATCTGGGTGTCAAATTAGATGCTAAAGGGAACAACAATCTCTTTCTAATTCCATTCTATCTGCATAGTTCCAAAATCCATTCACAATGCTATTTTAGGACACATTTTAGAAAGAGTTGATTGTTATAGTTGTAACAGCTTTGAGATGGATTGTTGTTAAAAAAAAAAGGAAAGTAAATGGTGAACTTGAATTGGATGATTGGTATAAATTTATTTACTGTATTTAGCGTATGGTATAAAGAGATATGGAATATAGCTATAAATGACAAATTAACATGTGAATTAAAGCTAAAAAAGGTTCTCAACCTACAGTCTGGAGGCCAGATGTGACCCGCAATACAATTTCATGTGTCCCACCACCACCACCACCACCACCACCACCACCTCCTCCTCCTCCTCCTACACACCCAGAAGTGCCATGTGTGGCAGGCATGGCAAAATGGCCATCCAGACCCCAAAGCTGTCTGAGGGAGTGTGACCTGGCCCTCGGCTTGAAAAGGTTGAGAGCCCCTGTTTTACATTATGTATTACTGAAAAGGAAAGGAGTAAAGCCAGAGGAAGATGTATTCTTTCTTTTTGAAATGAGGGGACAAATATATAAATAAAATGTAAGGGTAGAATAGTTAAACAAAGGTTTATAATGCCCACTGGTGGTGGGACTACATTGTAGCTATATGCAATTTTGCTTACGATTGATGAGTATTATTAACATGTATTTGTATTTGTTATGATGTTTTCCTCTGTTTATTAAATAATAATTTTTAAATAATTAAAATAAAAGGAACAACCATACCCTATGATTAACCTATTTCCCCTCCCAGAATGAGATTTCCTCAGAGATACACACCCAGCAGACTTTCAAACAAAGTCCATGTTTATCGTCCAATAACCAATCACAGAACTAAACATGCTAAATGCAAGATAAGTAGGTGAGGAAAATCACATATTGTGACAAACAAATCCCTTTTTCCATTTGAAAGAGAGCCTCTTCTAAAACTCAATCTAAACATTTAAGTTGAGCCACCAGATAAATCTTTAATACTCCCTTTGGAAGATGGACATGACTAATACCAGGCCTCAAACCAGAACTTGGAAAAGTTACATTTTGGACTCCAACTGTCCTAAACCGTGGTGGCTGAAATTTCCTGGAAGTTATAGTCCAATAGTAGTTTTTCCAACTCTTAATCCTCTGTGCTATGTCCTGGATTCCGAATACCTGACCATTTGGTATAATTTATTTATTTATTCAAATTTCCATTCCGCCCTACTCACAGGAGCGACTCAGGGCAGATTACATCATATAAAACATATAAAATCTCAAATTCCAGAATACAATTTAAAAAAATCTAAAAACAGTTTAAAACAATATCTCATTCCTTTCCTAAAAGAGAGAGAGAGAGGGTGGATATAAGATGTTAAATAAACCAACGTGGCGGGGCCAATGAACTATCACTGCCCCATACCTGTCCCGCCAGCCAATTTCCCCAAGTATCTGTTGCATGAAAGATCAGGCCTGCCTGCCTGTTTGCATTCAGCTGCAAAACTTTTTCAAGACTCCTTTCTTAGTTCCCCCCCCCCCAAACAGTTGTTTCTATTTACATTCACATGAAATTAAGAGGAAATGTAAACTATTCTCTTTAATCTGGGCCAGACAAACTGGGAAGGCAACTGTTGGCTCGCTCTTCACTTCAGGTGAGTAAGAACGGATTTCAATCTCTTCACAGGAAGAGCCAAGAGCTCCTTGGCCCTCATGAGCAGTGATGACGACTCAGCCCTTCCAAAGGACAGAGCCACTCTCCGTGATTCAAGCGAAGCCCCGGGTCAGAGGTACATTTCAGCCCATTTCCCATTTTTTCCAAATGGGAAAGCAAAGACCCGCCACTCCAGGCTCCTAGGAAATGTCCAGGATGCCTCTGTCAAAGCAAGCAAGACCAAAGTGAAATGGGACACACACACACCAATTGCCTCAGATGTTTGATGCAGATGTGCTTCTTCTTTCATGTCCAGGTCAAACTTTGGATTGCCAAAATGAAGCCCCTTTCTTGGCTTCGTCATTGGCCAAAATGAAGCCCTCATCCGTGCATGTTTCTGGCAGTAATTGGCAGGCCAGAAAATGAGCCATTGGATTCTGTACCTCTCCACATTCACAAAGTGTTGTTGTCTGCCAGCAGCCCCCACTGGAGCATGCTGGTCTTGCATTTAGGCACTCCGACTTTCAAAGCCTATTTAGGGTCCTACAAGTGACGTTGGGGAGGTTGAGTTCCTCAGCTACAGCCTCCTTAAATGCTATTCCTTACCAAGTGAGCTCCTTCCTCCATTTTCTAATTGGGTATTGCTCTTGCGTCACAGTGGTGGGATGTCAAAAATTTTACTACCCCACCATGATAGCATCACAGTGTGGGCGGAACCAACATCATGATGTCATGACATCGTGGGTGGAGCCAACATCATGATGTTGTGGGCGGGGCCAAAGAAAAATAAATAAAATAAAATAAAATAAAAATAAGCACACACACACACACCCCTCAACCCACCCACACACCCCAAACACAAATCAACCAGAGCTTTAAAACCAGAGCTTAAAGCTTATTCTGGCTAATCTTTCTCACACTAGGTCAGATGGAAGGAACTACAGAATGAACTCAGCACAAGATGGCTTCATTTTGGCACTTTTCAACAGTTAAAGAAGTTAGGTACTAAGTCTTTGCCTAACCAGTTCTCTAGGATAATATGCCTTAACGTAAATGTTAAACAGCTCTACCTCTTTAAGGGTTCTCCAATTGGAACAGCAATTGGAACAGCACAGGTGTAGCTTATTGATGAGGTAACTCCAAGTCTATGCTTAAAACCCCCAAGCCAGGCCACCAGACCTTTTTAGGAACTGTGGTAGTACATCAATATAGATAAAGGTATTAAATATACATTAAAATACACACAGACACACCACATCCAAAGGTGAGTCACTTACCCTGGGGAGCAGGCTATAGGGAGCTTCAGGCTAGCAGCTTCTCTTCCGCCTCCCCGCCTGAGAGGACAGCAAGGAGGCCGTGCATACACACCAAGCACTGTAGGCAGGCATGCACACCAAGTGCTTGGTGCGCATGCGCAGTGGGGAAACCAATGAAAAGGCAAGCCCCGAACATGGTTCCCCCAAAAAGCTGCTACCAGTTCTCCGGGACACTGGGAAAAGTTACTACTGGTTCTGGCAAACTGGTGCGAACCCGTTACATTCCATCACTGCTTGCGTACCCTCAAGAATGTTTTTCTTCTCATAAAGCTCTTCCTGGATCTGAGCCAACAGTCTTGAGGCTTATATCCATTCAGAGGATGTACATATATCCATTCAGAGGGGTACACAGAATGAACTTCCTCGAAGACTGTCGATACAATCGGGCATACCCTGGTAACCAACAACTTTGTGTTGCCGGCTGATCTTTCTTACACCAGATCAAAACAAAGGAACTGAGGGATGCAGATGTACGAAAGAGAAGGCATTTGATATGGGAAGCATGCAGAGAAAACGGGTTCCCCAGAGGATCAAAAAAAGGAAAAATTCAGTTCTAATAGCCTTAGCACTTTAATAAATTTGAGGATGTGCTATCTCTGATTTATAAAGTTATATAACAAACATCCATGAAAATCTGAGGGGGTGAAATTCCATCCTAAAACTGCCCTCCTCTCCCCAGGCGGTCTTCTTTATTCTGGTTGTTATCAAAACATCAAAGGAAAGACTTGAGCGCTTTGGATTCTCACTTCTGAGACGTTGTAGCAATCAGGGCTGTAGTTAGATAAAAGCAAAGCCACTGCATAAATTTCCTCCTGTTTGGAGCTCGCCCACCTGTGCACATTGGAAGGAAATCCAAATTTTTCATTTTAAATTATGAATAAGTGGGCGGGAGTCTGCCAGGGCATAAAATAATGCCGAAGGCTCGGCTGTCTTGCAGGCAGATAATTTGAGAGAGAGCTACACAACATCACATAAGGAGGGTCATGCTCTACAAATCCTCGAGGGACTGTGTGCAAAGCACCCTCTCACAATATGCTGTCTTCAGAGATGTATTAGTCTATAGCTGGTCACCTCTTGTTTGTATCGCTCCACCTAAGATCAGGAGAGAAGTAGCAGTGTGCGTCGAGAGAACTAAGCAAGAGAAGAACCCTTGACATCCTCTGAATGGGGATGAGCCTCAAGTCCACCAGCAACTATCCAGGAAGAGCTTCATGGCAAGAACAAACATTTTTTAGGGTACGCAAGAGCAAAACCAAATCAGAAGATGGAGGAAGGAGCTCATCACACAAGGAACAACATTAAAGGAGGAGGAGATGGCTGAGGAATGCCACCTCCCCTACGTCACTTGGAGGACCCTGAGTAGGCTGGGGGTCTGAGTCTCTAAATGTAAGACCAACATGCTCAAGTGGGGGCTGCTGGTGGAGAACAACACACTGTGTGAATGTGGAAAGATTCAGAGTCTGGCTCATTTACTGGTCTGCAGATTACTACCAGAAACATGCATAGATGAAACATGCCCTCCTCCGAGCCCTCGCCACCAGCGGGAGTTAAGAGGGCTTTAAGAGCCGCCGGCTGGAGCTCCGGGATGCCCACGCCCTCCTCTGAACCCTTCCCACCAGCCAGAATTGGAGGGCTTTAAGAGCTGCCGGCTGGAGCTCCGGGACGCCGACGCCCTTTCAGCCGGAGTTCGAGGAGACAGTGCTACAGAGGGTAAGAGGATGCTCTCGCCCTCCCCCCCAGACTTTGTCACCTTGGTCCGGAGACCTCGCCACCACCGCCACTTCGCTGGACTCTCCCTCGGCCAGTCGGCCTCGAAGGGAGCAACAGCTACGGGTCCCGGGTGGTGATAAAAAGACCTCGTTTTGTAGGATTTTGCTTATAATCATCGCAGGATTCAGTAAATGTGGTTTTGTTTTTGCTGTTTTTTTTCTTT